>JADMLL010000007.1:12628561-13030524 GCA_016920875.1 Columbicola columbae
GTACGTATCGACGTTATCATTTAGCTTCATGATTAGTGGTATTAAGGTGAGGAGGACAGATGCTCCAAATGGTCACTAGGTTTCACCGCCTTCTTCCTGACTCAAAGACTTTATTTCCGTTCGAGCTATTTTAAAAACCTAACTCTAATGTCAGCAGAAGTACTATAAGACGACTGAGAGGAACTAGTAATGACGAAACAGACTGTAGATAATTATAATAATTAATTAGTAACATCTTATTAGATCTTAAATTAGGCGAATGTTTGAATGAGACAAGATGTAGACAGAAGCCTGGTTGAGGAAGTGTCATGAGAGAAGAACAGACAGATATAAAGAGTTTGAAGATGAAAGAATTATCTAGGCGAGGAAAGTTGAGATGGAAGTCAAAAGTGAGGAGGAGAGAACAAAGCAAGTCAAATTCGAAAACGCGAGGTTGTTGAACCTGCGATGAAAAGTGTTATAAACAGTGATTTGGTAAAATGGGACTCGGAAATCAGGGTTGAAGAGATCGAAGACGATTATTCTCGGAACTCGATTACGTAAACAGGAACTGAATGATGTGTAGTAGACATTTCCACGAAAGAAAAAAGGCGGATTCAGCAAGAAAACGCTGACAACATTGGTAGCGAGTGTCCTCTCCCTCGATACGGATTATGGTGACTCTTACATAATGTACATAATGACATAAATAAAATAACACTAATTGAACAGAGTTAACGAGTGTGTTTTCGAATCGGAAATCCCCGGACGTAACTGACAAGATAAAAACAACCGCGATCATGTTTCAGAACTATTTCCACTTCCGGGAGCCCCGTTCCGTGGTCAATCACCCCGTTCTTCGGACGGTCCCTCACCGACGACATGTCTCTCTTGGAAAGATTCAAGAACACCGGCTACATGATGATTCTCACCTTCTTGCACTACCTCTCGACGAAATTGTTCATCCAGAAGGTGGTCCGAAATCATTTGGGCAGTTCCGTACCGGATCTCTTCGAACTCACCTCGAACGTGAGTTTCGTCATTCAGATTGGTCATCATAGCGTCACGTATCCACGGCCGTACCTTCCGAACGTTCTAGAAGCTGGTTGTCTTCACTGTAAGCCACCGAAACCTCTACCGAAGGTGAAGTTTATTTATTTATTGTCAGAGTGACATGTTTGAACATGATCAGTCTTAATTGACATGAGGAGGGATCGCTTTTGTTTGGTCGCTTCCTTCGAGCGAGTATCAATTAGTTTTGGTGTTGTTGTGACTTGTCTACTTGTTCAAATATTGACAGAAGATGGTTTTTGCCATCTCTTCTCGGATGGCTGTTTGTTTATAAATAAATATTTGTCTTGAGCCTGAATGTCAATACTTGAACCTGACAGATCGTGTCATGAACGAGGGCAAAGGCTTCTGGGATGAGGTTCCGTTTTAAAAGCTATGTTTTGGATTTTCCAGGATCTGGAGGATTTCATCAACCTGGGAGGTGACAGAGGTTTCATTTTAATGAGCATGGGCTCATCCGTTCGGACGTTCAACTTCCCAGAATATTTAAGACTTTTATTCATTCAAGTCTTCGCCCAACTCCCGTACCAAGTCCTCTGGAAATGGGACGAAGACGACATGCCCGACTTGCCTAAGAACGTCAAACTCGGTCGATGGTTACCACAACAGGATCTGTTAGGTGAGTTCCTCCACCAAGACACCTTCCCCATCTCTCACAACATTCAAACTCAACCCCCGGACAAAAAACTTTCAGGACATCCAAAAATCCGAGCTTTCGTAACCCACGGCGGACTACTATCCATGCTGGAGACTGTCTTCCATGGAGTTCCCATCATCACAATGCCAGTGTTCTGCGATCACGAAGCCGACGCGAGGAAGGCAGAACTTGATGGATACGCAATCAAGTTAGAAGTTGCCGAATTGACTCCGGAAAAGCTGTTGAGAGCTTTAAAAACGGTGATACAGGATCCCAAGTATAGGGAACGAGCCAAACTTCGGTCTTCCTACCTGAGGGACGTGCCGACGTCACCACTGAGGAGCGCCATCTACTGGACGGAGTATGTACTACGTCATAAGGGAGCACCGCACCTGAAATCTCCTTCGAGGAACCTTAGCGTGATACAGTATTACCTAGTGGACGTCGTTTTTATTTATTTAGCTGCCGTTGTTATGTTTACATTTTTGACTTTTACATTTTCTAAATATTTCTTCCGGTTACTAACTTCGATACACTTTAAAAGTTTATTTATAGAATGTTCGAGGGAAAAACTGAAACAGTCGTAAAAGGAAAACGGAGGGAAATTCTATTCGTAAAAGAGGTTTCGTGCGTCCGGCATTGTTAGAGTCTAGTCCTGCTGACGACCGGTTTTCTTCTTTCGGGGGGGATGCACACATTCAAACAAGTTCAAAAATCTGTAAAATTTATATTTGTTAATAAAGATGACGCCATTTTTGTTGCGTAATATTGTTCTTAACAACCAAGCGCACACAGACAACAAACCTCGCTACGAGTTATCTCGTATTTCCGCAATTTCCTTTCTTATTTGTTTCTGAACCGAACAAAAGATTTTCAGTCTTCCGCTTTGCGAGTATTCTCGGATTCTGTTTCAATCTACCCCCTGTTTCTGACATTTTCTCTTCCTCTCATACCGACTTGTGTTCTTTTTCGTTTCTAAACCCTCCCGCTATAATTTTGATAAATTTATTTATTAATTAAACAAAATATTTGAAACATTAAAAACAAAACCTTAAAGCTAAATTTGCTGCAGAAATAAAACTTTTACTAGTCTGGAGGTAAGAGGGTGACGTCATCAGCTGGACCTTGTTGGAGGCCAATCTCCTGGGTTGTGAGAAGAGACGCCGACTCCTTTCATCGTATTCGTCTTGTTAGCCTGAAACCGATCCCACGACAGGACTAAAGTTGAATCTAAGTAGACAGGAAAGCAGGAAAGTGGTAGAAGAAAGAAGAAGAATAGAGAGAAGAAGGAAGGAACGCAACAACAAAGGAACCGTTGACTGTAATAAAAGATGGAGGATGTACACCATCACTCATCGTTCATCGGTTACTAGACACCAGAGATAATTTTTGAATTCACATAGAAATAACTGTAGCCCGTTTTATGAGAATGGCAATTAGACGAATAATCAATTTCATAAATAATGCACACCTTCTGGAAGAATTCATTTCGAAAGTAATATCGCACTTCTATCATAAGTTACCCGCACTCTTGTGATCGACGGTCTATTTCATAAGTAATGCACACTTCCGAGTTGATCCCATTTCATAAATAACGCACACTTTCTTTCAATTTCACTTAACAACTCTAACAACACCCCTGCAATTAGTTTTGCTTCTTTTAGTTGACACCTAAGAAGACACACTCGGCTCATTCTATTAGGTGTAATTAATATGTCATTTTAAATTTCAAAAAAGGGTGTATTATTTACAAAATGAGTTTTTCGGAAAGTGTGCAGTATTTATGAAAACAGCTCTTCATTATAATGTGCAATATTTATGAAAAGTTACTGGGTCGTGCCCGGGAACTGATTCGCATGTCAAAAAGATTGTTTACAGTAGAAGAGGAAACTTGACGACGTTTCATCGCAGTTTGACGGAGGAGTGTTGAAGTCAGTAAATTATATGTAACCCAGATTGGTGTGACCCAATTCGGTGCTCTGATTCTTTCTGTCAGCTAAGAAGTCATTAGAGGAACCCATTTTCTTAGAAGCACTCGACGTCGGCGTGATCTGTAGTGAATTCTGTCGTTTGTAGTAGAGACCGACTCCTCCGCTCATAATAGCCGCTCCCATGATGGTGATCGCCCATTTCACGACGTCCACGATTCGCAGGATTCGAAACAGTTCGCCGTCGAGTTTGTCGACGAATTGATCCGGCAGCTCGATGCTTTCCTCGACCCAGATGAAGGGAAGGAGAGTCGTCGGTAAATTCTGTGTCAAATCGATTTTGTTGATTCTATGAATGGGTAGCGAGAACTGAATCCTCTTCTTCGCGTGCATTGGAGTTCCCGTCATCTGGAAAAATCCAAAGTTTAGGGTAGTGGTACTCGGTGTTACTCTCTGACAGTTGATCTAACACTCACTCACCGGTTCTAGATCAACGATGATGTTGTGCTCGTCTTCTTTTTGGATTCAGACCTTTGACTCCTTTCAGATAATCTTCATGAGCATCGAAAAAATGTGGCAGAGAACCTATAATCGGTGTACCTGAGAAAAAAAATCAAACCGGAAGTGGTTAAAGACAGAAACCGAAAGTCGGTCCTCAACTCGAAAAGCTTACGCGTACCTGTACACTTCATCAAGTCCATGACTCCCTTTCTTCCAGCAAGAAGTATCGTTCTGGCATAAACACTTCAGAGATGGTTCTGTCGACATGTCACCAAGACTCACGTTAAACCTTTGCGTCGTCACTGTTTTGTACTTCATAGGTCCGACGTATTTAGCTGTCATAGACCTGACACAAGAAATTTACTCTCATCAGCAGAAGAAAAATTTTGGTTTTGTGATAAAAAGGAAGTCGAGACAATGATTTCGAACCTGCACAGTTCAATGACGAACATGTTGATTCCATTTTCCGGTTTCGTGACCGGCGGGAAAACTGTGGCGTCCGTGCCTTCCAGATCGTTGCACGGTTTCCCTCTCCAAGATGTGAGTCGTTTCTTGTCGTTGATCTTCTCCACCTGCCCCACTTTCGTGTAGTCTATGATCCCTCGATTCACTTGGAATTTGTTTGGATCGTTGGTACCGTTTTTCTGTTTTATTAAAAATTCAAAAATCGAATCAAAATGGCGTCAGTGTTACCACTCCTCCCCCTCCCCGATTCTAAGATATGTAGACCACAACTCCCAAAAGATATTTTCATAAAAGCCTGAAACTAAAGCTCATCCAAACACAATGTCCTGAGCCAATTTGACTCATTTAAAATTTGCATTCCTATCCGTTTTAAAACTTCAGGTATAAATGAGTCAAATTGGCTCGCTCCACAACAGTTCTGACATCCAAAAAATTTTATTTCAATAACTCAAACGACTAGTGCATGAAACTGACCAGCTTAAAGACCGAAAACTTGGACACAGTCGGCGTTATCGTCTCCAAATCGGTGCTTTCTTTCTTCAGGACAGCACAGACAGCAGTCGCAGCAAAATCTTTGGTAGTGCAATTGAAGACAACACCACCGAAGAGCAAATCGTAGACGGTCGTCTTGAGAAAGATGGATTCTGGTTTATTGAAGAGTATGGGCAGAGCTTTGTTCACCATCCCCAGAACTCCTGCTTTGTCTCTTTCAACTGCTGTTATCAATCCCTGCAGTCAGGCAATCATAGAACAAAAACCCAATTCTCTAGTTAGACTACAGAGAAACATTTTGGCATCTTTTTTCATAAATAATGCACACTTTTAACAGGAATTCGTTTCATAAGTGATGACTATATAGCTTCAGTAACATGGCACTTGTCAGTGACTTCGTATGCGACAATTTCAACAATAAGGAGGTGGTAGCAACTCATGGTACTGTGCATTTTTTATGAGATAAAGTTCTTATGAGCGTGTGCAATACTTTTGAAACAGAATCCTTGCATCATCAATGATACGACCTCCTGATAAAAAGCCCAACTCAGCCTAATACATCAGTTAGCTCCTGTCTAACATCACTTCCTCCACTTCAATCGTTTAAGTATTTTGTGACTACAGTTAATAAATAAAATTATGTATCTATGTATAGGAACTTGCCACGAGAATGGGGTGAGGAATGATGACGACTTCATCTCCAGTCAAAGGACTCGTTCTCTCCTTGTCGTAGAACCAGGTGTTCTTCATGTGAAACGTAACCGAGTCAGTTTCCTCGTAGTCTATAAGCTCAGCTTTCTCCTTCAGTTCGCTGTGAATAGACACTGACGTCAGCAAAAGCTAATAAACTGGACGTCTTATACATTCCAGGTTCAACGTCATACTCACCGGTAATAGTAAGGACCGATTTCTTCGAGAACCGGAGTCTCTCCTTTGTTCTGAACATCGAGGTGGTTCGTCACGTTGAATATGTACACCTTGAAATCGACCAGAAATGGGACTTTCTCCCAGAAGTCTCGACTCTCCGAACCTGGCACTAAACCTTTTATCTGGAAATAGTTTAAGCTTTGAACTTAGTAGATCCCTTTATGTGGTGTAGTAGTGGTGGAACACTCGAGGGTAGTGGGTTGGACACTTAAACATCCATCGAGAGTGTTTATTAGTTATTGTCCTAGATAAAAGCTCTTCTTAAAGTCGTACTCATTATATTAGATAATGCTAGTTAATTTGGAGATAAAAACAAAATGTTAGGTTACGAACAACAACAACAACAAAAAAGCTTTCAGGTCTAATGAGTTGTTCGTGTGGTAGCAAAGATGACTGAAGGAACATAAGTCACGTCATGACCTTGATGGCTATTAAAAACCTCTTATACAGGGCCATGAGTCTGACAAACTTCTTAAAAGTAGATAAAAAGGAGAAAAAATCAAGAAACCCAAAGTTTACAATCTCACAACTGGTAAGCTATCACCCGACTAACGTCAACATTGGTGTTACGCCAATTTTCGTGAAGGTCTCGTTTCAAAAAATCAAAACAAATTTAATCTCCACAGCAATACAAATTTAAATGAGTCAAATTGGCTCTTGAAAAAAGCCTCCAAGTTCAGTCAATCAAACAAAGTGTGCATTATTTATGAGATAAGTGCAATTCAAAAACTGTTCAAGAGTTAAGAGGTAGAATCTTTTCAAGAGTGTGCATTACTCATGAAATTATTTCCTCTTGTAAGTGTGCAGTATTTATGAAAGAATCCATCAACAAGAGATACTCCCAACCCATATATACGGACATAGTTTTAACCCGCAACATGAATCCAATGACTAGTTTAGTGTATTGTTCATATTCTGTATCATAATATACCGAACTGTATTGTGTTATACACTCTCTAATGCCTACGGGCGAAATAGAGGACAACTATTATATTATTATATTATATATTATTTATATTATAAATTTGACTCGTAATCGATTCCTCTTCCAAAGGTGTGATAAATGGGTTCATCATTTACGAAATGATTGCCTATGCTAGTGTGCAGTATTTATGAAAGAGAGAGCCGAAGGAAAATCAGGGAGAGACTTGTAGTGTTGAGTTAATCCCTGCATAATTACATCGACATTCCAGAGATAGACAGACAGACATCGATCAGTTTAATGACAATTTAGAACTGGAATCGACTCACGTTTGTGCGTATTTTTGGCTCATCCACATTTAGAACTTCAAGAATGACGTCATATTAATTAATCAAATAAAATCTAAGCTCGGTCTCAGTCTCAAAGTTGAAGAAAACAAAAACGTAAATAAAGAAAAGTGTGCATTATTTATGAATTGGTTCCTCAAAGAAACTGTGCAATATTTATGAAGAAATCTCGAGTCGGATATTACCAAAAGTCAGTTTTCTTTCTTAAATAGAAAACTCGGATTTGTTGCTTGAGTCAAATCAACTCACATTTAGTAAATAGCAAGGAAGAGATGAACAATCGATCTTGGTCTAGTGGTAATCAATCATTCTCTCTTGACAGTTGAGTTTGCAAACATTCAGTTTCTCGATTTTTTTGTGAATCCCATCCTGAGACATTTTCCAGAATCATGGTCAACCATCGAAGAGTTGAAATTTTAAATACAAACATAACAATTCCCCAAGAAGAGGAAGTGGATGGAACAACAATGGGTATAGTCAGAAAGATGAGGAAGGTTGAAGCAAATTATGCCAAAATGGCGGAGGGACAAAATGACAGGGGAAGTATCAAAACAAATCAACAATTAACCAAAAAGAGGAAACCTCAGAAAATAAATAAATAAATTTACTTGCCTTTCCAATCTGCTGGTTGAGTATCCATGGGAAAAATCCCCAACCAAACGCTATGCCAAAAAGAGAGATCGTCGTTCCGGTCACTCCCAGCTTTTCCGGCAACTTCATTTTAATTATTTTCTCACAAAAAAAGGAAACGGAAATAAATCCGGTTGGGATTATCCCGAAGGAAGAATTTGAGTAATCATTCGAACAAACGCTCATTTAGAAAAACAAAAAGAGGACGACGATGAGCGGAACTCAGAGAAGACTGACTGAACGTGCAAGTGGGAAACGCTCCACCATGACACCCAACCGAGGCCAGGGAACAAATAACAAGGAGTCCTCAGCCTGAATAATTAAAACCTGGAGTATCACGTGTTTTCCCAGTTTTTTTCTGTGCGAACTTTGGCCGTTTAAAAAACTTCCCAATCCTAATTACTTTGAAATTATTAATTTTTTTGTTGAATTATTCGTTAGATCGGTTACGGGGAAATTGCCTCCGCGTCCTTCCAATTTTTCTCCTCTTCCCACTCAACACTTCGATTTTCCTTTTTTAAATTTGGCGAAAGGAAATAAGAAAAGAAAATTTATCGTGTTGTGAAAGTGATCAAGGCGTTTCGTTTCCACAAAGAGAGAAAGGAAGAAAAACGAAATTTGAAAAATTAATGTTTTCGAACAAACCCATTGGAATCGAGAACCGAATCGAAATTACTCAAAAGCTGTGACATTGTCTAGCGACACGACACTCTAATTCCTCAACCCTCTTTCAAATTTCTTTCGAACTGAGCTTCTTTTATTCACAGGTACTCCCTTAAAGAATTTTTAATTTAACAACCAATTGGTAATGAATAATTAATCATTTTCACTTTAGTTAATAAAATACTTTAATTAATTAATCGATTAAAATTGTCTTTTCAAAAAATTTTCAGGTGAAGATGAACACCAAGTGGTTAAGACTAGCAACATTAATTAATCAAATGGAGGTAATTGACTTAACACCAATATTACTGGATAACCAAGGTCAGAATGTCAGGTAAGTTGAGAACCAAGAATACTATCAAGTTTGATTAGCTGATGACCATTTAATTGAAATAAAATTTTAATTTTGGAACTAGCCAACCTGAAAGCAATAATTTCAAGCCTTTCAGAAAAATTTTGTGACCTCATCTTGAGGTTGTAACCTTAAATCAATTTTTATTATGTGGTACAGGTTTAAATTTATTCTTCAGCATACAGTAACCACTCAGAAGAAAAACATGTGTGTCTATAAAACTTGGGAATCCAAGCAGAAATTAAAAACTTTGCTTTCAAAATGTCAAGTTTCCAATATTATCATTTCACAACAATCATTGACAGATAATTATTAGATTCAAACATAAAATTTAACAACAATCAAAGCAGGGTATTGTCATTAAACGTTTGGATTGAACAAAAGACAACCTTCTAACGGAGTTGAAACAAATAATTAAAATGACAAAGAGGCGGATGACAGGGAGGAAGAGGGAGGCTCTCAACTCATAATGACATTTCAAATTAATGTTTAGTCTCAAAGCAAATTTTTTTATTCTTTCTTCTGTCTGTTAATTGCTTAATAAATTGAGAGAAAAACCAAATTTAAGTAATAGACAATATGTTTAGAAACCGAGAAAATTTAGGAGGATGTTAAAATTCACAAATACAAAAAGTTAACCTCACCTGGTTTAGCCGCCATATTGGTTTTTCATTTGCTTCTCTTGTGCGTTATGGATGTTAAAAATTGTCTTCTGGACTCTTGCTGATGAGTGTAGATAAATGATAATTATGACAGTGCATTAGTGTAGGATTTATAATAATTTTGGCTACTCTACTTTTGAAATGAAGCCTTTCGAAAAGCTTTCAGAGCCTTGGCTACAAGATCTTCCTTTCACTTTAACGTGGTACTAGTTGTTGATAAGATAATCATGGCCATTTTGTAGAACAAAAAAATGTTTTCAGCATTTTACCAAACCACACTAGTTAATCTGCACATCAGCTAGATGATGTTAAAGCCACTATGGTTTTTGTTTCTGTTCTATAGAATTTGGTTTACAGGTTTTCAAACCTTAGTCCCAGTTGACCTTAATCCTCCCTAAAATTGATTTTTGTAATTTTAAGAATTTGGGAATCACACAAATCATGTCTTTCATCAGTTTTTGTTTCTAAACACCTATGGAACCACAAAAACTTTTTTTCCTCTTCCCAAAATGAATAAAAATTGCATTTTAGACACCCTGACACTCCAACCCACACCACAGTTTCTGTTGTAAGTGATAAGACAAAGGTGACACGCTAAGTTTGACCTTGAAGAAAACTGGCAAAAGTCCTTTTTAAACATTTAACAAAATTTCTCACGTGAGAGAGGGAGGAAGAGGTGTGAAAATTGATGGATATTTAATGGAAAAGGTCAAGGTTCCTTTCATTGTCAAGTTTTCCTTTTTACAAAGCTCTTCCCAACCTTTCTTCTTCCACTTCTACCTCTTGTATCAAATTGAAACCAATAGAACAATTCAAAAGACTATAGATTTCTAGTCAGTAAAGTTTTTTTTATTGTTTTACTATTAGACGGGAGGTTTTAGAAGGTTTTTGCAAGCGCAGACAATTCACTTCCGGTTTTGTAAATATGGATATTACACACTAACATTCATGAAATCTATCCGTCTAGATAAGTTTCTATGTAGAGACTTGTTTTAACTTTCACGTGATGTAACGTTGTTTACTGTTAGTTTGAGTCATAGAAAATTTCCGATGAACCTCTATAAGCACACTTTTGTCACCAATTCTTGTCATTAAATTTTGCATCCACCCAATTTCAGAAATACTGCACACTGTGGCTCCATTTTACTAACTACAATTTGCAAATTAATTAAAGAAAACATTTTACACATACCACTTACTTTCTTTATGATAGTTCATTTCATAAGTAATGCACACCTGATTGAACAATTCATTACACCAATACTGCAGGCTTATTTGTTAAAAAATTTAAGATGACAATGCTTTTAAAGTGATTACAATGAAGTGAGATGTCTTCTTAGAACCCATTTTAGAGGAATTCAAATGAGATAAGTGTGCAATACTTATGAAATGAATCTTTTCGAAAAGCGTGCATTATTTATGAAAAATATCTTTTAGGACAACAGTCTATTACACATGAAACCATTACTTCACTGTATTTGGATTCCTGTTGATTTGAATTCTTCCTGAAATTGGGGTTTTGATGGGATGGATTATTCAATGGAGTGTGCATTATTTATGAAATGGATACTCTGAACAAAATGTCATGTAATGGGTGGATGTTTTTTAAGACTCGAGTTGATAAACTTTGTACAATTTGTTGTGTGTGTTTGTTTATCTGTGAGGGAATGGAGGAAGAGGAGTTGTCGTGGAAGCAGAAAGAGATGACAGATTTAAAAAAATTAAAATACCTTTATTTATAATTTCTAAGAAAATGTTTTACAATCACATTTCTTATAATTAAAGGCAAATTAGTAAACCCAAAATTAAGGACAAATCTAATGTCAATGTTTGTCCGTCTGTCCTTCACTTTTGTGTTTCTGCCAAGTCTTGAGATGGTGTTGGACTGGTGGACTTAGCAGAAGTGTCTTAAAGGTGATTTAGAAACGCCTACAACTTACTTCTTGACAATGGTCAAGGGTTCGAATCCGGCGTGGTGTTTGAAAGAAGAGTAGTGGTATGGGCTAGTGAAGTAGTTGGAGAGGAAATTGCTGGCGTATGGTCTGCTGTATCCGAATCCGCTGGCGTAAGCACCGCTGTAAGCACCACCGTAGGCACTTCCTCTGATGAAGGAGTATGGAGCAGCAAGAGAAACTTGGTGGAGGTTAGCGTAGGATGATGGGAAAGCTCCGTAGGAGTGAGCAAGACCAGAGTAGCCGGCGATTCCGGAGATTCCTGAGTATCCAGAGATTCCAGCAGCGGCGGAAGCGAGAGGTGCAGCAGCAATGGTGGCGGTGGCAGCAAGGGGTTGAGTGATGGTGGCAACTGGTTGAACGGCGTATTGTTGGGTGACGGCAACGGGTTGTGGGACTGGTACTGGTTGTGGGACGGCAACTGGTTGGGGTACTGGGACAGCTACAGCATGGTGAACTGGGTATGGTTTGGGTACCTGAAAAAGAATAAAGACATTGGTTTAGTATTTTCAGCCTCCGAATGTTTCCATTTGTGGGATTTTCCAGAAGCCATGTTGGAGATGCTTGCGTCAATCGTGACATCACATATCATAGATAAATGATCGGAAATGTACTTACTTCAACTGGGTATGGAGATGGTACTGGAACTGGAACTTGTTTCTCTACTGGTACTGGAACAGCGTGTGGAACAGGGACGGCGTATGGTTTTTCAACTGGGACTGGAACTGGCCTGTCGACTGGAACAGCGTATGGCTGTGGTACTTGAACTGGAACTTCCTTGGGGTATGGAACTGGGTAGGGTTGTGGTACTGGAACTGGAACTTGTTTCTCAACTGGGACTGGAACAGCGTATGGTTTTGGAACTTCGACTGGGTATGGTTTGTCTACTGGGACAGCATATGGATGAGGAACTGGAACTGGAACTTGTTTCTCGACTTCGACTGGAACAGCAACGGGCTGTGGCACTGGAACAGCTACTTCGTTGGTCACGGTGGTGTGGTATTTGCTTCCAAGGTAGTATGGTTCGTAAGCTGGGGCGTAGACTCCGGCTCCGGCTCCGGCACTGGCGGCGGCGGCAGCGGCAGCGGTGGCTAAGGATCCAGCGGCAATGCCTGAGCCAGCAGAGTAAGCACCGGTGGCGATGGCTGGAGCGGCAGCATAGCCAGTGGTGGCGAGAGCAGGAGCAGCAGCGTAGCCAGTGGTGGCAATAGCTGGGGCAGCAGAAATGATAGCAGAGGAGGCAGGCAAGCTAGTGGCCAAACCAGCTCCAGCGAAATAGGGGATACCAGCAGCATAGGTTGAGGTGGAGAGTCCGTAAGCGTTGCTGTAGAGTCCTCCAGCTGGAAGAAGAATGAATGGCCATTAACAATCGTTCCAGAAAGTTTATTCTTCCCGGAGAAGAATGGTATGCTTACCTAATCCAGCATCCAATTCATGTTCGAAGAAATGTCCGCTTCTTTTGGTTACTTTCTTGTCTTCTGGCTTCTTAACATCGTCAGCAGCGACGAGAGCCAAAGCACACAATACGACCTGAATGCGAAAAGCGAATTGTCAGAATCCAAAAACCGGAAGAGCATACGAAAGCAGAACGAAACAGTCAAAATTGAAAACTTACCAAAAATTTCATTTTTGATTTTTGGATTGTTTGCTGTTCTGTGTTGTCACCAGAAGATGAAACAACTGATGCTCTGTGGACCGTCCACCTAGAATTTAAACCCTGATCGAGTCTCAGCCTCAAGGGATGAGACGTGGGGTTGTTAAATCCATCGCTTCATGCGTAGCTTATGACTTTCCTCCCCTTTCCATCTACCATTAGAGGTTGAAGGTCTTCCACTCCTCATTGCTGCAATAACATTGTTAATGATATTATTGTCGCCATTTTGAATTTGCCGCGGGGTAAACGTTTTCTCTCTTTGTTAAATATTTCTTACAAATGTCTCTTCCTTTGTCTTCTCCATATTGTAAATGTGTCTTCAAGCTGTCGTCCCAGTCTCTAGCTAAAGCTCTAAAAGCGTCATTACTCTCATTATCTAGCTTAACCGGAAACGGAAGTCAAACGTCTGATTGTCTTTCTTTTTGCCTCATCAACGGCACAATTACTTTCAATCGGAAAATCTTACCACAGCATTGCTCATCTCCACGGCAGCATTTTTAAACGTCGAGTGTTGGGGGTAGTAATGTGAAGTTTGCTAGTGGTGGGAGGTTCAAACCAGAAACTGTAAATGACAGCGATTTTCTTTCAAAAGACTATGAGACAGATAAGCAGCAGTTTTGAGTCCTCCCAACAGCTTGAAAACGTTCACTGACAACTACGAGATAGTTCGTCTACGAGTTATCTCGTGTGACTTTTTCAAACTGGCTTCTTAGTCAGGTAAGTTGTGGGGCAGTCAGAAGACATCAAATCAAATTTTGATGATACAGGAGAATGCATACAATAAATCTGACAGGTAATCGGTCCCCAAAATTTGATGACGTCACAAATGAGAACTGCGAAAATCTTAAAGCTTCTCTCTCTCTGTCTCTAAAATTCTTTGCCCTCCTAGTGTCCCTCATTGTGAATTTGAATCTCTATATTACAAAAACAAAGTTGTTGGTTCAAAGAATACAAAGAAAAGCGAGGACCATTTCATAAATAATGCACACTTCCAAGTGAATTTCAGATCAAAGGTTCTACAAGAATTTTTTCACAACTAATCCAAATTTGAATTAAAAATCAATTTGAATCGATCTTAAAATTCATTTTCTTGCACTGAGTATCAAATTTTGGTGCGTGAGTCAATTTGACTCACTTTTATAAAAAGTATGACTTTAAATATTATAGAAACCAAAAGTTTGTTAACTAATAAAGAGGACTAAAACGACATTTTATTTTGGAATGCAGATTCCAATGACTCTTTTGGTTTCAAAAGTAATGCACACTGTCATCATAATTTCAGAACATGGTCCTTGAAGACAGAATTGAAATTCGTTTTCGGAAGTATTTGTGTTGTGCATAAAACTTGTTACTACACTGTATGAGCCAAAGTTGCTCACTTCACTCAAAACAGACTAACAGTCAGCAGACGAAAGCTTAAAGTTTGATCAGTTTCCTTTTGGTTCAAAATAATCGGGAGACACTCATCTCAATTTTTTCTCTTTTTTACACAATCTAGTTCCAAACGTAGAATTCTCTGGGGGCCATTTTCAATTTCACAAACCGAGAGCCAAATCCAGGTATCAGGTGGGTGAAAGAGCTAATTCGGAACCGACTCCAAGGTTCTGTCTTTCTTTCGTTTTACTTAAAATTTCACCACCCAAAACTCAACACAAATAAATTAGAAATAAATTGCAAAAACCAAAATTAATATCAGGCAATTCGATCTGAATTCTCACTTTCACTTACTTCCGGTTCCTATTTCCTTCAATTCGGAGCTCAAAACGAGAGACACCACCAAATTTCGTTGTTCAAGCTTATGTTTAGCTTATGAGCTTTATTGTCTTTAAGGAATTTTTCTTAAATACAACTTGCAATACTGTGGTGTACTGCAAATTGCCTATATAGAAATTGTAAGGCGTTAATAATTAATTTTTAGGCGCGCAAAATTTTATTTTTAGGTGGGTTTAAATCCAAAATTTTTATTTTTAGGTACTCTTATGAGTTTTATGATAGCAATTAATAATCTAGAACCGGGAGGGGGGTTGTGAAGCCCTCAAAACCAAAATTTTACAAAAAATAAGTAACGAAAATCATTTTAATAGGTTATTTATTAATAATTTTTAGGCGCGGAGGCTAAATGTAAAATTAATGATAGTAAACCGTTTTCCATGTTAAAATTCTTTCAAAATACCTGTCCCAGGGCCTTGTTTCCGAAATAAATGGGATCGTTAAAACGGTTTTTCTTTTAGGAATCTTAAGTGCAGGGCCTAACTTGTCGTCGTTATGAATTTTTGACACTTTTCGGAGATTACCCCCAACCTCCACCCCGACGAAAATAATGCCAAGATCGCCCTTGAATTACGTTATTTGTTTGTCGAGTGTTAATTGGTGGGAAAATTTTTCCATTTTTTCGCCTAAAAATACTTTCGAAAGTGGCCAACCCCGAGGCTTTCATGTGCTTTTGGCTTTTTGGTTTTTTTTGTTTTGTTTTTTTGTTTTTTCCTTCCGTCAAGGAAAACTCGCTGAAATTAGGTCTCGTGCGACCTTTGTTGGCGAATTATAAGAAGCCTGTTACGAAGCAGGTATCAGGTTGCTTCGTTCGAGATGTGGAAGGATGCGGATGTGTTCGCTCACCCACACTTTCGAAGCGACCGTGTTGTCTGTCATCCGTCGAGCTGAGCTCGACGGGATGACTCGCTTCGAAAATGTGGCCCTATCCTCCACCCAAATTTGTGGGGCACCCAAGAAGAAAAACCCTCCAAGTCGACCAAATTCTCGTTTAAATGAATTTACCACCGAACCTCGATTTCCGATCAGTACGATTACATAAACCTAATTTCCATAGACACTAAACGTCTAATTTGTTCTCCTACACATTAGTCTCACCTCATTTCGTCGATTGATTGAGACGAATCAATCAGGAAACCTGAAAATCAAGATGACAATACAGGAAAAGGTACCAGTTCAGAGGAAACCATAAACCGAATATCTCAACCCCAAACCTCCCTTCAAATTTCACAAGAACCAAAGCATGTCATAATCGAAAAAGTGAAAACAATAGAAATAAGGCTCAATCAGGCACGACCTTCGGAGAAGGTCCAAAATAGAAGAAAATGGGAAATAAATTCGGTAAGTGAAACATAAAACCGATCAACCCCCTTGGGCCTCATTACAACAACAATACTTAAACGAGGGTACTTAATTCAGGTGCACGACAAACAGTGTCTCAGTGTTGTTGAGTCTATAATTAGGGGGTGAACGAGTCAATAATGAAATTTCTGGTAAGATTTTCTTTTTTCTTTCTTATTTTCCCGAATTGGTTCTGATTTTGGGAGAGGATTGCTGAAGGAGAGACTCCCGCTCCAAAAAAATTTTTTTTTGTTTTCCCAAATCGGTAGTGCAGGCTCATGAAACCTTTTGCGCTAACACTAATCAAGTTGACTAAACGTATCTTTTGAAAAGGTGTTTAAACAAATTTCGAGCACAATAACGCGAAGTTTATGTCATAAATAATGCACACTATTATCAGAAAATTTTTGTTTAATACGAACTGACTCTTTCTCAGTCAAATTTATAAAAAAATTTTTAATCTGTACTAGCATTAGATGGGTTGTTCTTGTATTTATTGTTAGCAAAAGTGAGCCAATTTGACTCACCTAGAGGATTCAAGTATTAAATAGTATTTCAGAACGAATTCAAATGAATTCTTCATTCAAATCTGCATGACAAATTCTATGTAGCTTTATACATTAACCTAGCACAACAGATACAAAACACTGTGCATTATTTATGAAATGACTCTCTGCTATCCTTCGGCCAATGGCTACTGTTAAGAAGACCCGAGTTTTAAGAATCTAAACTCAAAAGTAACTTCCTTTCCCCTGCATCTGCTGAATAAATAAAAATGTCGATTTGAAACCCACTATGACATTAGAAGTGAGTCAATTTGACTCATAGGACAAAATGACTAGACGTTAAGTGGAATAAAGTAAGTATAAATGCATACAGGAGAACAGAAGCCGAGTAATTGTGATTTTGTTCTTGAAGGTGGTTTTGTGTCTGGTAGCTTTGGCTGCAGGAGAGGAGGAGAAGAACCAGGACAAGAAAGCTCAAACGCCCGACAGCGCACAGCCTACTACAAGCGGACTCAGTAAGTAGAACCTAAAATTATGCTTTTCAATTTGGTCAGAATGGGTGTTAAGACTTTTGAATTTCATCTTCAGCATCGCCAGTATCAAGTTCACTGCTCAACGGCCAGGTTTTCCCACCAACATCCTTCCTCCCTGGAACCTTCGCAACTAAAGACTCTGTCGCTGCATTGCCCTACACCAGTATCCCATACAACGGAAACATTTCTCCGATTCAAGCCGTCAATCCCGACTTCTTCGCGAATGCTCCAGCCGTAGTCAACGGAGCCATTCCAACTTTCCCAGTAACCAGAACCATCCTGCCAGGATCATCTCCCCGTCGTCAGCGGAATCCAATCCGCTTTCCCAGGCGTGGCAGGAGTCCTCCCACCAGTAATCAACGCAATCGGAACTCACTTCCCGGCCATCGCCGGTGGACTCTTATCCGGAGTCCAAGACGGTAACCAGGTTGCCAACCAAGCCATACCATCAATCCCATCCACCTACAGAGCTTTGTCTCCAGAAGCCTACGCCACTCTTCCAGTTCAAGGCTTACAAGCAGCTCAATCGGTCGTCGGAAGCATTCCAGCTTTCACAAGTGGCATCCTTCCTTCAGTCACCGGTGGAGTCTTACCCTCAGGTCAAGGACTTCCAGCCGGAGTTTTAAAGAACCCATCATCGAACACGCCTTCTAACAACGTTCCATCCCTCTCAACAGGAAACATTTCTTCAGGTCCTTTGGCAAATGTCTTCAGACGTCCGTGAATCCGTCAAAATGGCGACTTTAATAGTAATAACGAGAGTTGTAAATCGGTGAAATAAGAAAGAAAAAAAGTGAAAACGTGATGCAGATGCATTAGGACAGTGATAAGCCAAGCTTCTAATGACCTCTCTCTCCACCGCCTTCCCACGGGGGGAGGACAGATTAGCGTAGACCAAACAAAAAATCCAGTTTTGTAATTTATCCTCACCGATTCTTTAGTTATAGTTAAAAAGTTGTCTTTGTAAAGTTAGTTAATAAAATTAACAAATTTCTTGTCAAACGACTCGATTGATTTGTCCCAGAAAACAACACAGGTCCAAAAATTTTCCCCTTTCATAAGTCTCTCGATGAAAACCTAAAACCTAAAACCGAAACCTGATTACATAAAGTGACCGGAAATTCTCATCTCGTTTTCTAAGAAGGAAAAATTTTTGTTTTGTTATCTACCATTCATCACAGATTATCTCTGAGGTTATGACATCCAAAGTTTTGTAATCCTCATGGGTGTGTTAGGGTTGATAAGAAAGGATCAGTTGGGAGTGCGGTGACATAATCCCAACTATCAGTTGCTTCGAACCATCCCCAAGACCATCCCTCCTCTGACTAATTACCATCTTCCGTTGACTCGCTCTAACAACCCCCCACCGACTCACCAACCTTCCTCGAACTAATAAAAAATTTCTATGACACTCTGAGACACTCCCACTCTGACCTTACGTAACCATCTACCTCCGAAGTCTTGTCACTGCCAAACAGTTTGGCGTGGCATAGAGTTTAAGACCTAATCACCGAGTCAATAGTCTATAACGTAGCTAGGGGCTATAGTTCATCCGAGTGAGTTGGTTTTTGTGCCCCCCGGGGTCTTTGGTCTCTTTAACCCACCCACCCCCAAAACGGATGTCTATAATCTGTGGGAAATTATTTAGCTGTAATTCTACTTTTTATCGTGGCACTCTCAATTTTCCCGACCTGTTTGTTACGTAAAATGATGACCCGCCCAAAAAACTAAGACGACGGGGACGACTGTAGGGACGACGACGACGATGATTAGTAGATAAGTGAGTGAGGAAGACAGAGAGAGGCGGAGGCTAGTTTTTGATCTCTTCTCCTTTCTTTTCGGCGTGCGAAAGAAGAAGAAGAAAAAAAATCTGAAAAGGAGAAGAAAGAAACGAGGATTTCATAAGTGAGTCGTATCAATCCAGTGAAAGTAGGTAAAAAATGACTCAAAACTAGAATTTTTAGTTTAAAATAAAAAGTTTAATAGAAACTCTAGAGGGAATGATGTAATGCCGACTGGAACTGGACCATGTGAGGCGGCAAATGATGTGTCATAGCCCGAGTTCTAGTGCACCTCCTCCGGTTCCTCCACATCCCGGACCGAACTTCCGCATGGTTTCATCCGAAAATCTTCCGAACTGTTAACACACTCCTAATAGAGAGAGAGCACCCCCACCTCGATCCTCAGCCTCTCTATTTTCTCTAATATGAAGTCGTTTCTGGGAAACTTGAGCCACCATATTTTTGGCAAACCCCCTACCCTCCCCGTCGGTTCGGACTTTGGACACAAAAGATTAATAGCCGCTTAATCTGTTACTGGATTCCACGTGATTATGGCATTTTCTCTCACCTCTTTTATCCGATTTGGTTTCTTCTTCCCTCGAGCTTGTCTTCGGTTACCACTTTCGATTTTTATTTGTTTGTCGGCATCACTTTCGATTTCGAGATCGCATTCATCCTTTCGATACTATCACTTAGGTCTCAATACGTTGGAATCATTCATGTTGACTGTGGGTGGGAACTGTAAGCCGAGGGGTGTGTGTGAGTTGGTCTTTTGACGAGACGTGGGCTTCGATCTCACCTTAGGGTGTTCGCCTTGTTCCTCCGAGCTACCTTCGTTTGTCTTGATGTCATGTCTACTGCCCTGCTACCACTCCTACATTTTCTCATTCATCTCCCACCTTTGAACTCTCAAGACTCAACAAGAACACACTTTGAGCTATTAATAATAACCCAACTAAGCCCCAGTTTTGTGCTTTGGGGAAATCCGAACGAGACAAATGAAACCAAAACAAAAGCGACGATTTTGTTTTACTAAACTGAGCCATTTTGACTCATAAAATAAGACCCAAATTGATTACAACACAAAAAATTGTAGAAAAACTGTTCATCCAAATGTGCGTTACTTATGAAATTGATTTTAGCCGATACTGTGCATTACTTCTGAAATGAAATACTCGCAGAGATGTTTATCAAAAGACTTAAGATGTCTACCTTCAACTTCGAGTAAAAGAAAAAATTACCTTTCAGGTTTTCAGGCACACCCACAACCAATAACTACAACGACAGGAAACATGTCCTCTCCCAAACCACGACCTCAAGGCATCAATAACTCAACACCATTTCGAAAACCTTTCAACCAACAACAACAACAAAAATTTGAAAGTCTAAAAGCCATCACTTAACTACCCCCAGTCCCACCCCGTCACTCCCTGTAATCGAGAATCGCTCTCATTGACTTCAGATCTGAACAAATTGAAAATCAGCCTCCAGGCAGGTTTTGCGTTGAGTAACATACACTTAAGCGATCGTTGTGATCGGGAGCAAGCTACGGTCCTGTCATGAGAGATGAGTCGGCCCAAAGGGAAGATAAAAATGTCTGGATTTCACTCGTTTTCCGTCTTCTTTTTAATATTCGTTCGTCAATCACGAGATCGCAAATTATTATCGAGCTAAAGTTATGGCCGCAAGTCAATCGAAGAGGTTAGGTTAGGTTTGAGTGAATAATCAAAAACCTGAAATTTTGTTGACTTTCATGTGAACCTCGTACACGACCCGCCGTCAGTTCATAGCTGTGTGTATTATTAACACTTCATTTCACGATGATTTAAATGAACCGTTTGATTTGATTCAAAATGGCGGATGTGTGTACCTTGAAAAGACACTGAGAGAAACCCAAAATCGTTTCCTTAGTTGCTTGAGAAAACCAAGTTGCGGCTGGTTGAAGGAAATCAGAAGAACAGGGAATTTATTTCATTAATAATGCACACTCGCATAAATATTTCATTTCAAAAGTAATGCACACTGTTAGCAAAAATTAATCCAAAAAATTGTTACTCAATACTAATCCTTTGCAAAACTCTTTTTCTGTCTATTTTGTGGGAGGTTTGTCCTTCATCTGTCTTAACACTAGAACTACGGTTGTTGATCTCATTTCTATCTTCAATTATATGAGTCAATCTGACTCACAAAAATTTCAATTTCCTCATAAAAACCAAAGCATTTCGGATTCATCATAATTTAAACAAACTTTTCATTCAAAATTCGGTGTTTATGAAACGGAGTCTTTATGAAAGTGTGCATTACTTTTGAAACTAAATAGTATACGAGTGTGCATTATTTATGAAATCATTCCCATGCCTCTCTAGTTTCCTCCAAACGACATCAACTGAGCTAAATAAGTAAAAAAAATTTTTTAAACACAATTTGGCATCAGAACCGATTTGTCTCATACGACAAAACTGACGCTTATAAGAATGCTCTGTTTCATAAATAATGCACACTTTTGATAAGTCATTTCATTAGTAATACACACTTTCATAACAATTTCAATTCCTGGTCGCTCTGACCTCACAACACATCTTTCAACTAAGAAAGGACTCAGGCCTTTCAACTAAGTCGGTATCCCGACAGTTTAATGCCTGAAGTTGGTATCAGTTCCCCTTGTGATCCAACAGAGAACACGGGGACACAAAATTTATTTAAATAACATGCATAAGGACAAAAATTATGACCAAAACTATTTTTCATAAGATGAATTCACCTAATACAGAAAACTAACACACATAATTAGAATAATTAAAAATGTAAGGGTATCAATGACCAGGTTAGGTTAGGTTCCATTACTCTCCGCAAGGTTACCTTATATGGTCACATCTCTTTCCTCATGACACAACATGAAATCATCTAATGTTCAATTAAACCATTAAACAAAAACGAGAAAAATTAACAAGAGAGAAGAAGAAGAAAAGAAACAAATTGCAATTAAACAAGTAAAACAACCTCCTCTCTAATCAGGATCATCTAATCGATTTATTGACCATCTTTTTCTTTCTCTTCTCGTTTATTCTCACTCATGTTTAATTACGTCCCTTTTGGCATATTCGAAAGTAGGCCCTGTCGTCCACAAAAACGGTTTTTCCCCTCCTTCTTCGAATTCAATGCCATCACCCGGTAATTTGGTGTCCCTCGACTGTTGCTATTGCTTAAAATCGCCTTAAGAAAATCCGAGACAGAAAACCAGACACCGAACACTTGTCTCACCTTTCTAGAATTCGTTTGCTAAATGTTAATTATTCCCTCACCGTGGCCAAAAAGAAAGAAATGTTGTTAAAAAATTAATTGTTGGACCAACACCATTTAATTACCATATTGTGATTGATATTTGAGCTGGCATCAAACACTTGAAAACATGATTTTAAGACAAAATTAATTAAGTAATAAACCCAACCATCATCAAAATATTTTCCCTCAAATTTAATTATCAAATCCAGTCATCCCATAAACGACCTCCTTTGACCCTAATCATGATTATAATTACTTTTGAAACAATTTGAATCAAGTCTGAAACGGATTCAAACAAAAAGTGATGAACTTGACAAAAGACAAAAGAAAGAAAGTGGTCTACTCACAAAAACAAACATGGCTGCCTTCAAAATGAAAAAAATTCTCAAAGCAACTTCCCATATTTATTAAAATTAATTATAACGGTTAAATAATTAATTATTTCGTTTAATCTTTCCTTATTCACAGACAAAAGTCGCTAATTAAAAAGTAGAAAAAAGTTCATGAACACAAAAACAAAACCACGAAATTAAAAACATACAAACGTCACGTCAAACGGTAAAAGAGGAAAACAATTCCAAATCACCGCCTTCTAATACAAGTGGATTAATTATTAAAAACGAAAGACGGTTCGGATGTATTTCCCATCATAATAAATTAACAAGTTAATATGGTGTTGTAAGGCCCTAACAACCCTTAAAACTTGGAAAAAAAATTTTTTTACTTCCCGTTTCAATAACCGAAGGAAAATTCAGTCGTGGCCAGGTTATTAACCTTTCATACGAATCACCATTCTCAATTTATTTATTTATAAAATGAAGAAATAATAAATAAATTTACAACTGATACATAAATAATTAATTCGCTTTTTATTAATTATATCCAAAGAGAACGCTTACGATGAAAGAATATCGATTTTCGTTTGCCAAAACTTTTTTTCAAATCGGTTTTCGACCGTTACAAAAATCGGCTCAAGTTTAAGTTTTCCGCCGCTAGGTGCGCTGTTGCGTTCGCGTCATTTAAACAATGATGGCAACAGAATTTTATTTTATGTAAAATTGTTAAAATTCTCAAGCAAAGAAAGGTGATGACGTTACGAAATTCTAGTCAGAATTTGGATTGTTCATTTTAAAAGAGGTGCGACTCCATTTTTGTTTCTTAGAGAAAATCAAAACCTTGGAAATGAGTGACTGAAAAATTTACATCGACTCATGTCGGACATGTTTCCATTTACTTATCAATAATTAATCTAATTGTCAACATGACTTTCAGGCGGATTTGACTAAAGTGGTTTACTCCAAATGAACTCACGCCACTCCCAAAATTAATTCCATATGATAGTGTGCATCATTTATGAAATGAAACTAATGAAGTGAGTGTGAATCAATTCTTTCATGACAGTGTGCATTATTTCTGAGATCAATTCTTCATACAAGTTTGCCTGACTTATAAAACGAGATCTACAGGAAAGTGTGCACTATTTATGAAAGAAACCTTTCCTCTAAATATTTTCTAAATTCAATCATCCAACTTATGAAAATATTTATTTATAAATTTTTGTCATCATCAAAATTCACTTCATAAATTATGCACACTTTCATGGATTTCTCATTTCATTTAGAACGAACGCTTTCATCAGAAATTCATTTCATAAATAACGCACACTTTCAGTTTTGTGTCAGTGCTTTGAAATATTGACGATTCGCAGGTAGTAACCGCTCCACATTTGCTGTTGTATTACTCCTTAATCCGATCCTGGGGTTAAAACCCTGACCTGATGCAATACCATAAGACTTGACCAAGTACTCACTGTCTCAAACTTGCAGTTAACTAGAAGATAAATAAATAGTTAAGACAAATAAGGCGAACAAAAAGGAAAAATTCAATAACACGAATCTCGGAGGCTTTGTTCGTTCGAGATCTCGACTCCATTTTTGTTTTCCTCCTTTTTTTAATTGTAAAATTAAATTTTGTTAATGAATTAGACATTGACCCTGACCTTCTCTAAACATCAGTGAAGATTCTGCTAAACGATTACGCACAAGTGAAATACGAGTCTTTTGTAGTTAGTAACGGAAACTTTAAAACTGTTTATAGCGGAAATGGCGGCTACAAAGTAAAGAGTTTGCACGCTACAACTCACCACCTTTCTCTGCTCCCATTCGTTATAATTATAGTCAAAAGACCATAAAACGTTTTGTTAATAAAATAGCATCCATGCAAACAGGTGTGGGAAAAGACTTTTGACCTCAGCGGTACGCTATACAAAACGACCTCAGCGTGGCACGAAACGAAATTTCAGGTTTCGGGAGTCAAAAAGTCAAACCAGGTAATCGGATATTGATATATGAATTCGGTAGTTCGAATGTGAACAAAAAGTCACGACGGATGGATTCGCATAATCAATTAGAAGTAGAAGGTGGAACTAGTTTATGAAACTAGGTATAGTGCGTGGCTGTGTGAAAGGACGCGACGGGAGACCTAGCTACCGGAAATGAAGAAAGAAAAATCCTTTCACGAGAATTATGAAAATGATTTAAGGTGCCTTCTTGGAGCCTTAGGGGGGCTCTCGGCCCTTATGAAATCACATGCCGACACATTCTGGGCGGGGTGTGAAGTCTCAATTCCGTGAGACTCGAGTTATCTAAGGGCCCAATGTGGTGCAAGACTTTTGCGAAAAACACTTTTCCTCTCGAAATTTGTCTGTTTTGCCAACCTCCTCCTCTTCTCGTTGTTTTTCTGGCTATATGACACTTCTTTCGCGTTTTTTTAGAAAGTTTTGCGAACGTCCTTTTAATCTCCCTGCATGAAATTCCTGTTTTAGATGTTTTATGATGACACTCGACCATAAACGCTACTTTCTAAATTCTCCTCTTACGCCTTGGATGTACTATCCGCTTTTGGGAATCTTGTTCTCTATCCTGTTTCTCTTTCCTTTGTCTTCTTTCTACGTTTTGTTCTTTCCTTCGTTTCTGATTTTCTTGACTTCTATTTCATTGCTCCTTCGCTCTGTGAACCTCTTCGCATTAGGGGAACCGGAAAATAATGTCGGTTCTGTGCGTTACGCTTAATATATTCTATGGTAAAAGTGATAAATCAGGTGGTATATACGACGATTAATCATAATCGCCAGTCAAGCTTGGTTAATGTAACAAATTTCTGAGTATTTATCACATTTACCGGCTAGTTTATAAAACATTCAACTTGTAATCCGAGCAAACTTTGATTAAATCCTCCATTACGAGTAATTATCACATTTACCAAGCTTGATTGGCGATTATGATTAATCGTCGTAAATTGTAGCCTATATAGCCGCCTGATTTATCACTTTTACCTTTTGTATTTACGATATTACTTTCTGGACTGTATGACAACTCTCTTGTTTTGATTGGTTTCTGTGTTTCATTGGCGTTTCCTTGCTTTCGGTACTGTTTTTCCCTGTACTTCGGTTTTTGTTTGTTCTATCAGCCCCGTTCTCATTCCTTTGGTCTATATTCTAACCTTCTTCGTCTTGCTTTCTGTTTTGTTCCTGCTTAATCTCTATCATAACATCCTTATGATCCGTCACCTATTCCAATCTTGTTCTCTTGCCCTCTGTACCAATTTGGTTAGACTATGTTCGACTGAAGCATCTAAACAGCCTACACGGAACCCTAAAGAGCGACGGCGCATCTTTAATTCATTCTCCCAAAGACCTTGAATACTCCTGAAGGTCGCAAGGGCAAATCAAGCGGCGATTAATTAAGCGATTTCCTCCCAGCAGACCGGAAATGACAACGCTTCCTTCATAGCCGGAACACCTCGAAAAGGGAGGAAGCCAACTCAAAAAATGTCAGCAATTAGACAAGATGGCTCCGGTTTGATTCAAATTTTGTTTTCTTTTTCTTTTAATCTAATCGCCGCCACAATCTAATCTATTTCCCTTGCCCTTTAGCTTGGGTCAAGAGGTCCTCTTACATCTTTCACTCTCTTCGTTCAACTGGAAGTGAACCGAGAGAGAGAGAGAGACCAACGAACCTCGGACTGAACATATCGGTAAGCCACACCTCTGACCAAATTTCTCGCAACATAAGAACATATCAAGTGGTTCATCTTAAACTCTTGCGGGGCACAAACTAGTTGGAATGGGTCACGTGAAAAAACGACTCAACAACGTGCGAGAGAAAGGTGTTCAAGTGGCCATTGTTGCACGGGGACTTAGTTGGAACATAAATCTGCGAAAAGGAAAAAAAACTTGATCTTCTACAAGTTTTCTAGAGAAAGAGAGAGAGAGAGAGAGAGGTTTAGGATTTTTAGATTGCACACAAGCGGTGCCTGTGGAGATTCGATTGCGACAATCCTCCAGACTCTGTCTGTGGCCACTTCCGTATGACAAATAATTTATAATTAAACGAGTTTTCGCTAACTCTTTAAAACTAGCTCATAACGGAAATACGATACTAAAAAGTTTCTTTTTACGATGATTGTTCGAAAAACGGAGAGAGAGAGAGAGGTGCAAGAGAGGGAGAGAGAGATTTGGATTACCAAAAGAGTGAATGAAGACATGTGAAGATCGTGGGGACTTGTATAAAATAAGTTAGCAAAATAGATTAGCTCGCAATTGTGTGTTTTAAATCAGAGGTGACACATACCCTAAGAAGAAATGAGAAAAATTGTTTTGGTGAGTATAGCTGATCAAAAACCGTTTTTTGCAAGTTTTTGGGCCGAAAGGACACCCGTGAAAACAGTCAGTAGTCAGTGAAATCAGTGCGAGCGGGGAACTTTGCTAAAAATTTTTTTCTTCTTTGAAAGTTGTTAGTAAAGGTTCACGTCGGTGGGTGAAAGGTTTGGGTTGGTGCGTGACGGTGTTTTGAATTAAGGTCTGATCTGAAGGAATCGGTTTTGTGGGGTTGTGTCAGCCAATTTTGAACTGATTTTACTTGGAGTGATAAGTTTGGCTTATTTTTTGGTTTTAGGTCCTCGCCCTTGCGGTCTGTGTCCTTGGTGGGGCACCCTCTAAGAGAGGAATTGTTTCCGGCGGATATGGACTCGGCAGCGGAGGTTATTTGGGCTCCGGAGTTGGATTGGTAAGCTCTCTCGGATACGGAGAAGGATACGGCGGCGGATACGGAGGTGGTTATGGCTATGGCGGCGGAGTCGCTCTTGGAGGATTGGGATACGGAGTCGGATTGGGAAGTGGAATCGGATTAGGAAGCGAACTCGGAGGAGTTGCCCTCGCTAGCGGAATCGGCGGAGGTTTGGGAGGTGGTGTTATCGGCGGTGGACTCGGAGGCGGACTCGGGAGGCGGTCTCGGTGGTGGAGTTGCTGTCGGAGGAGTCGCTGCTGTTCCAGTCACTCAATCAGTTTCTCAAGTCAACCAAGCCGTTCCAGTATCTGCTCCTTACCCAGTGCCAGTTACCGTGACCAGACCAGTGCCAGTGCCAGTACCACAGCCATACCCTGTTGCTGTACCAGTACCCAAGCCAGTCTCAGTTCCTCAACCGGTTCCAGTTGCCGTACCAAAACCAGTGCCAGTCTCTGTTCCAAGACCAGTCCCAGTTCCACAACCAGTTCCAGTCCCAGTTTCCGTCCCAAGACCAGTTCCAGTTCCAGTACCACAACCAGTACCAGTCACTGTTCCACAACCAGTCCCAGTTTCCGTTCCACAACCAGTAAGTGTTCCAGTCCCAACCCCAGTCGTCGCTAGTGGAGTCGGAGGTGGCGTAGGAGGAGGAATCGGTCTTGGTGGAGGTTTCGGCGGTGGATTCGGCGGTGGATTTGGCGGTGGAGTCGCCCTCGCCAGCGGCGGAATCGGTCTCGGAGGAATCGGCGGTGGAATCGCTGTCGGCGGACTCGACTCAGGAATCGCCATTGGCGGAATTGACGGAGGAATCGGCTACGGTGGTGGTTACGGAGGTGGCTACGGAGGTGGTTACGGAGGCGGATATGGAGGATCCATCGCTGTCGCTGCTCCAGTTGCTGTCTCTGCTCCAGTCGCCGTCTCTGCTCCAATCGTTAGCTCCGGAATTTCATCTTACGGAGGTTACGGAGGTTCCTACGGTGGTTCCATCGGCATCGGCAAGTACTCCATCGGCAAATACGGCAAATATTAAAACAAACAAGAAGAACCTCTGTCTTTCAAATGAAGTAAAATGCTAGTCGAAAATACCGAAAGGAAATGACCTTTTAGGTTTTTACAAATAAGAAAAGACTTAATCCCGCCTTGGAAAATTCTCGAAACAAAAGGAAAAACCGCGAGGACTAATTCACTCCCAACAGTTTTTTTTTTTCACCGACAAAAAAAAATTTGACACGGGAGAGGGATTAGGGTCAATGTTCACCACAACAACATAGTATTAAAAGAAAAGCCTTTTTTTATATTATTATAGTGATCTATATATTTTTTTAAAAAAATAAATAAATACATTTTATATAAAAAAAAACTTTTTTTTTCTTCAAAGAAACAACTTCCTGTCATCTTCCGAAACCTCAACCACTCTCAAAATTACCAATTATGACGTCATCCGACCACAACCTCATCTCGACAAGGAATTCCGATTCCATAAAAAAATTTAATTATTCCATCAAAACGCATAATAATTAAGAGAAAGAGTGAGAATGATAGTGAAAGAAAACGAAATTAACGGTCGGAAAGTTGACTTTGTCGTGGCACTAGAAAATTAAGATTAACAACATTCTCACCGGCGATTTTATTACGAATTCATTTGGTTTCCGGATCAGGTTCGGCTCACACCTTAAAAAGACTGGAATTTGACTCGGAGGAAACTGAAAACCGCCAAACGATCGATTAATTATTAATAATTTAATTAATCGATTCGAAATCTGTTTCATCGTTTCGCGAAAGTTGTTCGCTTGCGCAATTCCCTCGCCGTGTGACGTCACCATTTTAAAAACACGTTCGTACCAGACTTTTGGAAATTTTTTTTTTTCGCAGGGCCGAAGGGACATTGCATCATATTGGGAAAGGGCCGTAACCGGTCAAACCGAACGACTTTTTGAGTGAGAGAGAAAAAAATTTTTTTTTCCTTCTCCTTCTCCAGTTCCGGACAATGAAAAATGACACAGAACATGTACAACCGAAATCAAGTTGGTGACCGGAGAGGACTTTCACTCACCGGATGCTGGATCTACTAGTTTTTCCCTTTCTGTTAGAACTGTCTCTCCGGATACGCCCTAGACGATACATATTTTGCGTAATAGTCGATTTTATCGGTTGTAGTCCGCGAATCCGGTCCTGGTTTTTGGTCTCAACCTTTCCGGTCACTTCCGTTTCTTTTTAAAACAAAATACAAATGATTACTGACACGTGTAAAATGTTTCCTATTTTCTCCTGAGTGTTACAAAAACACACAAATCAACTCACCGGCCTAACGAATTTATTCAGAACCAAACTCGAGGGACCATTTTGATAAAGTTGTCCGTCTGTTCAAGAAGTGACACGAACAAACGAGAGATGGCGCCTTGGAAAACGAATCCGCGTAACCAGTCTTTTAAATTTCTTTATCAAAACCCTCCCAAATTTTAATTAACTGCTTTCGACTACAATTTGAACATGAGAAGGCGTGAATATGGGCACAGCTTTCGATAGAAATTATTTCGGCGATAAATAAAAAGCAAACAATATAATTATGTAAAAGAAAGTCTTTCAATTAATTAATTTAATTTAATTGATATAGGAATTTGGTTTCTTTTTTAATTAAAAACCTTTTTCGATGAATAATTAATTAATTGTAGTGTGATTAAATTATCAAAATTTGAAAAATGAATGATGGGACACCTACTCCCACGGATTTTTTCACGGCTCCGGTGTCAAAAATTAATTTTAACCCTTTGCGGTCTTAGTCCACTCTCAGACACCACAACCAGAAATCCTGGTAATATTATACTGAATTCATTCGTGTATGAGTGAGGCGGTTAGCAATATTCAGCGACAGTGAAATAAAGCAGAGGTCCCCAAACTTTTTGTGTTGTAGACCCCTGCCATGTTTTGGGTTTGGGTAGACCCCCTACTTCTCTGATTTTTGTAAATTTCTCACTGTAGTGTTCGTAGGTACTTTTATAAATAATGTACAGTATATGTCTTTGTATTATAAGATAGTATAATGTACGTAAATAGGTGCTAACAGTATGCTGTTGAGTTCCACTATCGCAAACCCCCATTTTCATTTTATGGACCCCAAAATTTTTTTTTGCTGACATAGACCCCTTGCAAGTTGTCATAGACCCCTGGGGACCATATAGATCACTTTGGGAATCACTGACAGAAAGAAAATGAGACACAATAATGGATTTATTGCTTGGAGGGAAGTTACCGACAGGAACTTACCGACAGAGATCAGCCAAAACCAAAGAAAATTTTCTAAGATTGTTGGGACCTAAAGTACCCATCGAATTTGACTCTCTGTTACACATACACTACTTGAAGAAACTGTACTAGAGACAGATAAATATACTAAAGATAAAATAGAAGAGAAGATGCCACGTGCGTGGTTTGATTCTTGTTGTCTGCAAAGGATAGTTATGTCTCATTCATACTTAATGCCTAGACAGTACTGCCAACATAAGGAAAAACATAACAAATAATGGTTGACACACCTCGTGTACTATCAAAACAAACACAATAAATTAATAAATAAATGAAAATAAATTATTTATCTCATTAGTCACGGTGCTAACTTATTATGTTACGTAGGTGGTGGTGGACAGTTTATTTATTTATCTAAGTATTGTTGCTCTCGTTCAATTAACATCTATTAATAAATTATTATAATATATTTTTACAAAGTTGTCTACCCTATTCGAGCGTTACAATTGTTTTTTGGAATTTTTACAAATTCTTCTCGGGTTTTGCGTCCATTTATACTACTTCCGGACTGGCTAATTTTCCCTTTTCCCATTCCTTCTTCATCGGGTGATTCTCTAAAATTTCTATCTCTCATCCTTAACCAATGTTCTCAGTTCCAAATTTTAAGTCCTTGGTACTCAAACTTTTTCCTTCCGGGGCCAAATTGTGACCATCGCGACTGAGCTACACGACTTACCAAAAAAAAGGTTTTACAAGTCCTGCTTTCGACGCGTACAGTACGCCCTCAGGGTATCATCTGCACGTACATCTTTCAGTCTGTTTCTGTATGTATTTTCTGTATATTGCCTCATAAGGACATGTTGGGGCAAGCAATTTTAGCAGTTTCTGAGCACAGGCCCGAACATTTTTGTATTGCTCGGCCGCAAGGTTCCAGAATTCAGACTTAACAATGAGCAATCGACCTTTCACAAATTTTCACTCAATCGGTTTCCACTGGGCCACTGGGTCACTCAGTAGAGTTTGGTGGGCCGTGTTTTGTGGTGGGTGGTTTTGGGTAAATAGATAAAAAGTGTAATTTCGTTTTACGCTAAAAAAAAGAAGCCCAATAACCTAAGAATCACATTATCCAACTGTATAGTGGACTACTATCTAAGTGAAACTGTAAAAAAAATCAAAATGTCCGTCATAAATCAACACAATACAAAACTAAAATAATAAAAAGATAAACTTATCTACTACTTTAAAAGAAAAAGAGACGAAAAACTCCGTGAACTGGATCAGTGGCCGGGAAACTCGCCATTCAACGAAGCCAAATTTAAACCAAACAGAATTGAAATTTGTTCAAAGAGCCATTTCTACAGGTCTGCTGTAAAGACAAACTCTGCTGAAACAGTGCTAAAAGTACACTATTGAAGCTTGTCTTTGCTGAATACTGTATGTCTCGGCTTAAAGTACTTATTAAATGAATTCTGCACTAAAATGTTGTTATGAATTCTACATCAAACTGTGCATTACTTTTGAAATGAAGTACACACCAGATGAGCATCACACACACATTCTGTAACAAAAAAATTTTCATAGATAATATACATTCTTAGTTTCTATGATGAGTATATGACAAAAGTGGAATTAGTTTCATAAATAGTGCACACTTCCAAGAATCTCATAAATATTGATCAGCAGCCTACAGCTTTAAATTTTGTAGAAATATATTAAATATAACGTGGTATTAGACTTACATAAAGATACCATTTAGTTAATAGATAATACTCTAGGTCTGCAGTAGCCACAGCCAAAGAGTAAAAGAGCTGCATGTGGCTCCGGAGCTGCACTTTGCAGACCTCTGAAACCCTTTGTTTAGTAACAAAACCAAACACTACAGCCATATTACTCGTTAAAAGAATTTCTGCTGTCTACTACTTATGTGGATATAACAAGAACATCTCTGTATACCGCTCTGTGAGTCTGTACTAATTCGCATACAAAACTAAGACAAACAGTCAAGAACTGAACACTTAAACAAAAAACCGCGTAAAATGAGATCCAAAACACAAAAAACTGACCCAATGTGCAATACTTATGAAATGATTTTGTCGTCAAAGTTTTTTGAAATTAACTTTTCACAATAGTGTGCATTATTTATGAAATAAACTCCTCTTCAAAGTGGGAATCAGTTTGGAAACTTTCCTTCAAAGGGGTTTCTTACCATTTAAAAGCATAAAATCAAAACGCGTAAAACGAGACCCAGACCAGACTCGATTTATACTGATTCGTATATTTATAAAATTATGTTACTGATCCGGTAAATTTATAAGTAGCCAGTCTAAAAAGTTATCGGTGATACGTGGTCTCTTCTTCCCTTGTCTCGTGTTCGCTCCAACCAGTCATCAATCACAGCCGTAACGTCGTTCTCAACATCCATCATCTTCCACTAAGCAAGTCACATGACCGGTCACCACGACTCCAACTGTGAGTGTAAAAATGATGGAAGTTCCGAGTCGTGCATTCAATCTCCATTACTCGTCACTTTGATTCAGTTTTATGACTCCTAGCTAACAACGTGGTTCGAATGAAAGGGAAAGAAATCACGAGGAAGTCACCTGAGAGCTAGAAACCAAACCCATACCTTTAGAGTTACAAAAAGAAAAAAAGTTGAAAGTGTTTGAAAAATGGGTTCGAACCTGATCCAAGGAGGATTCACACGATCGGCTGGAACAACTTTCTACAAGAAGATATAAAAGAGCCTTTGAATAAGACAAGCGCGCTAATCAAAACTCCACCCTCGTCTAGTCTGGTAGTTTGAGACCACCCTCAGGTTGTTGTTTCCCCTCAGATCCGTGTAAGAAGGAGAAGGGAAAGCTGATAGTACAAATGGATGTTACGTCGTTTAGCAGAACAAAGAAAAGACAAATTTTCTCATTTCCTTCAAAACAAAATAGCAAGTCGAGACTTGCAAAAGATTGAGAGAAATGACCAAGAAGAACACAAAACCAAACAACAAAAAGTTTCGAGTAGTCGTACATCACACGCGTCCAAAAACATGCCTTAACGACCTTTCCACAAATGTTCTGACCTTTTCTTCTGTTATAGAAGGGCACAAAGACACGGTTTGGTAGTGGTGGGAAAGGGGCTCTACTCCTACACCTAGGCGAGTTCGTTTAAACTTCTCTCGGGGGTGGTACCATTAAGTAACACCGGGTTACCCTGATAAATGACGATTATTCAACTAACCCTAACAAGCGCATAACTTTATACTGTGACGTCATAGCGGTCACTATAACTTATCGCGCCCTTTGCGCACATTTTCTCGCTACCCCTTCCAACATAACAGGCGTCCAAATCCTCTAAAACCACACATTTCTTCCATCTTACGACCCCAAACACAATTTCCTTCTTCTCCGAAGACGTACCCAAACCAACCAAATCAGTTCATACTTCCGTCTTGATCATCAAATCCCCATAATTATCTGGCTCATAAAAATCAAGACGAACGCCTTAGCCAAGAGCACAGCAACCAGCTAACACTCCATAACCATGCTAGAACAAAGCGGAAAATTATACTCCACACCTAAAAACCTGAAGCAAGCCTCCTCCGACACCGAAACAATTAAATATAATAAAAAAAATGATACAGTCAATCTCAAATCCTCAAGATGGAGGTGATAACTCAAACACCTAAGGCCACCACTTAAAAACCCAGAAAACCTTTTTATTCAGGTCCTCTGATTTTTTTTCAAATTTTCAAAACCTAGCCTCCAGAAAAAAAAATTAAAAACAAGGAAAACCCATTCCAGGTACTTCCTTTCACGACCACAGTCTCGGGCTCGACAGGTATCACGAGAGACACCTGATAGACAGACTCTATGCGTTCGTTCTTGAACGTTTCGTAACACCTCACGCGTGGTCCTCTCTCCAAATTTGGATTTATAATCTGGCTCGATGGTCAAACGCAAAAAATGTCGTCACCACTTAGACTTCACCCCCTACCTCTCCTACCGATTTGGTTTAAAACAAGTCAATCAAGGCGTTGTATAAACCAGTTTCACCGCTGAACGTGGCTCCGATTGTCCTTTCTACTTTCCATAGTTCCTCCATTTTTAAATGAAAGATAACACATTCTGGAAGTCGATCTATTAAATCGAGAGAATTTCACTTTGACAGTGTCTACCTGAAAGAAGAGAGAGAGAGAGAATCATTTCCGCATTGGATGTTCGGTTCTATACTTTAGCATCTCTCTCTTCCTGTTCTTCTTCTTCTTCTTCATCTCCCGCTTCTCAATTTTCTTTTTTAAATGGAAAATCAACTTTTAAAAAGTGTAAACTTCAACTGACACTCGGTTGACCCCTGTCTCCGTTATTTGTCTACGTGACTTAGGTCGCTATCACCTCAACACAAACTTCGAGGAGGGCGAGAAATAAAATTTTGTTGGTGTCACCTACCCTCACCAAATGGCAGACAGACAAGCAGCTCAAAGGGTTCACCAAACACTCCTACCGGAAGGTCTGATTAGACTAACAACCCCAACAAAACCAAAACACGTGTCACATATTCCTGAAGCAACCCAACTGCTTCCCTAAAGGTGTAGTTCGAATCCTCTTCCACATTCTGTCAGACGTAAAGTCGAACTTTGGTACTTCCTACAAAGACAGCTTTCAAACCAAAAATCAAAATTTTATCTTGCTTACCCACCCCCCTTCGAGCCCATCTTTCAATAAACACCTTCCTACTCCCTCATCCAACTATTCAAATTCTTCGGCACCAATCAAATCGAACAACCCATCAGGTGAGAAGCAGACAAGATAACAACACTCAAACGCAAGTCAATAAACAAGTTACTGACGTAAGAAACGTGTAAGACACGTGCAACTTCCACTAAACGCATAAATCAGGTATCAACATCTGAAAAAGGGAAAGAAAATCGGGACAAAAGCACAAAGACGGATTGTTGAGGGAGGCGATGAGGGGACCTCCTTCCAATTTCGATTTTGAATAGTTGCTTTGAGGGCAGACACAAGGAGAAAGAAGGAAAGAAAAACGGATCCGTTTGAAAAAGTTGCAGAACAACCTGAACCAGAGTAATAAATATTCAGTTCACAGGTACGATGTCGGTCCTAATTTGTAGGGAGCACAAAGAGAGCAACGACAAACAAAAAGTCGACTTACCTAATCGCGTTGCTAATATATCTTGAGGGTTGCATAACAATGGAGGTGGTGCACGTGTTTGGCAAAAAGATTCAAACCAATGACTCATCCGGGTCCTTTTGCCGGAACCTGGAACAAAGGAAAACCGTTAAAACACGTGGCAGCGTAATCCGTAAAAACTGGCTAACAGCCTAGTTGTCATTCTACCTGTACTGTCTTTCACCATCTACCCTAAGACGATACTTGTTGGTAGTTCGGTACATCTATCTGTCTGTCTTGAGTCCATTTCCGGTCTTGTTGTTTGAGTTTCAAGCTATGCAAAACTCTTTGCTGACTTTGGGTTAAGATTTAGACGACATTTGCAAATCTCTTCATTCTTCTACTCACTTAAACTCATTGTCATCGTCGTTTTCATCTTTTGTCTCTGTCATCATTTCCTACAGCCTTCATCCTGAAAATTAAGGAAAAAAATTATTTGTCGCCTGACGTGAAGAACAGTTAGAGAACAGTATCAATGGGAATGAGGGGATAAAGCAAACATCTAAACAGATAAAACTAAGAATGGACGTGCTGACTTTGGTGAGAAGACGACAATACCGCCTTCAGAGCAAAAAGTATAAATCAAACATCCACCTTTGTTAACAGCTTTAGGTCAGCAATCAGGGGACAGCAGGGGGACAATAGTAAAGGAATCATCATCACATTCTTCACATCAATCAGTGTGCCATGATACTATGGGTGTAGAGATCATTGTACTATATTCGTTCTAGTTTCTCTATAAAACTCCAACCGAACTACCATAAAAGTACCTGACAGGTGTTTCTCGAAGGAAGGTATAAATTAATTTAAATTTCAAAAATTAAAAAAATAAAAAATTGCTTAACCCGTGGAAAAGTTGCCTCGGACTAATCAGTAAAAGTTGTAAAAACATCCGGAAGGATGGTCACGGTTAACTTGGTTACAAAGTAAGCCAGATGGAGCCTCACCCACAGATTCTTTTTTTTTTGCGTAAAAACTGCCTCGATACCATAAAACAGACGAAGACAAAGTCGTTTTCCCGAGGTGAATGAGAACAACCAGGAAAATTACAGCGATTATGAACTTGCACCCCCTCAACCCCTTAAAACCACCGCTAGGCCTACGTCACAACTGACCCCCTCAGGCTTACATTAAGTGAAACTGATTTACCACCAAAGCTGTGTTCGAAAGCTGATCTTCATCTTCTTAAACGTTGACCAAATCATCAAGAACACATTGTCTTGTATGAAACCCATTCTGCTGCCACGTCATTCGGGACTAGAATAACCATCATTCGCCTTCGGAAGTCTGCTAGTCCTTCAGAGTACTCTTCAACTTGTAACTGGTATCCTCAAACACCCCTGAAACAATATTCATTTATGTGAATCAAGAAGAAATATCGTACATATTTAACGGTAAAAGTGATGAATCAGGCGAATATGTATAATTCTCGGCGTGTATTTATAATCACCAACTGAGCTTGAGGAAATATGATGGTTGATGAGTATTTATCACATTTACCGGCTAGTTTGTAAAATATCAAAGTCATGGTGAATTTAAGTTTTCAGATGACGAGGCTGGAGTATTTTTATAGCCGGTAAAATGTGATAAATAAACATTATAAGCTTGGTGGTGATTATGAATAATCATGAAAATTATCTAATGTGACTGGAAAATAATATCGCATATACGTTACGGTTAAAGTAATAAATCAAGCAAGTAAATACATAATTTTTGAACGATTATCACCAACTAAGCAAAGTAAGATATAATATTTATCACATTTACCGGATAGTTTATAAAATACTCAACTCAAATCACAGAAAACTGTATTAAAACCCCATTATATTAGATATTTTATAAATTCGTAAATGTGTAAACACTCAATAATTTCACATTCAACTTACGTAGTTGGAATTTGTTGTGAATAATACGATTATATTATGTGAACCATAGATGATATATATATATTTTGGTAAAAGCGATAAATCAGTCAGCTCTTTATATAATTTTCGGCGTCATTTCCTAACTTAACAAATGTGACTAATTGCAAAAATATTTATCACATTTACCGGCTAATTTAAAAATTTTTCAGCCATTATAGATTTATTAAATTCCTCATTATGAGTCAGATATTTTATAAACTAGCCGGTCAATGTGACCAAATAATTAAAAATTAGTCATATCGTCACTCCGTTGGTAATTGAATAATCGCCCAAGCATTTAAATTAATAACTGACCGAAAAGTATAATACTGATATATAAAAGTGATAAATCAGATGGATGCATACACAATTTCCAGGCGATCATTCACCAAATAAACCCAGTAAATGTGACATATCCTAATGTCACATTTACCGGTTCATCATACAATTTTCAACTCGTAATCTGAGAAAACTTTTATTAAATCTTCTATTACGATTTATAAATATTTAACATCACACATATACATGTACTATATATAGTATCATACTTTCCGGTTCACAAAATATATAATTCACGGGCGATTATTCATAATAACCAACTACGCTGGGTTAATGTGAGAAATTATTGAGTGTTTACATTGACCGGTGAATTTATAAAATATCTAACTCATAATGGGGGTTTTGATCAAAGTTTTCTCAGGTTACGAGTTGGGTATTACAATATCCTGAATATTTATCACATTTACCGACTAGTTTATAAAATACCCAGCTCGTCATCTGAGAAAACCTTTATTAAATTCCCCATTACGAGTTTGGTATTTTATAAACTATCCGGTAAATGTGATAAATATTCAATCTTATTTTGCTTAGTTGGTGGTTATGAATAATCGCCGAAAAATTATAGGCTATACATTCGCTTGATTTATTACTTTTACCGTAACGTCATCTGAGAAAACTCTTACTAAATCCCCTATTACGATGTATAAATGTTACAACTCGCCGGTAAATGTGATAAATATATAGTAACTAGTCAAATTTATCAAGTTTAGTTGGTGATTATAAATAATTACCGGAAGTTACATATGTTTGTCTGTTTTTATTACTTTTACCGTGACATAAGTACAACATTACTTTACGGTCAGCCTGATATTTTGTCCTCTTCCTCAACCTCTAGTCAAACCTATGGGTTCACCACCATCTCAAAGACGACATAAAACATTTTGGGTTAGGGTCGTGATACAGGCATCCGAACCAATTCATTCAATTCAAAACAGTTAGCCTAATAGCTCAGAAATGGTGGCTACCTAAACAACATTCTCCATCAGCTAAAATATTGAAGAGACAGAAAAATCAACTTTTCGACAAATATGGCGCCACATCCTCGTCCACTTTAGGATTTTCCTCAAACGATAAAAGTCGTAAACGTTTTTTGTCGACTTCGAAAACTCACTCAAGGTACTAAAAACACAAAAAAAGTGAAATTTAAATTTTTGGCGAAATCCAAACGTCCGCCGTAAACTTCTAAATTACGCTTGTCGATAATAAAAACATAAATAAAAAGTAATTAACGAATGGTAAGAGTGGGGGCAACGAGTTTTTCAGAATCCTGATCACTTTAAAAAGGCCAACTCTTCGCGTACCTGACATCAGAATGAAAAATGCCTTCGATTCAATTAAACAAAACTAAATAAATAAATAAATAAATAACCTGTAAATTACTATGATTTATATGTAAATGGCGTCCATCTTGTTTCTTTCGTTCTTGTCTGCTCGGGTGAAATCACTTCTCCTTTCACGTTCTTCCTTCCTCGGTCATATGTGCGCGGCAAAATGGCACTGTGGGTGTAAAGAATTGACTTGGTTACTTTTAGAAAGTCTGAGATTAGGCTAACTCATTGAAACCTCCAACGCGAATGAAAGGAAAGCTACTTGGCTCCGATTATCGACCCTGAGGAAGTGGTTTAGAATTCCCATTTAGTGGTTGGAATTCCAAGACCAACCAAAGTGTAAGGAATAAAGCTATAACAAGAGGCGAAGAAGTACAAATCGAGTAAACAGAAAGCATCCAAGACGACAAGGATGGTTAACAGAAACTTTTGGTCTGGTTGTACGATTTCCTCTAACCGAAGAGCCAAGAGTAAAAATGATACCGCGACAGAAAGAAACAGAAACAACAAAACCTAACAAATAACCTGAAATGAAGAAGAAATCAAGAGACGAAGAAGTACAAACAGAAGAGACCCAGGGTGACAAAGAAAGAAGAACAAACAACACAAAGGAAACCCAGAAAAGTGGTTTTGACACGCTCCAAAAAAGAATAAGAAACAGAAAAACGACAGCAAAACAAGACAGCAGATGGACGATTCTACCTTAAACCTACCCTTAAATGACCGTTCGTGGGTTAAGAACCTAAGAGAATATTCCAAGCGGCAGCATCCAAGGTCGCCATAGTCCTGTTGATTACCAACCTTCGACGCAGGGTCGGCACAATAATTGACCGAAACTACACTGAAAGGTTTTGTAAAACCCAACAGAACTACAAAAATAAGAAAAGAACAATGACCCAAAATGACAGAAAGTAGAAAACAACGCCAATGCAACAGATAACAGGGACAACAACCTATCATCCCACTCGTGAAAAGAAAAAAACAAACCAAAACCAAGAAAGGCACCTACCTAAACTCAAAAGATCAAAATGAGCGTAAAAGACAAGAGAAGACAGCAAAAGACAAGACAGAATAAAATCACAGGAAGGAATGAACAAGAAGAAGGATGAATGAATGAATGTATGAATGCAGAAAGAAGAGCGAAAAACCGGTAAAAAACAACAGCAGCAAACAGAAAATAAGTTTTTCGCTCTCCTGTCGGCGAGAACTAAAGAAAGAAAGAAAATAAAATAAATAATTAATAATCTCATATTTATTTATTGACTAACTCTGAGGTTGACTCGAATTTACATAAAATTACAGGTTATCACAAGTTCAGCTAGAAATTTTACTGAGGTAGAGTTGGTAACTGAGAAAACTTAATTAACAGTCCGTGTCTTGTTCGAACAGCAAAGATGTCCTCCTGTTCGACGAGCCCTCGAGTCTCGATGAATATGAGCTTTGGACTTTGAGAAAGTCCGAGAAATAAATGAAAAAGAAAATTGAAGGTCTCATCGAGGGAAAAGGTTCTTCTTTCCTTCGTTCGTGAATGAATTGATGTAAAAAGATGACAGAAGACAACAAAAGAAAAGAGAAGAGAGTGTCGTGATGAGTTAAGCAGACATCTTACAAACTGGCGTGCAAAGCAGCTTTGATGGAGGCGAAGTCAGCACCGCCGGAGGCCAAACCGATGCTTCCGCTAGACAAACCGATTCCGCTGGACAAGCCGAGGGATCCGCTGGAATAGCCGATGGCTCCACCGGACAAACCAATGCTTCCAGCTCCCAAACCGATGGCACCGCTAGACAAGCCGATGGCTGGAGCGGCTTCGGCGATGACTGGGGCAGAGGCAACGACTGGAGCAGAAGCTACGGCGACGGGAGCGGCAGCGATAACTGGGGCAGCAGCAACGACTGGTTGTTGTCTGACGATGATTGGTGGTTGTTGTCTGATGATTGGTGGAGATTGAACGATGGTTGGTGGGTCTTGTTGGACGACTGGCTTAGGTACTGGGACGGCTACGGGTTGTGGGACGGATACTGGTACGGGTTGAGGTACAGGTACAGAGACTGGGACGTGTTGTGGGACTGGTACGCTGACTGGTCTTGGTACGGCGACTGGAACTGGTCTGGGAACATCGACTGGGACTGGTCTTGGTACATTAACTCTGTAGGGCCTTGGGACGGAGACTGGGTAGGGTTGTGGGACATCGACTGGGATGGTTCTGGTGACGGTTACAGGTACTGGTTGTGGTTGAGGAACTCCGACGACAGAGTTAGATTGGGAATAAGTTTGAGAAACACGGATTGGGGCAGCAGCAATAGCTGGGGCAGCGGCGACAACGGCTGGAGCGGCGGCAATTCCGACCCCAGATCCGAGACCAACGCCAGATCCGAGACCGACTCCAGATCCAAGACCGATGCCTGATCCCAATCCAGAGGAGAGAGCTACTCCAGATCCAAGTCCGATTCCAGATCCCAAACCGGAGGAAAGGATGGCTCCAGATCCATAACCGCCTCCAAGTCCGTAACCACCAGAGATACCAGAAGAGTAAAGTCCGCCAGAAGAGATTCCAGAGCTCAAGAGAGCACTGGATCCACCATAGCCATATCCAAGAGAAGCTCCTCCAAGACCGGAACTGATCAAACCTCTCTTGTCGTGTTTCTTGACTTCACCTGCCAGCACCGCCGTTAATGACAATAACTGCAACACATCACAATAAATGTTAGCAAAAACCTAGCGCCAGGTATGGACCTCAAAGACGTGGCGCCATCTCTCGCTAACCAGTCCAACTTCTTAACACTCCGTCTTACGTCACAGACGACTTATCATTCTACTCGTTTCATAACTCAACACGTGCTCATTCTTGTCGCTTTATCGTCTTAGTTTATTTAACAGACTCTAATCCCCGTCACTGTTTCTCAAATTTCCAACAACCTACAGACCAGTCAAAGACATTTAAAAACTTTTCCAGACCCTTAAACAAAATCTTTCGCAGTCTCTCAAAACAAGTCGCTCCAATTTCACAGGCAGTATTTCAAAAACCCGGCAAGAAAAACAAACTTTTTGGGTGGAGCCTTTGTCTTTCACTATTCTGTGTCAACCAGTAAATGTTAGTAGACTCATCAATGACAAAAAACCTTTCTGACCAGGTCAACGACTTAATTTTATAACAGACACGTGAATGAATATAAAACAATCGTAGTTCTCTCAATTTCCCGCCAAAACGAAACTTAGTTAAGACCCAAAATGGAGTTTGGAACTAACCATCGCCTCCCCAAACATCTTCGTTTCCCACCTGCCATAATCTACCACAGACACGTTAGAACTGGAGGAAAACGAGTACTAGAACAGTTTCGTTCTAGTTTAAGACTTCAGAATGTCACAGAAGTTACACTAACATCAACTTTCAGACTTTTCTAAACAAATCTTCGTTTTTATGTGTCGTTACTTTCTACCGAACGCGTAATATTTACTAATCCACCCATCAATCTGGTTTGGTTCTAATTGGACATAAAAACGAAATCAAAATTGTCAACTCAAAATTAGGATTTAATCAAGAGACATGTGACTGTTATGCTAAACCGATTAAAGTAATAAAAATGGCGGAAATTGACAGTACCGGAAACCATCAACTTAAAATCCTAACACTTCAGCTCTCTCCCGCCCTCTCTCTCCCAAACAAATTTATTGTCACTCGATTCTCGCGACTACCACCTTCCTCTCACAACTTCTCGAAACGTGGTCGTAGCTTTTAAGCAATTTTGAGATTTTTTTTTGGTGGGTTTGGGGACTCTACAGCTTAGAATTTTTTGACTTCCCTCATACCAAAAACTCTGACACTTCTCCAAATCGTAACTAAAAGCTCATAGCAGACAACCAACCCAAAATTAACCTAACGGAAAGCCCAAAGCTCTATAGACTAAGACCTTTTCCTCTAGTATACTAGACCACACTCTACTTGTTAGATCGCAAAAGAACTTTCAAAGGATCACGACAGAAATTTTAAAAATTATCTGCCAGCCCTCAAATTTCTAAACAAATAAAATCACTTCCTGTTGTCCTGTCGTCTCCTAGTTCCACTCCAGCTCTCGAATTCTCGAAAAAAAACTTTCAAAATTTTTAGATTTTTGAGAAAAATATTCAAATTCGCAATCAAATTTCTAAACAAACAAAATCCTCCTGTTGTCCTGTTGGCTATCAGTCTATCTATCCGACAAAAAAATTAAAATTTCTTCCATGTCAGCCCTAAAACCAAATTTGAGTGTGTGATCGTACAGACGATCCTTCTCCTATTCCTTGAATCATTGTCAGCAATATAACTGTCCAAATTTGAAAAAAATGGTTCTAACAATGACAGAAAAAAATTTTGAACCCAAAAACACCAAAAAACTGGCGGAGACATTTCGAAAATCGAAAACCTTCAACAGACCCAAAGGCTCCATTTCTCTTTCGTTGGAAGAGGTTCACGAGTTAAGGACTTACCAAGATGTAGGTCCGCATGACGAAAATGATGATGATGATGAGAAAAAGAAGAGGATGATGATAGAAAAGACAAGAACAAACTGTACAAATAACACGGAGGACATTGTAGTTTATATATAAACCTCGATGGGCATTCAGGTATCATCATTCCGGGGTAACCGTGAGATTCGGAAAAAAAACTCGTCAGGATAAACAACACACGCCCCGGGTCGTGAGAGAGGCAAACTAAACATGGGCGAAACAATTCCCCGACACAGTACCGTCCCTACTCGTCCGAGAATTTCCACGGATTGAGTCATCCCCCCCATAAGGTAAACACGGAGTCCGACTCGGAGGTGACACTCCGGCTTTGGAAATGTCATTCGACCAACTACTCGGAGCGATTTTGCCAAAAAAAAGGGCGAAAACGATTCTGCGGAAACAACGAAAGCGACAATCACACAATAACCGATTGTGTAACAGATTAGCGGAGGGCGCGGTTTCGTTTTTCTCTTCCCCTTCTCTCTCGCTCTTCATTTTTTAATTATTTCTCTTCTCTCGTGGACCAGAGACGTCAGTCACGAATTTCCAACTTTTTGAAAATTAATACGAAAAAAATTTCTCCGGATTAACCGAGTAGCCATAGATAACAAAGTCGGGGGTATTGGTAACCATGCACCTGGAAAACGTGAGGGAAAGCGTTTCGTGGAGAAGAAACTTTTAAAACAAACGCACGCGTTTCCTTCTTTACTTAGTTCTTATCAAATTTTCGTTTTGTTGTTGTTTCTCAAAAACAAGATTAGAGAAAGACAAGCCTACCCCGCCTCCTCTAAGCTGTTGTACCTTCTACACGTTTTTGTGGAAATCTCTTGTACGAACATTTAATTTAGTTTGTGTGACAGAGTGGCATTTTAACAACGAACAGGTGGTACGCGTGACCCAAAAAAAACCAACGCCACCAAGAAATCATAGAAGCATCATGACAAAGACAATAAATTTGAAGAGGGGAATTCAAATCTTCAAGTATTTGGGCGAAAGAATCTTTTGAGCTCGAAGCTGTCAAAATCACAACAAAAATAGGTTGATAGCGTGACGAGTCTTACATCTTCTTCTTCCTCTTCTCCCAGTTTATCTATAGTCGGGTCTTCTTGTATGGTTTTCCCTGTTCTGGATCGTCATTGTGTGTGGATTCTGTAGATCCTGTTGGATCTTCCTCCAACCACATGAGAGCTACCGTCATCCCGCCTCTTAACATGGTAGCCCAATTCGTCATACTTTCGGCTACCGGGGTGACTTTGGCTGAATCTCGGACATGTTCATTTCGAATTTTGTCTGTAGTGTCACATCTAAAATAGAAAAAATAATTTGCATCAAAAGCCATAGGTCAAGTGACCAACTTAGAATTATATCACTAACGAGGAAGAAGCTAAAGGATAACAAACATTTCTATTCTTAAGAGTACTACAGTCTATAGACAGTGATAAACGACGACAGATAATTCCCACGAATCTAAGCCCCCGAGGCTGTATTGGTCACAAAACCAGTCAACTAGACATTCAGAACGTATGCGAGACATCTAGCACCCATATTTGGCAAAGCTGTCAACCAACCCCAAACACTCAGTTTAGACCACCACCAACGCGATCAAAGGATTAGTTCACACACATACCCCCCGCCCCGCCCCGACAATACATCGTGAGAGGATTACGTCACCGGCTGTGATACCTAAACGATTTACGACTCGGGAGGAGTCCCTCAAGACCACTTCACACGTTTCACTGACCAGATGCTGGGCGACACCCGCGGTGAAAATCGAGAAAAATCCATCAAAAGTCCCCTTGACAACTCAAATTATCCACAAAACGATGGCATTTACGAGAGAGAATGGGAAGAGGGGGTAGCAGGGGGTGGTCAGGCAAGGGCAACCCTCATGACAAATTCCTGTCATTAAACCCAAGAACAAGTGCAAATGACCAGGATTTGTTTCGAGCCTGATTCCCTTATACAGTATTTAACGATTCCAATTAACACACATCTCTCAAAGGTTTTCGTAATTCGTCTCTCACGATTTTATTTTTTTAGGCGCGGTTATTATCAAATTACCATTCGATTATTAAAAATCAAACACTGAACTGGGTGGACACTCATAAAATTAAAATCACCGCTTTTTTACAGTCACAAACTTTTTACTTTTTTTGGATATGACCAACATCCTGACAACAGTCCGCCATTTTGACTTTTTATTTCTAACTTTTAGTTCCTAACCCCACCCCAACCATAAAACCGACAAACGTGTCAGTAATTCATTTCGAATTTCTCATGGTCAGCTCAAAGTTATGACCTGTGACACATTTCCCGAGGAGTCTTCCACCCTATCGAGCCACCATAACTATTCTCAAAGCCTAAGTGTCTTCTTCCGTATTGAAATACCAACCAAACCGTCATTACGATAGCCTACAGCTCATAACTTTCCCTTTAGGGCTATAACACTCCCACTAGCATCGTTCACTCTCCGTAGTCACTTAGTGAGAGGGGGTTTGAACAGATAAAAACAGGTAAAGAACCACGTGGCCTGTGTCGCCTTTTCTTTCTCTGACACGTGAGATGTTGTCACCTTGACCGAAAACTGGATCAAAGAAATGATCACATGTGAACATATTTCACAACTTCTTTTGCTTCCTCCCCTCCATTCCGGGCACCAACCCTGAGGCCCTCGATTCATGCTCTGTACTCGATAACTGCAATAACTTAGCAAATGCACACTTTCCACGCACATTACCTCCACAATCACTTCCACTTTCTCGTTCATCTACATTTTAGGGTGGAAATTGGAAGCGCTTCGAGGAAAAAAATGCAAAAATTGACTTTCTATCTCTTATTTTCTTTAATTTTTTCCTCCTCCTTCCCCTTTCCCAGAAAACCGAATTTCCTTGACATGACATCCTTCCGGTTCCATATTTACGGATTGTTTCCGAGGATCTCCGACTTCAACGTAACACCAATCGCCTTCCACAACATCTACCATTTTGATTTTTCCCCAAAAGGGCAGACAATGAAAAGCTCCCACAGGATGTCGGGATCTCACTTTCGAAACACAGGTGACTTTTGGTTTTGCGTCCGAAATCCTCATTTCCGCTTTTTAGATATTCTTCCGCAAAACCACCACGCCACCCACATTAGGCTCATTACCTCCTTCACTCTTTTTTTAATTGTTCTTAAGTTTTTTTTTGCCTCTCAATTTCCCTTCGAATTACGCAACGTTTCGCAATAAAAAAACGCAAAATCATTGTCTGCGATGATTGGATGTCACAAACCATCAACCGTTTCCGAGTTGGCGCCTCTCGATCCCGCCTAAATCACAAAAATTCCACTTAAACCAGAAAAATTGGATTCCGGGATGAAAGGACCTCCGAGACTACAATCTGTCAAGAAGAAGACACCGAGTGATGGGCTCCTGTCCATCATCCATCGCGTCTGACGTTTTCGTGTCTATCTGTCTGTCTTTCACACATTCATTTAGGTTAACTGTCAACTCGCCCATCTTTTCGATTGTTTTGATTAGTCTGCTTCGCTTATTTCCAAACTTTTCCTTTTCCCTCCCTAAATCGCTTTCGTGCTATCTTTCATTGTTTTCCTTGGTACGTTTACTTTATTTCACCCCAAAACCAAACAGGAAATTTCCTTCTTCTGGTAAACCACCTTTTCAAATCCACCATGATCCTTTCCAAACAACTTACATCTCCATTCCCTTCCTCCCTGTCAATATCGAACGCCACTAAACTAACACATACTTTCAAATCTCCTCTCTTCATCTCGACTTCTGGTTTTGAAAAGGTGTTCAATAAACAACTGCTTCCTCATAAATAAGCAACTCACTAAATCAAAAGGAGTCAAGTTTCACCGACAAAGAAACCACTTAACCTGAGTCGAGGGGGAGCCTGAACCTAAGACCTCTCGACCACCTCATCAGGTCGCAACACGTGAACTATGTACTCTCACGACCAAGGTAATCACCTCTGAATCCATTCAATAAAGACGGGTGATAGCGTAAAGATAAATGGATGTCATCTCTTCATAAATTATGGAAAAATAAATCAAAAAATAAATAAATAAACTCGTAGTCATCCCATTTTAATAACTATCCTACTTCTAACGAATTAATTTCAATCCTACCTTTCGATTTTTTTTGATGGACAATCTTAATTATTTTTTTGCAGCCATCTTGAAGTTTTTTTTTCCAACTCAAAAACCAAAAAGGAAAAAAAACAAAATTAAAGAGAGCTCCATCCGTCTTTGTGTTCATCTCTCTTAAATCAACGACCCTCGACTATCAGCAATCAAAAGAAATCCAATTAATGACTTTTTACTTATTGTTCTCGATGATTCTACAATTTCTCAAAGTCACGAAATCATTTACCAGACATAACTGTTTCTGAGAATTCCTACCCTCCCACCCCCAACCCCCAAATAAAACCATTCGCCCGACAGCAAAAAGAAAAATCAACCACACACCCCCAAAAAACAACAAAAATTTTTGTATACTCATAAGGGTAGTTCAAAACCCAACCCAAAACCACCATCCTATATATAGCTTAACCCAAACCTGGAAGGAGAAGGTTCAGCAAAAAAAATTTCCCACAAAAAAGGTGATCGTTAGGTGGGTACCCAACTACGTACCAACAGCAAGAGACAACACTCTGGATTGTTGAGGAAAAAGAAACAATAGTTCCGCGAAGAGAATGGTGGATGTATGAAGAAAGTTTATATAAAGAAAGGTGGTGAAAGACTTTCTATCGTCATTTCTATTTTTCTTTTGGTTTAAGTAAGTTGAACTAGGGAATATGGCAGTGATTGTCAACGCGAAAATGTGGTCCTTCGTCTTTCAGATGGTGAGTAAACTCGAAGAATTTTTTTTTCAAAATTTTTTCTTGTCTTGGTTCGTTTTTTGACATAATCATCAACAACCGGTAACTTCTGAACGACGTACTTCCTACGGATTAGTCACCGCTTTAATCGTGAGCTTTTGCAACAGTTTTATACTTCGACTTCGGCTTTATAAAAAAATTTTTTTATACCAACATTCAAAGGTTTTGGATGACCTTCGTGATTATTTTCTACTTTATCGGAAGTGAGCTATTTTATCCATAAAAATGTGCATCACTTATGAAATAAGTTCTTCACAACAGTAAACTAATCGAGTGCGTTAGTTACAAAAATTAATTCTACCCAACAGTGTGCATTATTTATGAAACGACCAGTCTCTCTAATTTTCTTCAGTCATTACAAACTCCTCGTATAAAAAATGAATTTCGTAACAGGTTACGATTTACAAAATGAGTTATACTACTCAAATACTCATTTTTATAGAATTGAGTCAAATTGACTCACAACCACAAAATTGACATTTTTTGGTATTTCCACCTAAAAATCTTAATCGTCAAGAACATAGACACAAAATTAGGACCATAATATATATTTTTAAAGAGTTCTTCATAATAGTGTGCATTACTTATGAAATAGAATCCTTAAAAACTGTGCAATATTTATGAAATGAGTGAATAAGTTATGAAGTAAACTCTTCCCAACAGTGGGCGTATAACTTTAGCTAAACCGTCGCTCAGTTCATAAATTTAAATTCCACAGCCTTCTGAATTTGAAAAATTTTTACGACGAGTCAGAAGGCTTAAATTGGGGAATTAGACGACACTTGGGAGTTTGGAAACAGTCACCAAAACCACAACAACCGATCTGAACCAAAGGGAAACAACACAAGACTCCGATCACGACAAGCACATCCAAAAGCGAATCGGTGGAAAGGTTCACCAAAAATTCAACAGCACTAAAACCAGCAACAACAACAACAACCTTGGTGTCGCCATCATCCTATAAACGAGAGGTATCTCATACAAGCGGGTAGCACCACGTGTTAAACATAAAAACCTCCGCGACCGGTGCCAACAAGAAAAGGTTTCCTTCATTCCAGTCGGGAACAGTGACCTTGGTCCAAACCAATAAAACGATAAAAAGCAGTTTAAAGTTAAAATTAAAAAACGAAAGCAGCGTCGGCTGCTACCTTTACACTGTTTAAAAATAAAAATTTGCATTTGATAAAAATCAAACTCTTCAGAGCAAACCTGAAATTGCTTTCAACATTTCCCCAAACTTATACCTTGTTAATGACATTAAGGTTCGATCGATAAATTAAAATTTTTAATCTCAAAACAAAAATTCAGCTTTCACACGACTAATTAGTTAACTGACTAATTAATTTTCAGTCAAGGAGGATTCCCCTTTTCCTCACACATCATTAACTCATACGAAACCTGTAGAGGGTGTCAGGTACCGAATCAGAATCCAAAACCGACCCACAATTATACGGTACTTGGGTTAGACTATAGAAAACTCAAATCGGTACCTATAAAAGGGAATCGAAGGTTATTAACATGTTATTAAAACATAATGAAAGCCCTTCGTGAGCAGCAAAACCAAAAGCAATTTCTAGAAAACAAGTTCGAACCTGAACAAAAAAAAAAAATTTTCTTGTATCGATTACATAAAAACCTGGAAAAACCTTCAACGAGACACCCACCGGAAGAGACAGGCTTCTAATAAATTATCTTTCTCTTAATCCATCATCTGGAAAGGGATTGGGAAACCTGAGAGATGGTAGTACCTAGGTCACCACAAACCCCAATTACAAAATCCTGATTGTGACTCATTTACTTAACTACCGGCGGAGTGAACGGACGACTACAACAATAATTGCAGATGTTAACGGTTTCTTCTCTCAGCAAGCAAGGAAAATTGGTTTCGGTGCAATCTCGAGTGGCTAGACCGGAAGCGGGTGCACCGGCCATTCGGTAGTCATTCGTGATCGAAGGGCACTTCAAATGAAAACACTTTCTTCTGCTTATAAATTACGTCCAATTTACAATGAAAACGAATCCGTCGTCCTTGAATGACTTCTTATTCCGCTCACGAACTTTTCTTTTTTCTATTGAAGAAAGGATGAAGAGGTGGAGAGGAATGGGGGATAAGAAGAAGTAGAAGACGGAATCATAACAATTCCCTTTGTCTGGTGCTAGAGAGACAAAAAACAAAACAAATTTCCCCGGTTTAGAAAACGGCCCCGATGACCAAACAAAGGAGGATCAAAGACCCCGATTATCCCGATTAAGTTTTGAAGAAAGTTAGCCAGCGACATTTTCTTCACTGTAAACTAGAAGATCAGGTACGACCTTGAAAGCTAGAGCCGGGGGAATTGGAAATGATAAATAAAAAAACAAATCAGTTTAAGCCGTAGAGAGAGAGAGAGAGAGAGATGTCTTATCTCCTAAAACATGGCCCCGAGGTTTTGGAATTATAATTGCTCCTAATCATGAGCATTTTGTTTATTTTACGAAATGTCTCCTTTTTTAATGACATGTATGTCAGAAGAAAGTAAGTTATCTGTGAAACTAAAGCAAGTCTTTTCAAAACAAGAAATTCAAATTTTGGTAAAAAAGTGTATTTTTAGAAACGCGTTGGCGCCAGTCATTTTGAAAACGGTTTTCCTTATTGATTGTATTAATAAATTAACAAAACGTCAAAGATCAGAGCAAAACACACCAAAAAACCGTGACAACAGGATAAAGACACCGGAATAGCCTAACAAAAACCAGAATTCAAATAATAACTCATAAAAATAAACTTTATTAGACCTAGGACCGTAAAGAGGAAACTGTACATCAGCCTTCTATCATATAAATCATCTTCCTCTTCATACATCATCTGGAAAAGGATCGCAAACCCGAGAAACGACAGCTGAAGATTATAAATACAACACGGAAGCTAAGCTAAAAAAATTTGACAGCAGTAGTAGAACAGAAATCGACTACAACACAACACTTGTCTCACTAAAACGTAAAAGTGTAGACTTAGTATGTTGCTCTGGTGAAAATCATGGGTACTCAGAGTCTTACTAAACACCTTTCTGCCAAACAGGGTTGAAAGTTAACATCACCCTGGACAAGAAACCAACCCAAATATCGTGATTAATACCTATAGGACGGTGAATGAACTAAAAAGGAACGAAGAGAAGAAAATGAAGAAAAAGCACAACCAAAGAAACCAAGAAAGTGCGAAAGAGAAACCGACAAGAACAAAGGAGAAACCAGAAGAAAAAGGCAAAAACCTAAAAGGAGTTCATAAGCTGTAGCAGCAATAAACCCGACAAAAATGAAGAAGAAAGCAAGATCAAAATAAGAAAGGAGTATCAAGAATTGACTCAGGCAAAAAGCAAAGACACAGAAACAACCGTAAAAGCAGTACACAACAACAACAAGACGGAAACTAGAGCGAAAGAAGAAAGAATTCAAAGAGAAGTTCACTCCAAGGGTCCACAATGAGTAACAGCAAAAAGCAAAACCAGTTCCACGCAACAAAAAAACAGAAAAGAACTAAATAAAAAATGACACAAATATATGAAAGTCAAAGAAAAAGAGAAAGACGGAAGGTAGGAAAGTGAAAAAAAAAGAAAGAAGGCTGTGGAAAGTGGTAAAAGTGAGAGAATAAAAAGTTTTATTTCTTTGACGCCTTTCAAACGTTTGCTCAAATCAACGTAAGTGATGGGCATTCATGCAAAAACGGCCACAAGATAACGTTTGAAAGAAAAAGGGAAAACCAGGCATCGAGACAAGATAACTGTTTCACATTTGGCATGCTGGAGGCAAAACTCGAGTTGCAGATAATAAAAAAAAAGGGAAAAGTAGAAGGCGGTGGAAAGAAGGGGGCAATCAAGTACAAGAAGAAACCTTTTCCGCTGCCAACAACCATAACAGATACCGAATCACTCAAACTGATCTTGAACCACAACCTAAAAAACTTGTCAAACCTTCTCCATTTTTTCAGGTTCTCTTGGTCCAGTACCATCAGATTGTAGCCATCAAGATTATAACCAAACGCGCTCCCTACTCAGTCCAGGAAATGAGTCAAGAATTCTCTTCAGAAAGCGACATAGGAAGCTTCTCTCCCTGGTCCCAGTACTCTTCATCGTCCGACTCCGGAGGCGGAAGTTACTTTAGTAGTCAATTCGCCGGAAGTTCTGGTGGTTCATTCGGCGGAAGTTCAGGTGGTTCATTCGGTGGAAGTTCCGGTGGTTCATTCGGCGGAAGTTCCGGTGGCTCGTTCAGTGGAAGTTCCAGTGGTTCATTCGGCGGAAGTTCAGGCGGTTTCTATGCTCCCCACTTGGGAAGTTTAAGCAGTTTCGGAATGCAGGACTCGTCATCCGGATCCTTCGATTCATTCAGGTCGTTCGGGAAAGGCATCAGCGAGGACTCACAATTCCTATCATCCGGAGGTAAATCCATAAACGAACTCCAGGAAGAAGCTAAAACCAAATTGAACAATCTCATTCTCGAATCTAAGCAAAACCAAAGATTAGCCGAAGCTAAGATCGAGAAACTGAGAAAGAGTTACGGATATGGAACCTTCGGTTACGGAGGTTACCAATATCCGATCAGTAACGAACCCATTGATTTAGGTACCCATCATGGCGTTGATTTGGGAACCACCTTAGACGGCAAATCGATCAAAGACTCCAAAGGAAAACTCAAATACCCCGTTCAAACTGTTTACATAACTAAAACTGTGGGTGTTCCTATTCCAGAACCGTATCCGATAAAACACGAGGTCCCCGTGCCAGCGCCGTATCCAGTGCCCGTGCCCTCACACCACTATTCTAGCCAAAGTTACCCAAGCTCTTACTCCTCCGATTATTCAAGCGGTAGTGGGAAAACCAGCTACCACAACAGTGGACTCTCTGTAAATAAGATCATCAGGTACCACGAAAACCTGCCAAAATCAACGGAAAAACACTACGCCAGCGCTTCCACAAACTACGTCAGGTACCTTCCGAGCCGCTCTTCTTCTTCCTCCTCACTCTCAGCTTATCGCACCACCCTCAACCCATCTCACTACTCTTCGGCTCCAAAGCAATCTGTCTACGAATTTAAGTAGAAAAAAAATTTGTTCCTGTCTCCCTTTTCCCGTGTGCATGACGACTTTTCATCCCCACGCCAAAATTTCCAACCCCTAACTCTTTTTCAAACACATGCACACCCCTTACCCCTACTACCCCCATCACAAGCTGATTCTGGCACTCACAATCTGCGCAAAAACAACACACAAACACACTAATCGCTTAAAAGCTCACAAGCACGAAAAAGCTTTCGGCGTTTTCTTTTTTTTACAGCCAATTTCAGCTGACAAGTTCCGGGAAATCGAAGCTCATTTTGTTACTATAATTTTATATATATATTATTTTGTTGTTATTATTGTTATATTGTTGATAATATAGTTATTTAACAAAAAAAAATTAATAACTTCAATTAAAAAACCGGCCTTGAATGTAAGCGAAAGCAATCACCAACGCCTCAAGGGCTATAGAGAGAGAGAGAGAAAGGCATCCGCGTACCATTTCCTAAAGCCTGGAAACCCATTGTGATTGGATGTGAACGTCAAAACCCGGAAGCAGACCCGGATGCAATTACATTTCGAACACACACACGCCAAATTCGATATATCGAAAACAAGGAAAGAACGACAAAAAAAAATTTTTCCATTGCGAGCTTTATTTTAGGTCACAAAAATGACGAAATGGGAAACTTATGAAACAGAAAACCTGAAAACCTGAAAAAAGAAAGAAATACAAAATTGCCTCGCTTTTAAAAACACCGTCCTCAATTTTAATAGGACTGGTTGTACAACTAACCGTCCGTCTGTCTTGCGCTAACTATGACGAAAAACTATTTTAAGAAGACGACACCAAACAACCAGAGGAAATCTAATCGATCAATTAATTAATAAACACGAGTTTTGTTTCTTTGCTATTTAAATAATTTAATTATAATAATAAATTCAATTAATAAATTACAGAGTTAAGTAATTTGGGTAATTTATAAGTCGTCACCGGATGGAAAGTCGCAAGTCTTACAAACGAACAAAAAAAATTTTGCAAACCACTCCAACAACTTTTGCAGTTGATCTATAACAAGGCAGAAAAGTAATGCAATCGAGCTGGTAATAAAAAGACCGCATTCATGCACATTTTTGCATCTCGTCCAAAAATGCAGTTAAGCGGAAAAAAAAGGAGTAAACAGGAGGAATGGAAAACAGGTACAAAGACCGATTGGACCTTGAAGAAGGGAAATGCGAAACCTATAACCACGGACCACGGTTAGAGAGGTGTTCGTGCCCACGAAGGAAGGTGTTACTCTAACTTTCAAAAGATTTTCTTTCCACCGGGCCGAAGAAGCCTGGGAAAAATTAATTTTCGAAGACCGTTAAAAATCTTGAAACCGATTATCTTCGGCCTTATTAATATGATGCTTTTAATTGGATGAGTTCTTCCTCTCTATCCCCCACCACTACCATCCACCTCCTCCTCTCTCTCAAAAAGTTTGAGGAGTTTCGCGTGACCCGGATTTCTGACCTTTTATAAGCCTTGAACAGAATGTTTCCCATAATGGACTAAAGAACTCATAAATTTGCCGAACAATTAGCGTGCTGCTTGACACAGATTTTCTTTTTCGAAAAAACTTCTTTGTTCCGCCTCACCCCCTCCCCCACACGTCTGCTGTCACGTGGAAATGATTTCTGGTGTCTTGTTGCCACGTTCTAAAACCGCGAACTCTTTTCACGAGGGCCGGTTCCGATCTCGCATATCCACTTCTTCTGTCATCTGATGAACGCGACCACCTGAGACTGTCCAATGATTAATGGAATGAGATGTGTGACATAACGAAAGAACCAAAACTCGATTCCTGGCATCCAAGACCTAAAACCTAAACTCTTTTCGATTATCCGTTCGAGTGAATCACTTATTCCAAGCATCGGAGGGAGGATTAAAAATTTTTTAAGTTTATTAGAATGCAAATTGCCAATCAAAAACTAATCGCCTGATGGTGATTCATTAACGCCTCATTTAATTAATGGAAAGAGTGGATTTGCCGGTGTCCAGAATCCATTTTCCGATTCGAAAGTACAACGAAATTAGAACGAAATCCAGGGCCGATACAACCCGATGGAATTTTACGCAATAACTCGTGATGATCGTGACAGTTGGGTCAATTATCCTTTTTCGACTTTTTTCCCTAAGTTCATGGCGGATACCTTAGCCTCTGAGAAAAACAGTTCCCGAATACCGTTTCCCCATAACTATAACTAATCGAGCCGACAAACTAACAAATTTCCAAAGATCCTCACGTGAGAGCTTCTCTCCCACCACAGATTCACAGGAATTGGTTATTTCAATGCAGAAAGTGGATTTGTTGGTTCCAAAACCCCGAAAATTTTTTGGGTCCTAAACAAATCACTCTCCCACCATGCCACAAAGAATTTGAACAACATATACTACACCTTTATTCTATCGCAATACTTTACCACCCTAAATGCGACTCATTAAAAAGTTGGTAGGCTTAGTATTAAGGAGTTTTTCTGGACGACAGAGCAGTGTCTTAGCTACAGGATTGGAGAAGAGAACTAGACTGATTTGGTAGGAGCTAGAAGAATAGCTAAAAGAAGATAAGATAAGTTTGAAAATGGATTAACTAGACATATGTTAACGGCAATGTATGAAAATCCGGCACTGTATAAAATGCCTGGGCGTATTTGAAACGTTTTTTTGTTATTGGTAAATATAGGGTGTTTCAACATTAACGCAAGATTTGAATTTGCCGCAATTCTTTTTTTCAGGGTGGCCAAAAATTCACTTGTTCTCTGTAGACCTCCCTAAAGAAGATTAGAGATCATCATGGCGATCTTTACTAGTACAAGAAGGGAGAGTCCGTACAAAGCCAGTCTCGCAGATTTTGCAAACAAAAAAAAAAATTACAACAATTTACAGCAAAAAATGGCGGCAAATTCAATTTGTACGTTAATTTTTGGGAGACCCTATATAATGAAGAGGGGAAGTGTATGATGAATACAACTGAACTTGTGAGATGAAGAGAGGAGGTGGAAAAGAGACATAAGTTCACAACACTTAGAAACTCTACAGAATGCCGAATCCCAAGCTTTGTCGCTAAGATACACACTAAATCAGTGATTCCCAAAGTGGTCTATATCGACCCAGGGGTCTGTGACAACCTGCAAGGGGTCTACGTCAGCGAAAAAAAAATTTACGGGTCCATGAAATGAAAATGGGGGATCTCAACAGACACCAATAGTACCTATTTACTTACATTATACTATTTTATAAAGACATTACTTATAAAAGTACCTGCGAAGCAAAAACTTTACAAAAATCAATATCAGGTACTTAGGGGGTCTACCCAAAACCAAAAAACATGGCAAGTGGTCTACGACACAAAAAAGTTTGGGAACCTCTGCACTAAATCAACTCGAAACTGATTGCATAACTTAGAGCATAACCCAAATTTCTAAGGGGTTCGGGCTGTTAGTGTCAAAACAACGTCAACATGACTAAACACAAAAAAAGCTTTAAAGACAGCTTGTCACCATCAAGAAACAAAAAACTGAAAGCTTCATACAAACAACCGCCTAAAAAGAAACCTTGAACGGAACCGTATCCCTGAACCAAATCAACCGCCATTTTTAAAACATCAAGATAATAGAACCGAGTCTAAACACCAATTCCATTCACGAAAGTACTCAACATATACATCCGGCTTAACTTCTCTGGATATGTGCTCTATATAAAAAAAATTAATAAAAACAAGGAGTTGCACAACCTAGGACCTCCTAGGTCCTTCCTCCTCTCCTTTTAAATCCAAAAACGTATTTGGCAATTTCAATCATAAAAGCGACGCAAATTACCGGCTGACCCAAAAAAAATTTTTTTTCTAAATTCATTATCAGCCTAACTTTTGCCGTTTTTTTCTCTTCGCTTTTTTTATATACTAACATAATAACTCTCAGGTGTGGAACTGATCCGGTTTTTTTTTGTCACCTCGCATAATTAAGACAGTCTGTTAGATAATACAAGTGTAAAATGCCAATTTATCAAGACCATCAAGAAACTGAATCGGTTGACAAATAAATAAATAATATTTATAAAAAATTTACATAACCTGGAATAATGTGTCGATTGTGTAATCTTTGTCATCGAGGAAGAGATTTCGTTTCGAATTTGTTTCGATGTCGCAAAATGTGATTTTCTAAAAAAGGAAAAATAAATCGGATTGATATCTCTCCTCCCATTTCTTCACCACGTTCGCTCTGCATCCCTACTCCCAGCTCCCCAAATTCCCCCCCCTCCTTGCCACGCCCCTGGGTATCTTGCCAAAAAGCCAAATTTTTCTTTTCTTTTTATAGTCACCGACTTTCCTACATAAAATAATGCGTTTTATTTACTGTAATTAAAAAGATTAGGAACGACGTATTGGGCAAGGGGTTGTTAACCTTTTAACAACCCGATTTAAAAGACGTCCAAGAATTATGGAAATCAGACAATTATGTTCAAGAATGAATGAGTTTTTGATTTTAGAAGAGGAAGGAGAAGGAGAGATGTCCTCCGTGACCTAGTAATCTCAAATTCTTCCCTCTCCTCAGTTTTCTCTTTTTCACAACAATTGCTGTCACTGTCGGATGACAAAAAATCAAAACAGACACAAATTCTAAACATTTTTCCCCCATGTCAACTGTCATCTGTCATTTTGTAGTTGATCTGGCTTTAAAGGGGTTGTTGGTCTGTAGACCAGTGTCTCAACCCCAGTGATGTGATATTAGGATTTGACCGTATAAGCAGTCTAAGGATGAGCTAAGAGTAAGACAGAGAAAGTACGAAAGGAAGAGGATATGGTTAATGAGAATCTGATTCAGTGGATTTTAAAAGACTCCAGCTCCAGAGATAGCAACAAAAATCTGCACTCATACCATCCTCTCGTGTTTGCTCCCAGTCGGACACCAGACACTAGTTTGGATGTCACCAGAACTTGATATAAACCAGACGGATTGTTCTGTTCAGCTCAGGGTATGTTTGACACGTAACAGAAATAAAATATACTTAATACTCAGTATAATACCCAACAGTAATACACACACACATAATCAACACATTGAACATAACCTTGCACTCTAATTGTATTTATTCTGTCATCTTCTCTATTCTACTATTTTTCACTGTTTTCTTATTACTGTCGTTGTATTTATTATTAACAAAGAATTTATCACTAGTATGATGCTGATGACAAACTCAGTATCACTAAGCTTAATTGAATTATATGTGAAATTGTCAATATAATGAAATTAGTTCTGAGAAACGAAAGGTTTGTCTGCAGAACAAAAATCCCTGAGATTAGTTTCAGTTAACAGAAAAGGATTAAATATAATAATAATGCTTATATTAACTATTATATTAATATTAATTTGTTTTTCCTTTTTTAATTTCAATTTTCTATTTCATTTTCTGTATTCTTTCCTTGTTTTCTTCCTGCAGTTACAAACTAAAAGAAACCAAACGCGCTAATGTTCAAGTAGGTGAGTCAAACCAGTCAAACCACAGACTAAAAACTGAACACAGCCAAAAATTTTCAACTCATAGCCAACAAGGAACTACCCCCATCACCAAATAACAAGTAGTTAACAAAACAATTTATCTAAGAAGAGAACAACAACCGAATCCCAGAAGTGGCGATTTTTTTTTAGTCAGAGAAGACCTCTCGGAGGTTGTACGTCCTGCTTTTTGGGAGGCAGGAGGGAGTATGTGGGATTTGCACCCACTACAACCTCTGAGTGGGCTCTAACTAAGCTCAGACGGTAAGACCCGGGAACCCTCAAAAAGTAGTGGCCATGCCAAACCCAAACTGATCACTTTCTAGATATTTCTAACCCATCAGAAAACTCCATCAGCATACACCCAAAAATAATTTAAAACCCTTTTTCAAAACTATATTTATACGACTGAGCGACAGGAAAGAAATAGAAGATAAGTAAAGAACAACTTCACTACAGGACTAGAGTACGTGAGAAGAAGAGGGGCGAAAATCCACGAGGAGATCGCCAGCGAGGTGTAACAGTAGAAAGAGGATGGAGGAATCCAACATGTGGAGGATGACATGAAAATGCTAAAGCTAAATACACCATTTTACCTAAGAAGGGCTGGAGAGCATCAGATAAAGGCAGCAGGGGAAGGAGCTTGTGGAACCATACAAAATAGTAACGGAAGTGAGTCCACTGTAAATACTATATCCAAACTCCCAACAATAACCAACCCAACGGCGGGTAAAAAAGGAAGCTCTCAACCACAACAACTTAAATTATCTATAAAGATAAATAAATAAATAAACTAAAAACTTTTAACTACTGAAAACCAAACCGATAATAATTTAAGACCACTAATAGTAACTTATAATAAAAAATAATTACTACGTATTAATAGCACAATAATTAGTATGTGCGAAAGATAATAGAAGCAGTTTAAAAATTTTTAACAGTCGGTGATGACACTATAATTAAGGTGTGAATTTATGACTTCATTTCCCGGAAATGGCGAATATAATAATTAAAAACATTTTTTCTGGAAAGATTTATGTTAATAAGCTCATCATCTTCAATTTATCATTGGCTTAAGAATAATTTATGTATTAATCATCCAGACGTTTTGCCAGATGGCTTTGAAATATTATCTTTATGAATAGTTCAGGGCATTGGGGTTGAGATGTTTACACCTGTTTGGAGGGTTGATTGGCTGTAGTGTAAGTTTGGTTTGCTGAATAAAGGAAAATTGAGTTTTAAGACTGTTTTTCCACCCTTGGGTATAATAGTGGACGTTGTGCGAAGTATTATTTCGGTGGTTGTGAGCTTTGACCACTAACCACTGGTTTCTGGGGTTTGTTGAGTAAAGTGTCGTTGTTGACCAAAACCAAGTTGGTGAGGAGTAATCACATCAGCAATGACACCTTCGCTGCCCCTTCCCTTTGGTCTTTTGTGATGTAGCTTAAGACAACCTAACTTTCAAGACCTCAAGCTGTAACCTAAACAGCAACCAAAATTCCCTCAGATCTCCTTCCCTAGTCAGTCCCTAACCTCAGTTTAGCAGTAATACCCAATCAACAAACCACACTAACTTGAGGATCACAAACTCAAAAACTGTTACCCTCATGAAAATAACACACCAAACCAAAAAATCGGAGATCAAAAAGGAAAACCTCCAGCCGATTATCAAGCCAGGAGGCTTTCCACCACAAAAGTAAAGCCCAAAACTGTCTTCTTGCCTATTTATCCTCAAATCGAGTCCTCCCCCCACTTTCCCAAATCAATTAAAATTCTTCCACTCCAAAAATCCAGAAATCAAGTAAATTAAGAATTTTGTTGCAAAATCGTCAGACTAGAACCAATTAGGACTGAAAGAATTAAAGCACAGGATTAAGAGCGAGATATAAAGATTAAGGAAGAGGGAAAGGGTGGGGAGGGACACATACACATCCCATATGGTAGTGCTTAGCCAAACCCTTAACACTTCTTTCGTAACAATTTATGAATTTTTAGTTTAAAAAACCGGAATCCGATTTTCACTCCACCTTTTTCTCCCTCCAGAATCCTTTTCCTCTTTCTCCTCCTCCTTTCTCTTCGACAAATGTCACAGACAGGCAGAGAGACAAATAAATGATTCTACTCTACTTACAAACTGTCTGAGTATTGGAATAATTTTTTGTACGACAAATCGAAACAGGCAAGACACATGATTTATTAAACAATTATTTATTAAAATGACTTCAATAAAATTTATTTAAAATAAAAATTTGAGTGTCAAAAGGAGAATAAGCCAAAGTCCAGAAAGTTTGTGTCAAACCAATGAACAACTAACAAGTACCCGAATGCCATCATAACCCCTCATCCAGTTTGGTTTTTAAAAAAATTAATGTAAGTGTGCAGTATTTATGAAAGAAGTGTGGTAACAATTCTACAAAAGTAAAGTAATAAATAAAAAAATAAATAAAATATTTATTGATGAAATAATTATGTCAGCACTGGTTAATTTATTATTAAATAAATCAGTGTGCAGTATTTATGAAATGAGCCAGTTGTAAAAGTGATCACCAGAACACCTTTAGGAAATCTATAAACAAATGACTGAATAAAATAAATGCTGGCTAAAAGTGTGCATTATTAATGAAACGAACTCTTGATGGAATTGATTTTCTAACAAGTGTGCATTAATTATGAAATGAATTGTCGCAAAAATTTGGGCATAATTTAGAGAAGTCGGAAGGTGATAAAGGTGTGCAGTATATATGAAAAGGATTCATCATGAAAGTGTGAATTACTTTTGACATGAAACCACCATAAAGATGTGCAATATTTATGAAATGAATTCTCATAAAAATATGCATAATTTATGTAAAGCCACAGATAGTAAACATGTGCAGTATTTTTGAAATGAATTGTTGGAAGAATATTCACAATTCACAATTCATACAATAAATACTTCGTAAGGGTGTGCAGGACTTATGAAAAGGATTCACCATGATAGTGTGCATTACTTATCAAACGAACTCTTGATAATAATGTGTACTATTAATGGAAAGAATTTTCTAAAAGGTGTGCATTAAATATGAAATGAATTCTCGCAAAAATATGCATAATTTATAGAAGACAGAAGATGAGAAAGGTGTGCAGTATTTACGAAAAGATTCATCGTGAAAGTGTGCATTACTTTTGACTTGGAATCATCATAAAGGTGTGCAATATTTATGAAATGAATGTGTGCATTATTTATGAAATGAATACTGGCCACAAGTGTGCATTATTTATGAAATGAATACTGGCCGCAAGTGTGCATTATTTATGAAATGAATACTGGCCAAGTGTGCATTATTTATGAAATGAATACTGGCCCAAGTGTGCATTATTTATGAAATGAATACTGGCCCAAGTGTGCATTATTTATGAAATGAATACTGGCCGCAAGTGTGCATTATTTATGAAATGAATATGGCCGCAAGTGTGCATTATTTATGAAAAAACTGGCTCAGTAGTAGAAAATAACGAAAACATCCTCAGACTTATACAATTTATAACAATTTCGATTCACGAGACAGGAGACAGACTAGACCGAGAGACAAATTAAAACAAATATGGGTCAACGGCGGGACATCTGCCACTCTGAAATAAATAAACAAACAAATAAATATTGTAAATAATTGTTTCAGACATTCAGGACACTACAACTACACTACACCGGGCCTTGTTCGAGAGTCAAAACATCCAAACAAAATTATTATTTATATTTATACAAAACAAGTGACATCATTACACGAGTCCGATGGCTGGTTATATAACGAGGGGTTGCGTGTTCCTTGTCCCAAAATTTTTAAATTACGAATAAATTTCTTTACATTCAAACTCAAAACAATATCAATTCCCGCCAAAAAACGATATTGTCGCAACGGAGTGAACTACACGTCCTACTGACATGCTACTCTTTAAATTATTAACATGAAACACAATGGACTTGGTGGAATTTCAGGAAGACTTACATTTAAATTGGTGGGAATTCAAATTAAATTTAATAAATTGTGAAAACAAAACTCGAAAAGCAATTTAACACAACACGAGAAAGGAAAAGTGTTTTGCGCGTGGAAGACGCTTTCTACTTTCCAATTTCACGTCTATTCAAATGCGACTATGAATATACTGTTTCCATTGGTCATTATATACGGAAGATACTATTGTCGGTGGTCGTCGGTTATGAAAAGGAATCGTAGCGAAAGTGTGCGTTTTATATGGGATACAACCTCTGTTCGCGCCGCCCCTGACGCGAGCGGTATTCGGTGTGTCGTTCACACGAGAGATTGCGATTTGTTTACGATTCGGAATTTCCCGAATCACGTAAACAAATCTGAACAATCTTCGTAAATGTGTGCATCATTTATGAAATAAGGTCTCCATAAAGGTGTGCATCACATATGAATCGACTTATAGAAAGTTTGCAAATTTATAAAGCCAATTCTTCATGTTGGTGTGCATTACTTTTGAAAAAGGAATTCAGTATGAAAGTGTACATTCCTTATGAAATGAACACCCACCAAAAGTGTGCATTAATTATGAAACCAACGTTCCTTAAAAGTGGGTCAATTAATTAGCAAATGAGTTCATCATGAAACCATGAACTAAAAGTACTTTTAAAATGAATTCAACATAAAACTGTGCATTACTTTTGAAATGAATATTAATAAAATGATTTATTTGTGAGAACCTGCTGATTCTTACTAAAATCGACAGTTATTTATTAATAACAAACATCAATAATTTATTTATTTATAACAATACTATCGAAATTGGTTGGTTATTGAGTTTAGTGGTTGAGCCAATTTGACTCCTCTGAAAATTCAGTGCCTTTGGGAAGGCTGTAGTCGAATAGTCAAAATCCCCGATTAGGTGGTAATGGCTGAAGGTTTGAGTTCCTCCCTCTAAATCCTGTTGTACCTAAGGCTCAAAAATGTCCTTAAAACTCGGTTGCTTATTCATGCTGTTGGGATTATCTTAACTTTTATTTTCTTCCAAAAAATTGGGCTTGTAAGCAAAAAAATTTTTTCCAATCACTGCCTGTAACACTAGATTGCCTAAAAAAGCTATTTTGACTGGTTTATAGATATGCTTAGTATAGACGCACACAACTTTCAATATTTCTAGTGTGAATAACAAACTGAATAAGAAATTTATTTTGTGTATGAGTCAAACTGGCTCACATCTACAAAAACAGTCATATAATTAACATCCATAGTTATACTATTGATCATGATTTCAACATCAAATTAAAAAAAGCAGTTCATCATAAATTCAAATTCGATGAAACCAGTCAGCAATATTCTGCAGAGCAGAAAACGAATTCGAAGGAAATCACAATCGAAACAAAAACAAGAAAAATCAGCTAATTGCAATCAACGGTTTGATGGCTAATTAGAAAGAGTGATTGAGTGAGAGAGAGAGAGAATCAAACTCCAACAATGGTTCAAGATGAAAGGATATAAACATTGGAGAATGCGATCGTTCTGGCCACCCTTGACCCCTTCGACCACTAATTAACCACGACCGACTAAACATAAATCTTAAAACAAATCCCTCATTTCTGAAACAATCAAAAATTTATTGGAATCACATTAAAACGGGGGGATATTAAGGAAACGTTAAGGCCCAATTTAAAGTAAATGTCCCACGTGCTCCATTCCACCTTCTGATTGCAATTAAGGAGCCCCATTACAGGGCTTTTGCCTTTCGATTTCCATTGACCACCAAGTCTCCACAGGATAATTAACAAATTGAATTACTTTTGATAGCCGTTTCGCGTCCTTGCCAGCCCCATGATTCACATGTTACCAACTATTATTAGGTCAAAATAACTTATTAATAAATAAAAAAAATGTGAAAGAGAATTTATATAGATTTATAAAATAAACTAAATCATTGGCTCATTGTCGAACATGTGTCAAAGGCCTTCCAGCCCACTCCATGTCTTTCATTAATTTATTTTATAAGCAACCTAACCTCAATCAAGTCCTGTAATTTAAAAACAACCATTTCCCACTTCCTATGAACCTTTTCGATTGGTTCAGACAAACAACCTTAACTCACAGCCAATAACCTGAATAACATTATAAAACGAGACACACAATCACCACCATAATGGCAACCAATGCCACAACCAATCCAACATAAATAATACAATTTATTAGAAAGCTTTCTACATCACTGAGAGCAAATATTTAAATTAAGGAACTGAATAATCTATTTAAACTATATCATTACCATATCATGAGCCTCTCGAGTTGCCTTCAAGAAACTTATCAACCAAGGGCATACGTTTTGAAATGACTTACCTTCAATGCACCCTCCAGACTGAAGTCCAGAAAAAAAAGCCTTTCAGTCATTTATATTTCATTTCCTCATTTCCTTAACAAGCTCTGTTATTTTTTAATTAATGTTTGTATTAATTATAGTTAAATCCATTAAAAAATTAATTATAATAATCAGCTCCAAGGTAATAACTTTGATTTTAATTTTTGCCAAATCTACAAACCAAATGCTTTTTAAGAAGGAGACAAAAAGGTAATAAAATTAAATCAATAAATTTAAAAATGTTTTATAGTTTCCTTTTTTCAAATCCTAAACATTCTTAATCATAACAATAATAATCTTTTTCATTAAAATATAAAATTATGTTTTATGGGTTGTAGAATCAGAGAATAAATATAAACAATTTACAAACACCTTAATAACTTTCATGTTGTAATTAGTCATAGATAACAATTAAGTTAAGTAAAACTGGTTAATGTGAGATTCTTTAATAATTGAATGAATAGTGTTTGGTAAGACTAATAAGGTGGTAACAAAATTTAAAATAAATATTATTTTTTTGTAACTGAACCTTTGAACTCACTGCAACATGTTTTTTCTTTTATCACTTTAAAGCTCGAGATCAAATTGATTATTACTTTGGATTGTGCAAAACTTCAAAAAATTCAAAATTCTGATTATTTTTGTGTGATATGGTTGTTAAATTTGTATTAATAAATATTTAAAAGAGCACAAATTTGATTTCGAGTGCGTTCTGAAAGTTCGTAGAACACAAAATGACGGTTTCTTTTCCCGGTTGAAGTGTCGACAAGTTTTTGCAAATGGCGACAAATTTCTTTGGCGTTTGATTCATTTCTCCATTGGCGGGTTTTTGTTTGAAAGTTTGGAGCTTGTTTGGAGTTTTCTTTTTGTTTGAAATTGTTTTTACTTAAAATTAAGGGTTGGTGGTTGTTGGAAAATAAACAGACTTTTGATTTTTTTTTTAAATTTTATTTAAATAAAGTTTTATATAAAATTTTACAGATTTTTAGAAAAAAGAGTAAAAAAAAGAAAATTTTTTATTGCACTCAATCAGTCCCTTTTGTGGTTCCAGCATATTTGTACCAGAAAGGAAAATCACAGCAGTTTACTGATATTAATTTTGGTCTAATAGTGTTCGTATCCGTGAGATTGGATGATTGGTTGCTTAACGACGACAGGTACTGGTTGCTTAACGTAAACTGGTTGTTTAACGTAGACTGGTTGTGGGACTGGGACTGGTTTTGGAACTTCTACGGGAACAGCGACTGGTTTTGGTACATGGACTGGGTATGGTTGTGGGACTGGGACTTTGACTTCGACTGGGTATGGAACATGCTTTTCAACGGTAACTGGGTATGGTTTTGGAACATGGACTGGGTATGGTCTGTCGACTGGGACGGCAACTGGGACTTTGACTGGGTATGGAACGTGCTTTTCGACTGGCACTGGGACTGGAACTGGCTTTTCTACATGGACTGGTACGGCGACTTTGACTGGGTATGGTACTGGTTTTTCAACTGGGTATGGAACTGGCACTTGCTTTTCAACATGGACTGGGTATGGTCTGTCGACTGGGACGGCGACTGGGACTTTGACTGGGTATGGAGCTGGAACTGGTCTGTCAACATGGACTGGGTATGGTCTGTCGACTGGGACGGCGACTGGGACCTTAACTGGGTATGGAGCTGGGACGGCGTAGGCGGTTTCCTTGTTGATGACAACAGATTTGACTTGAGTATCAGCGACTGGGGCGGCAACGACTCCTACTCCACCATATCCACCACCATAACCTCCGCCGATTCCGTAGCTGCCGATGACAGCGGCTCCACCGTATCCGGCTTCACCATATCCACCATATCCGCCATATCCGTAGCCGAGGTCCAACAATCCTCTCTTTTCTTGAGTTTTCTTTTCTTTGCTAGCTTCTTCGGCCAAAGCCAAACCGAAGATGGCAAGAGTGCAAACCTAATGAAGAGAAAATCATTTCAAACATGTTAAACCTCTGACCCAAATAAACACAACCGTCAATTATTCCAGCGCTTAATACCAGTAATTCATCGACAGTATTACGGCACCGGAAAATGACGCAACAACCGTCAAAAACAAACAATGAAATTAGCATATGGTCAAGTGTTTAGATTTCTTTTCACTGCCTTCTTTGAGGTCGTCGTCGTGGTAGGAATATGTATTCATCACGCGAAATAAGTTCACCTACTATCAAACTGTCAGAACCGTGCTTTGGACTTCTGCCCAGTCATTTCCACGTGTTTTCTTTATTCATCCAACTTTTTACCTCACACCCTCGCACAAGAAACCATTTTAAATTAATATCCAGACGTCTGATTCAAACAAAACAGCCGGGGAGATGACTAAGCGACTATCCGTCAACACTTTTCTGAGTAAACAACCTCACGTTCGCAATATCTATTATGCAAAGAATAAAGCCTAAAGATGCCTGAAACTTTTGAATCAATAGCGAACCACCGACTCGTAACGGATTGCAAAACTTTGGGAACATAAACCTGATGCAAGTTTAACCTCACCCCCTTAAAACTAGCTAAGAACCACACCCAAGAGTGGAACAGGTGGCACCTAAAAGACAATTTCGGTAGCACGTCCTCAGACCATCCCTAATTATCAAGAAGAACGAGAGATCAAAAGGTTATCATCCGGATAAGGTGACAACCTTGCGCCCAACCTCAATTAAATACCTGTTTGTTTATTAATAAATTTATTTAAAGAGAGAGAGAGAGAGAATAATAATAAACTCTCGAGATTGATAATCTAGCATTTCTTGTTTGTTAGCTTCTCAAACAACCTGCAATGTCATCGTTACGTTTAATGATTTCAATGAACTTCAACTTCGCCTATTACGGAGGAATGTTTAGAAACAGTTCTTCTTGATGTCTTTTATGGACAATATTACGATTTAAGAAATGTTCCTTCCGCTATCATATCATCTAAACAGATATCATAAGGTGCGGATTAAACATCTTCCTCTCGTCCGGAATACAAGGTCGTAATCTTTTGTGAGCGGTTCATCTTGCGTCATAATTTTTCTTTTCTTTTTTTGCTTTTCCTCTCTTTGATAAATTTAACCCTGAAAAACTCTCTTTCTTTCGGGTAAACTTAATTTAAATCCATTATGTAACTTCCACTTGGCCAAAAATTTTCTTAATTAATATGTTTAGATCGCAGAATGTGGATAATTACACTGGGTTTTCTAACCACAACCACATTGTAGTAGTGAGGTCGTAGTTACAGCAACATCCTGTTAAAAAAACACCTTTGATATGGAACTGTGTTGAGGTAACCTCTGATTTGGTTACAAAAATTACCCTAACCCACTGAACCGAGAAATTTCAAAGCCAGGAATCGAAATATGGCGTAAAATAACAAAAGAGATGATACTCGTTAAATCTATACGACAACAAAGAAATCGAAAGTGCTAAATAAAATACTAACACCCTCAGAGAAAGTTTAAAAGTTCAGGAAAGCACTAAAATAAATCGTGAAATAAAATAAGAATCAGGTAGAGAGAACAAGAATATAAAATCTGAGTAACTGGCTAGACATGATTGATCTGTCATAAGTTTATAGGAAATCCCTACTTCCTCCTGCAGAATCGAATATTACTTAATAACACCTTTCCCTTCCTCGTTTTGAATATATTATTTACTCACAAGGAAAAAAAATAGAATAAAAAGTTATTTAAAAACGGATAAATACAAAATCGAACAAACGGTGAAATTCAAACGAGAAAAAACGTTAACCCTTTGGCTAGAGGGGAAGGAAGCTGTGACGTCATCACGCCATCAACCAATGACCTGATACGAATTTCAAAAGGAAAACATTTCCTAATTCTGATTGGGTAGTTCCTTTCTATGACGTCACAACGACCGTTTGTTCTCGTTTCCGACTAAGCAAAGCGCTTGCTGGAAGTTTTCACAGACAAAATGAAAACGTTTTGCGGTTTATTTGATTCAAACAAAAATAATTAATTGATCCGATCGATTTTATTTTGTAACGAAGGTAAATAACTTGTTAGAACAAGTACGTGCTAAAGTAAATGATCTTAATTATCGCGGAATCTAGTTAATTGGTAACGGTCGTTAGGAAAAAGTTTTCAAACTAAATGCGATGGGCAAGGGAAATTACTGAGTGCGTTCCCGAATATGCGTAGCTCGAAACCGGTTGAATGACGATTTACAATTCACGGTTGTTGTGCAATAAAACGGAAATGGGAATCTAAATCTTGATACACTTTCATTGGTGATCTTTGACTCAATTAACCGAGGGTCCTTCTTTTTTTATTCTCGGCTAATTACTAGACCTCGGGATCGTTTCCACAATGTCTAATAATTATGGCCCTCGAAATCCGACTAGTTTCTTTTCCTACTCACTTTTACTTGAACGAGATTCCCTCCTACCGTTGAGATGGCGAAAAAAAAAATTAAAATAAATAAAACCGTGATAATTGCTCTAGTTTTCGAACGTCGTTATCACATTTGTTTAGCGAAGTCTCTTTCTTCTCTAAGAGGAAATATCTACTACCGTTTTGCAATCCATGACCATAAGCAATCGAACAAACAAACAAACTTCACTCTACTCTGTGTGAAAGTAAATCTAGGGTTGACAAAAAAATGCGGATCGATTACGTATCGGAATGAACGAGAGAGAGAGAGATGGCGAAGAAAGTTGTTCTCTGCAGGGGAATGATTTCGACTTCGATTAGTTAAAAACGCTTTTAAATCTCACTCTGCAATATAATTGACTTTTAATTATAGGTTACGAATCGAAAGAAATATAGATACCGGGTACCAAGAACCTGAAAAAGGAATTCTACACCAAAACTCCTCGACTTTCCTCTATTTGAATGGTTCTAAGGTCTATTAGGTTCAATAAAGTGTTTGATAGCGTCCCAAAAGCTTTCAAAATTCTTCCAGACAACCCCAAAGGGCTTTGATTTGAGTCAAATCAATCGAAACATCCAAAACGTTGTATTTTATCCCAGAATGCCTATTTTGATTATCTGGGGTGGATGGAAAGACCTAAATCTAGCTTACCCCTTTACAAAGCTCATGTCTAACCCATAATCCTCAGGAGCTATTTTGAAAGCTAACCCAAAAACCCTGTTGGTACTAAACCCAAAATTCTTTTCCCAAATCCCTTTTTCTCTATCCTACTGTAGTAAGTTCTCCAGTGAGTTAGAGTAAATAGAACCCCCAATACAAAAATGCCCCTTACAACCAACCCAAAAACCCCAAAAAGTCAAAACAAAACATTTCGCCGGGAAAAACGACACCAAATCAAATCCCAAAACACCAAAATAAACAAGTTTTTCAGGGGCGAAAGCTAGAATGTCAATGTTAAATCCTTGCTGCCCTCCGAAAAATCCCTGGAAAAAAAATTTCGAAATTCAAAACGAAGCCCAAAAAACCGGGATAAAAATCCGTTAGAGACAAAACCCTCAAATTTGTCCCGTTGAGAAATTTCAAAATCCTGTTTTTCCGGTTTCCGTTTCGTTTTGAAAATCCGAAATAATTTTTCCAAAATTCACTTTTTATTCCTCAATACAAATTTTTGATTTACCAGTAAAAATTGTCTTAACCACTTACCCAAAATTTCATTTTTTTTTACTTCAAAAAAGTTAAAAGATAAAAAAAAATAAAACGTTATTAAAACTGAACTGACTCTATGATATTATTTAATCGCTTATATAGGACTCCCACCAAGGTATGTACCTGTACTATTATGAATTGCATCTATAGTAAAAATACTTAAGGAATTCTTTCATGGTAATGCGTTCCAACGTTAGATGATTGGCTTTGGGTAATGGGTTCGCATGGAGCGAATCAATCATTTAACGAGGGATCATTATCATTATTGAAATAATTTAAATCTTAATGTTATTATTATTAATTCCTGAGAAATATCGTTGCTTTCATTCCGATTGTTTGGGAATTATTTTTGATTTTCCTCTCCTTCTTTCATTTTCTGTGCTTTGCCACGAAACTAGATCATCGATTCCTTATGATAAGTATGTATGTGAACGCTATATGTGCTATTAATCACGGTGCTATAAATTTTTTTTTGTCTGTGTGTATATGTGTGTGACATAATTCCTTTGTTTTGCGTTTTGCTTTAAGAAAGACAACAACAAAAAATTTTTCTCCCCGTTAATTTGGCGAGAAATCGTTAATTAGAGTTTTGGACAAATATTTTGAAAGCGGAAATCCTCCTCTAAACGACAGCGAGTGTCCTTATCCTTGAATCAAATTTTTTTGGGGGTGAAGGGGTGGTTTTAAATTTTTTTTGAGGGGGTGAATTTGGTTGATTGAGTGGTTGTGTCTGTCCCGTTAGTCAATATTGGGATAAGTTCAATACGACTATGTGGGTAGAACCGTTCTGTGGTAACCTAGTTTAAGGTTAGACTCCAATACTTTCTCTCCCTAGTTTAGGGTTTGAGGATAGTTCTGGTGGGTGTTAGTTTTAACCCAACGACCTAAAAACATATTTGGACCAATTGTAGTTCAAAAAATTGTGGGCAAGTGGTTCGGTTGCCAATTAAAAATTTTTGGGTTGAAAGGCACATCCGAAATTATTGTTTGTCCTGTTTTGAGGAACACTGTCGACTAGGGAGTAATACCAAAGCTCCTTTGAGGGGTTTTTGAATTTTTTAAAATTAAATTTGCTGTGGTCTCGACTGTCCTCCTGATGGGTTGTTACTCCAGGACTTTCTCTCTTGGTTTAGGGTTTGAGGATAGTTCTGGTGAATTTTAGTTTTAACCCAAAAACCTAAAAAAGCCATTTGTAGTTCAAAAATTGTAGTTTTAGGGAGAAGGTGGTTGAATACCGATTAAAGGATTTTTTGGACTGGAAAGCCAAATTCAAAATCAAAATTTGCTTGTTTTGAGAAGCACTATCAACTAGAAAATAGTCGAGTGGATGGCAAAGGTCTTTTGGGGGGGCTGTTGCTTTAGGGGATGAAATTGGTTTTCAGATTTTAAAATTAGATTGACAGCGGTTTCGCCTATCCCGTTAGGTTGTTACACTACTACTTTCCCTCCTAGTTTAGAGTATGAAGATTGTTCTGGTGGGTGTTAGTTTTAACCTAATGACCTAAAGAAGCCATTTTGGCCAATTGTAGTTCATAAAATTGTAGTTTTAGGGAAAGGGCTTCGACAGCCGATTTTGAAATTTTTTTTGGGAGTGAAAAGCTGAATCCAAAATTATTTGTGTTTGTTTTGAGGATCACTATCAACTAGAGAATAATCGAGACGATAACCAAAATCTTTTTGGGGGCGAAAGTTAAAAAATCTTCGGGAAATATTATTTTAAGGAGAAAATGAAAACTGTTTTTGGATCAAGTTTTGAACACCAATTCGATTAAAGGTTCACAACAGTAGTTCTAAAGGAAACTGCTCCCTGATGGAGTCGAGTAGTGCCTTACCGAGGATTTTCTTGGATAGGAAAAGTCAGGCTAAAAAAATTTTTGTTGTTTGTCTAGAGACACAAGAATTTTTTAAATGTAGGCAGAGGATAGATAGAGACAAGTGGAAAGAGAGAGGAAATGGAGGCGCCATCAAACCGAAACTCCGAATGAGAAGCCTTTAGCCGTTTATGGCACAAACTCTCATTAAAATTGTTGTCGATAATAAATAAATCATAGGATTAGATGTCGATGACATCTTTTTTGAACCGGACGAGACAAATCAAAATTCCGTCGAATTAAATATCACATGAGAACCGGAAACTAATAGAAAACCAATTCATAAAACCATAATTCGGCATTTCCCAGCCCATCCACTGCCTCCTTTTATTTACAATTTGATAAGAACCAGGTTATTACACTCCCAAAACAAAATCCAACGACATCACACAGATAGATAGATAATGTATATATAAAGACAACGAAATAATTGTCTAGTTCATCTTCCTCTTACACAAAACAATATATCCAAAAAATTTTTTTCAACATTTTTAATTTGATTCCGTAGTAATTCGGCGACAGTCTGCAATCTCACGACAAATTTCCCGTCCGCTATAATTCAACAATTTTTTCTTTTTGTTTTCAGTTCAATACAAAATGAATAAAACATAATTTATTGTCTTCATCGACATTTTGTTTTTGTTCTTTTCGAATTGTTCCGAATGTTTGTTCTTGCAACAATCCACGAAATAAACGCCAGAAACCGATTCCCGTGGGTACGAAACGGAGTCGAAACAAATCTCTCAGTGTGCTACCCTTAGAACCATATCTGAGTCAATATGACTCAGTTAAACTCTCACTGGTCTGTGACGTAAAAAGAAGCCCGTTAACGCACACCTTCCCTAATTTATCGGAATATAAACCGATTTAATAGACACATTACCCAGTTAATCTGCAGACTAACTGATTTAGGTAACGTGTGTATAAATTTTAGTGTATTTTTAATATAAATTACTTCATTTTATATTATATAATCGAATTCAGTATTAAACACTTATTTATCTTTAATAAGAAATCCCTCCAGCTGTTTCTATGCATAAATATTCATTTCATAAGTACTGAACACTCGTGAAGTACATACATAAATATTACTTGGTGGGTACATAAGATGACCAGTTATGTAAATGAATAAATAATAATTTCTTTTCAATAATAATTGTTGTTCTGAACTTTATTATGAAACAATTTTCGTGGGAAAAATGTTTAATTCTGTTGTATGAGTCAAATTAGCTCACCACTACAGAAACATCCGTAAATCGAAGGCTCAGATTTAACTCAAATATAATAAGAATGGCATGCCAATCAAATCTCTGACTTCTTTTGATTTTTTAAACTCAACCTAGTCTGAGTCAAACTGGCTCCCCAAAACACAGAATCTCGATTCTGAAATGTGTTCTCTAATGTATATAATGCGAACGTAGAAAAAAGATGAGAACCAAATGTTAGATATCTTTATATACCCTTAACCTAATCTAAGTTGAGTCAGATTGACTCTTTAGCGACAAAACCTCAAAATTTGTGGGTATAATACACACTATCACAAGCAAAATGAGAATCGCGGACTAAACAAAGGTCAGATTCTTGACTTTTGAGTCTAGACGAGCCTAATCGTCAAATTGGCTCATTTGCTGTAGCCTACATCAATCGACTCAATAACTAACCCAATAACTGTAAGTTTAGGGTAAATCATTGACGTAATTTGAGGGCGGAAATTGGCAGAAGCGGGAACCCAAGCTAGAAATATTGATCTCTCATTTAACCCAATCCGACCTGAGTCAAAAAGGCTCAGACCACTAAAAAATTCGATGCAAAACCAACATCTATAAATCAAAACTTACAATGCTTTTAGTAACCCAAAGGAGTTTGTGGGTTATCAATTTAGCATTTTAATTAATGAGTCAAATTGGCTCAATTCGTATATAATCAAAATCCGATATGCCTGGGGTTGAGGGATAATGTTAAAAACGGATTAATTAACGGATTGTCATCTTTGGCTAATGCTGACACCGATTAAAAGAAATTAGAGCCTCGAGGACGCATTGCGAAAAGGAAGGAAACGGCCAAGATGGCGGTTTAACGGCCGTGAATCCGTTTTACAAAAAAAATTCTTGCACGTGTTCCACAAATCAAACTCCGAATTTATCATTACGATAATTTAAACGATATTTAAATTTTCCCTTTACGAAAACCCACAAAACTAGCAAGTTATTTCGTTAAACAACAACGAAAAATGGTTTCAAAAATATTTTACAAAATGGCGGTTTATGCAAAATTAGAGGAAACTACATTCGTCCGACCTCAACTGAAAAAGAAAAAAAAATTGTGCAACAGAAAATATTTGAATCAAACTTTTCGGTTCTTTGTTTATTCACCAAATTTAAATTCGGGAGGCGGGTTGGGGGTTGAAAGAGATTGGCAGCGAAAAAATTAGCAAGACGGCCATTTTGGCACCTCATTGTCTCGTTTTTATCTCACCGAATAACGTGCCAAAAACTGTTTATAAAACAACAAAAAATCATTTTCCTTTCGCCTTAAAAAAACAAAATGGCGGAGATTTGCATTTGCCAACAGTCGGGGGTAGACTCCCGTTTGAACACAACCCAAAAACACAAAACTCTAATAAAAAAATCAAATTTATAGATCTCATGTCGACTCCAAACGTGACATTTTTACTCGCTAAAAGTTTCCGTAAAAGTAAAAGTGTAAACGATTTTTTTGGCTTAATTATCTGATCAGAGTTAAATGCCTTAAGGTTCCATGTGATGGATTTTTTTGTTTGAGACCTATTAAGAGAAGGCTGTTTGTCGGAGAGAGGAGGACGGTTTGGATGGTGGTTGGGAGGGAGGAGGAACAGTTTTACAAAAGCATATCGACACCGCGTCCGTTTTGTTTTTCGTTTTTCAATGGAATGAGCGTATGTCTCTCCATCTGGACGAGACCACAAAAACGGTTAATTTGAAGGAGAGTCTCCAAATTCGAACTAGAAGCTATTGGAAAACAGATGGACGGGCTGGTAGAGGGAGAAGAAACTTCCTTCCAGTGGTTAACAGGGTAGAAGCGTTAAAAATTAGAAAGAACCATCAGGCAAGAACTGTATGATGAGAGAGACAACGACAAGCACAAAATGGGATTTTCCATCTTCTTAGCTGTTCATAGAATAGCTTCTGAACAAAGTGGTACATGTACGTTTATTTGTTGTTCCAAGTGTCAAACTCCCAAGACAAAGGATATAGTATTTTATCCAGACGGAATCAATAAGTTCAAATACAATAAAAAACACTCAAACCTGTTTTTGTGCGGTCTTTTTTTGTACGGTCCCTATTCACCGCATTAAAAACAAACTTTTTAATTGTGTGTCCCAAAACTATATTTTACTCATTGTGCAATTTTATTTATGCGTTTTCTTTTATGCGGTCCAATCTACCGCACAAAAACAGGTTTGAGTAGAGAGAGGTTGCCGTTCCTGCGGGGAGGGGGAGGGAAGAAAGTTTCTTACAGTGGATAAGAGAGTAGAGGAGTTAAAAGTTAAGAAGAACTACCCAGCAAGAACTAAAGGAAACAGAAAAGATGTGACGATTTCTTAGGAGAGTACGAAGAAAAATCGACGAAGTGAAATGAGAATATACAAAAGTTTATATGTATAAAGAGAGTATAAATACAGAATTTAGATATGTACTTATAAAACTTTCTCGTTTATACCGCAATTGTATTTTCTTACACTATCACCTCTCTTCTTCAGTTTTTCCGGTAAAAAACGGCAGTATTGTGAGTAAATATTATATTATACAAATTTTATACTGACTCCGTTTATACATAATAAACTTTATAAATATAAACAAATTTTTATACGCATAAACTTTTTTATGTTCTCAACTCCCTGCCGGAGGCCTAGTGTAGTGGTTAAAGTTCCTGACTTTATGGTCGTGAGTTCGAATCCTCCTCTCGCATCCTGTTATACTCCCAAAAAGGGTCAAAACCGGGATTACAACCAGTATAAACCACTACACTCTCATCTCCTTTTTTGGGTTACTCTTCTTACTACCCTCAGAATCGTCCCATTTTGTGTCTGTCCTTGTCTGTTTCATTATATACTTCCTCCCAGGTGGTTTATACCATTTTTTAACTCTTCTACTCTCTTATTCAGTAGAAGAACCATTTCATCCTCCCTCTCCCGGAGGAACGGCAGCCTTTCGCTCTATTTTCACCTGATGAACATGTACCACCTTCAAAATAAATAGTCTCTTCAGAATAACCAACAAAATTATGGATTATCCAAATTTTCGGCTGTTTCACTGTCAGTTTTCCTATCTTCTAAAAGGTGGGTCACTCGGTGACCCATTTAGTAATTTCAAGTGACCCACTTTAGTTCCGAAAATCAGGTATAAGATATATAAACATTGTTTTCTCTTTCGCAAAAAATTTTTGTCGTAAAGTTATGGATGCCAAATTTGAATTCAGTATAACGTATGAAAATATCAGTTAAAGCCCCACCCCGTCTGACTGTATATGGAATCGGCCGATAGTATGCGGAATGCAGAGACATTGTCCTGTCGCTGTTTTAATACAAAATATTGACGACGTCTCTTTAAGACTCGTATTTTGGTTGATTTTGACCCGCGTCCAAAAAAGATTGCCGAACCCTGTTCCAAAACGTCCTCCATCTTCACAGCTTACTCAGAAAGCTGTATGCAGCCGGTTATTGGCTTCAAATTTGAAATCACATGTTTACAGTTAACTTTAGACAAAACCCTTTTTCATAAATAATCATAACTCGTCTAACCAAACATTTTGCAAGCAAGAAAATCGAAAATCGAGACCTAAATTCAAGACCTTTAGGCTAAGGGCCCCGAGACAGTTTTGGTTTTAACCGGCCGAAAAATTCAAAAATACTCGTTTTCAGTTTTTAAACTGCGCACAAAATTTTTTTCCCCTTCATCTCACGTAATTTTAAACAAAATTAAAAATTAAAACTCTTTTCCCTTTCCTCATAATTGCCATATTAATTATTTCTCAAAATCGTCTTCCTGTCTTATCTACTACCTAAGATAATTATTCTCTGAGGACAAATTTAAATTTCTTAAAAAGTTCTTGAGGCCAAACCAAAATTTAATTTTTATTCCACCCAAACAATAGTGGAGGATGTCGAGTTCAACGAACACAAACATGGATGACTCTGATGGTTTTTGTTTTCTTTAAAACGACTTCCTAATATTCATCCGCAACTTTTTGTGTGTGTCTCTCTTTATCCGGTGGTTATGTAAATAAGATCGAATTGTCATAAATTTAAGTGAGTATAAATTAATTTTTTTTGTTTTTAATTTTTTTAAATATTTATTTCACCGTCTTAACAGTGTCCGCCATTTTGGTGTGTTCGGTTTTCGGTTGAATGACTTCGATTTATTTGCTGTTAATTGCACCTGGTTTTGGTTTGATTTTTAAATTTCATTATTGATTGTAGTTAAGTCCACTTGTGGTTTGGTTTGCCGACAATTTTTTTTCCGACAGACTAAATTATCTGGTGTCACTTGAAGATGATTTTAGTTCTATAAACTGACGCTAGTTCGGCTGTGGAGCATTTGACTAAGACTTAACCAAATTAGGTTAGGATTTCCATCATAAATTATATCAGTTGTGGGTTAAGACCTAACAAAACAATAAAACACCAACAAACCCTTCGTCATACAGTCAAAGAACTTGTCTCCTACAACAGAGACACCACCCAGATAAATCTGTCAGATTGTAAGAATAAAACTAAAAACTTAACCAAGTGAGGTTAAAATTTTCCCTCCAAGCCAAAATTATTATGTAAACTGAGGAACAACATCGTCTATATATGTTACGGTAAAAGTGATTAATCAGGCGAATACCTGACGATTATTTATATTCATCAACTAAGCAAAGAATAATGAAATATTTATCACATTTACCGTTAAATTTATAAAATCTCCAACTCATTATGGGGTTTCCTCACATGCATGGTTTCTGTCACTTTTCTGACAAAAGGCTGGCAACCAGTGTTCGCCAGTAACAGTAAGCAGTGAACACGAATATGTGAGAATAAGTGACAGAAGCCAAGCATCTGAGCAAACTTTGATTAAATTCTCCATAGATATATTATAAAATAGCCGGTAAATGTGATAAATACTAAATGGTCTGTCTTATCTACGAGCTCAGTTGGTGATTTGAATAATCGCCGGGAATTTTATATAAATTCGCCCGATTTATCACTTTTACCGGAGGTGTAACGCACAGAAGTGACATTATTTTCGGGTTTATCCAAAACTAATATTGTGACAGACTGCGTGAATGTGTGTAGACCGAATATGACATGTCAAAATTGTGAGAGTAAAATTCAAACCCAACCAGTTTAGGTTAGGATTTCTTTCGTACAAAAATTTGAGATGGAAGATCAAACTGGGAGATCAAACTCAAACCTATTTCATACGGAATTCTGGCTGTTACAAGTAAAAAATCACTCAAACAGCCAAATTCTGTTGAGTTTTATTCCGTTTTTACAACAGGATGCCGGAGGGGTTCAAACTAGTCAAAAGCTTCGACCATTCAACCACAGAACTTCCACCAATACAGTCAAACCGAAGGCACACGCTTAACAAGTTTAGGTTAAGATCTCTCCTAATGAAGACTTAATTAAACAGTTTACACCAAATAAAGACAGCGATCAAAGAGATCTCCTACTGTTTACGCATCAAACATAACCATAAACAACTCCCCAATGGTGTATACAAAGACTATCAACAAACACGAGACCATAACTCAAAAAGAAATTTTATTTTGGCGCTCGAGTGTTTAACACATAATCTGGCCTATATAAACTAGCAGGATTGGTTTTATTACCGTTTGGCACGAGCCGCTAGAGAGGAAACAAGAAGCCAACATGAAAAAGTGGATTTGACAAAATATCAAAAAACCGACTAATCTCATTAAAAGAGAAAAGTTGTTAAAAGTATCTTACGCATAAACCTCTTGTAATACTCTAGTAAACCAACAACAACAACAACAACCAGAAGAACCTAACAAACACTCCCTCACGATTACCAATCAATTGACCAATCGATAAGCTGTAGGGGCTACAAAAATTCCTTCCGCGAGGTGATAGTGGGTGTTGGCGATTGTCATTATCTCACCCAGAGCCGATACATGCAACTCATCCCAAACTTGGCGTCTGGAAACTTTTAGAAGAGACAAACAACTCGACTGTTGCAATTTTAACTCGGATTTTCCAAATGTTGTTGTTGTTGTCTTCAAATTTTAAAATCCGCACAAAACAAAAATGATGCAAGACTCAGACTTTCTTGTAGATTTGTAATACTTATGTTCTGTGCTTTCGTTTTATTAATTACCGGACAATAAATAAATAAGAAAGTGAGGCTAATGAAAAGTTTGTCGTGTCGACAAATCCTCCGCAACTGTCATCTGGTAATTATATGTTTCTGAGAAGTTGAATGGAAATTAATTAATTATTATCTTCTTCTTCTTCCATTCACACCGTGAGGAAATGAAGAATATGACTAAGCATCTATCCGAGAGGATTTTTATTTATTTATTTGTTTTTCCTTTCTAGTTAAAACCAACGTTCTCACTCGATCGCCATTTAAAAATGGTCACTTTCATGTACCATCATCTAAACCGGTCATCAGGAACCCCCATCGGTAAGTGTTACAAGAATCTGGAACCTAGGGTAGGTTAATGGGAGAGACAAAAACATGGCGCCGACAAACTACGGACATGGGTTTCGTCACAATGTGTTATGAGTTAATGATTGACATCTCTCGGTATAGTAGCACATTTCTCAATCGCTATCTCCCACGCCGGTAGTTGTTCTAACGCAAATAATAAAGAAAAGTTTGAATCGGGCTACTTCCGCGTTGGGTGTAAAGAGAAAATTAATTCCCAACGGCCCAAGGCCCATTTTCCCTTTCATGCCGACCATATATCGTAGACAGAAACTTTTCTTTTCAGGCGCGTGCCAAATCAATTAAATTTATAGCATTGAACCGTCGTGGGGCAGGCGGTGAGGTGGTGGTGGTGGAAGAAGGATTACCAATGCGCGTGTCTTCGTTGCCAAACGCAACTGTTCCATAACAGTGAATCGGGATGAAATCGTCAAACTAATTAAATAGAATTTAATTAAGGAAATCTGATGGAATCAAAGGAAGCAGTCTTTGCCAATATTCTATGGTGTTTGGATTCCGGGTTGGGGCAATACTGATTGAATTAGAATTAGGTAATTAGAGAGGCGAAGCGTGGAAGGATTCGCGTGATGGCGGGACCGAGAACCTGATCGATCCCAGGTCGAAACCCCCGGCCAATCAAAAAAAGGAAATCGGTTCGTTAGGCGCGATGCTCACTACAAAAGACCTTGAGCCGTGAGATATATATAGTTCATCATCCAGGGATTCTCATCCATTCAGTCACCACCTCTTGCTACCCCCCCAAACCAAAATCCTCTCTCTTAGATGACTTTTTCAAAAATCAATTTCAAACTGTTAGTTTGACCGGAAACTAATTTCGATTCAGTGCGTTACACCTGAGATATATATGTTACGATAAATCGGGCGATATATAACCCGACGATTATTCATAATCACCAACTAGGCTTGGTAAATGTGACTAATTACTGAGTATTTATCACATTTACCGGGTAGTTTATACAATCTCCAACTCTGATGGGGACTTTAATCAAAGTTTTGTCAGATTATAAACTGGGTATTTTATAAAATAGCCGGTAAATGTAATAAATAGCCAATAATTCGTCACTTTTACGGGGCTAGTTCATAAAATCTCCAACTCATGATGGGGAGTCTAACTAAAATTTGTTCAGGTTCTTGGCTTCTGTCACTTCTCATGTATTGACCGGTTAATGTAGAGAGGCTTGGATTGGTTGTCTTTTGTCAGAAAAGTAACAGAAGGCAAGAATCTAAACAACCTGGCCTCTGTTTATATCCAAGTATTTGCCGCGTGCTGTCGGGAGGTGTGTTCACTGTTACTGACTAACACAGCTGCTTGGGTTGCTTGCCTCTCATCAGAACAGTGACAAGTATCTGACCAAGCTTTGACTAATTTCCCCATCAGAGTTGGAGGTTGTATAAACTACCCGGTAAATGTGATAAATAGCCAATAATTTATCACATTTACCAAGCCTAGTTGGTGATTATGAATAATCGTCGGGTTATATATAGCCCGATTTATCACTTTTACCGAAACATATATAACTCAGGTTTAACGGACTGAATCGGAGTTAGAATTGATTTTAGAAAAAGTCATCCAGGCGAGAGGATTTTGGTTTTTGGGGGTACCAAGAGGTGGTGACGAAACGGAAGAAAATCCCTGGATGATGAACTTTATATATCTCACGGCTCAAGGTCTTTTGTAGTGAGGTAGATTTTACAAACCAGCCCGGTAAAAGTGATAAATACTCAGTAATTTGTCGCATTCATCGGAGATTATGAATAATCGCTGGATATTGTACATAATATCCGATTTATCACCTTTACCGTAACATATTTACGATATTCCGGTCCGATTTTTGACCGAAACACATCAACACAACCACACAAACGAGTGAAAGGCTCCCAAAACACCTGAAGGGCTTGAGGATAAAATTGCAGTAAGAATACCAAAAACGGAACTATGCCACAGAAATCCGATTTGTATACTGTATCAGATACGAGGGGTGAAAATCCGGAGGAAAATAAAAATTCTGCAACTCAAACAAAAACAATTAAAAATTGCGTTATATCGATTACATAGAGCGACAAAAACAGGGCCACCAACAAGCGGCGGGCGACCAACACAAACTTGGCCATTATCAGGCAAATTTTATGCGAAAAATATTTCCCAAAATAGAACAAATAGACTTTGATGCAATAAGTCAATAGGTGAAAACAATGGGGGTGTGAACAACCGAAGAAAGTTACGAAATATAACACCTGGGCCAACGGTTCTATTCAAAGAAAAGTTTTCTATGTTGAGGATGGTCAAGCGATCGCGAGGAAAGTTTTCGTGGACGTGTTTCCAGGTATGATACTCGAGTGCGTGTCAAACACGCCGTGACGAATCACTTCATCTACAGACTGAAAGGTTGACTTGAATAGCAGCCACGTCGGTGGTGGTGGTCTAGCTTTTGACGAAACTGACTTCATACCCGAGTTGCGTAAATTTGGAATAAATAAATAAATAAATAAAAATTTAATAATGACCCCGTCGAGCCATTCTGGAATTTGGCTTTTTTAATTAACCGCCCTCTTCCTCTCAGCCTGATTTCTGTCCTTCCATCTTTGGAACGATAGCCCTCCTTCTCTCCCACCTTCTCCTCTAATCGGACAGCTATAATTAATTATATTTGACATAATCATATTCAAACTGTCTTCTGCAGGAGTCAAGTTTCCACCTTCGGCTTTTGATTCAGATAAAATTCTTTCTTTCCCTCTCCGTCCCTCATACCTCGTTCCTCTGAGTCTAGTGAGTGAGAACAATTAACACAGAACAGGACAACTGTACGAAGAAAGCTCCAAATTGCTGGTCGAAGATATCTAACTCGACTCAACCTCGAATTTTTGCTAAAAGTGTGCATTATTTATGAAATGAATAACTTCTCAAACTGTGCATTATTTTTGGAAGTAATACAATATCATTCGGATAACTTTTTTGTGATTTTCAAAAGGTACAGAACAAAACCTGACCATATCCACGCTTTAAGTCGTCAAAGACCCGATGGGATTGGATTTGGTGTAATAATTTATCATATTTACCAAGCTTAGTTGGTGATTATGAATAATCCCCGGATATCCGCTTGATTTATCACTTTTACCGAAACCTATACGATATTACTTTCTGGTCCGCATAATGGAAACAGGATGCAGGATATATATAAGGAAAGTTAGTCCAATTAATAGGCTGGATCCGCTCCTGTAACAAACCTTACGACCTAGTTCTTTCTGTTGTTGTAATAAAAAGGCGGGACTTTAGTCCGACAAGAACTATAAGATCGTTATAGTAGAGCTGGACTCATCTCCGATAATCTTTAAGTGTGGTTTAATGTAAGAAACACCACCTCCCCTATGTTTTACTTATGTCCATGAGGATGTTTTCAAAGTACGAAAGTGCAACAGCGGTAAACAAATGACTAAAGTGAGCACATTTTTGGTACTAAAATCTTTGGATGGGTTTAGTTGCTGACTCACTCAACTGACCTACAAGCTAACGGAGAGAGATACGACAGAAGACAGAACCAAACACCCAAAACAGGGATTTGAGTCAGTCTATTTCAAGCCCAAGAAACCATTTAAAGATTCCATTTCACCCAAATCGTTTCACCTAAAACTTTCGTTATCATTCCACCGCCTTGTATCTCACGCTTACAACCCCCCACCCGCACTCCTTCACCCCGACCCAGGATCAAAACACAAAAATGAAAAACATTTTACAAATTGGCAGGAATTGTCGGCTGGCTTCTCGGGTCGATCACGACACAAATGAGATTTATTTACTTTTTCTTGTTTATTTACCTTGAGAAGAACGTCTAAAAAATTCCGTTCAATTTGGGTCAAAATCAATAAAAAGAAAGAGAGAGAGAAAAGTTTTTTTTTTTGGTTAAACGGGCTTAATTAATTGGCCCTAAGTCGGTAACTGGGCTATAAAAATGGATTTTTGCTCTTTCTCCTCATCGGCTCTAGGATTCATGGTACGTTATTGGATTGGGAAGGTCGCGCAATACCCGCAAAAATACCCGGTGAATGGTAACGAAAACAACACAAAAACACGAAAAATTCCGGTTAACGAAACCGCCATTACCAAATTCGTTTTCCACTTTTTTTTTTAAATCGAGTTTTCGACCCGGTTTCTCAAAAAAAAGGAAACAAAAGATTCAGCTGACGCAACGGAAATGGTTTTTAGGGTCCCCTTGGGACGGTTACAAGAAATTACGGCCAAAGGACGTTGGGACATTTCATTTTTGCGGTTTTAAAAATTTCAATTATTATTTAATAAATTCAAAACCGCGCCCAAAGCTTAAAAAAAAGAAATCAAAATGGCCGACGCAATTCACCTCCTTGCTTCACTCACAAGGCGACTCCAAAACCGACTTCAATTTTTCTTTTCCAGAAACCGAAGGTTGAACTTCCTACATTGTCCCCCTGACCGCCATTTTTATTTTCCAAAATGGCGGCTCCGTGAAAATTTACAATTCTAATTTCATGTTCAATTTTCTGGGCAACTTTTCCCGAGAAAATTTTCGTTACCAGTCCACCCCCTCGAGGGCACAGTTTGCATCGATTGCTCAACAAACCTGTTTCGTGTTGGGGGTGGTTTGGAGGGTGGAAAATCGACTTTCTGAATGAAATTTATCGTCTACCCCCTCCAGAGACTCAAATTAGACTTTCTCACAACAATACCTGGATTCGTCAAGGAATCGGGTATCGATAATTAAAATTATTTCAAAACGTTTGTTCTCCTTAACGACCATCACGCCCACCTCCATATCACCCCTCCACCCCCCGCGAAGTTTGAATTTGGTATTTGTTTGTGTCGTTTCTTAAGAATCTAGTTCGCGGTCGATTTAAATAGTTAAATAATTAACACGACATTTTAATTTTTAATTTTTCTTTCTCTCTCGAACCTGATGTGTATCCAGTCTTTGATGAGTCATCAGGTATTCAGGTAGGGTCGTTTTGTTGTGAATCATCGATCGACTCGAGTTTTGTGATCGGATTGCGCGCTTCAAACACTATTACTCGAGTTTTGTCAGAAACCTTAAAACGATTTTCAGGTTTGAGGTTTTCCCACCAACCCTAAACTACCGGTTCTGTTGTTTGAACCTGAAAACCAAAACCGAATTTTGTACTTCTTCAAGTTACAACATGAAGATGGTCTTGAGAATGATTATTACTCAAACTACGGTTGAGGTCCTTGGATGTTTCGGTCGGTTAATTGTTAGTCTTTCGAGAATTTTAACACTAGACTTACGCATGTTAATTAATTAAATGTCTGGTGGTGGACTGAGTCAATTAGACTCATACAAAAAAATTCAAATGATGTCCGAAACAAAATTAATTAAATTTAAATGAAAGATGAACTCATCAGAAACATGACAGAAACGCAAAATAAACAAAAAGTCGTGGATGAGTCAAATTGACTCAATTCGAAAATCTAGCGTTGACGAATTTCAAAAAATTTGTTCCAACTTGTTTCACAAACAATATTTAACGGTAAACTTATACGAAAAGACAGGATAGGATACAGAAGATTTTGAGGGATTCACTTCATAAATACTGCACATTTTAGAAAAGGATTCCTTTTACAATTAAATTACGTCGAAGAGGGCTTATTTCATAATTAATGCACACTTCGAGGGGGTATCTTTCACAAACCAGTGCTCATTTAGGATGAAGTTTTGTTTCTCAAGTGATACAAGGTGCGGAGGAAATTTTGTTTCATAAATAATGCAGACTGGAAAGCTTCTTTCATAACAAAGTCACAGCTTTAGAGGGTTGTTTCATAAATAATGCACACTTTGAAGGGGTTTCTTTCATAATTAATGCACATTTAAGATAAGGTTTAGTTTCACAAGTAGTAAACGGTATCCAGGAAATTTTGTTTCATAAATAATGCACATTTAAGAAAATGATTATTTTTTTTATAATTAAATCACTACGCCGAAGAGAGCTTATTTCATAATTAATGCACACTTTGAGGAGGTATCTTTCATAACTAATGCACATTCAAGACAAATTTTTGTTTCATAAATAGTGAACGGTTCGGTGGAAATTCTGTTTCATTAATAATGCACATTTTGGAAAATTATTTTTTTAATAATTAAATTACTATCTCGAAGAGGGCTTATTTCATAAGTAATGCACACTTTGAGGAGGTTTCTTTCATAATTAATGCACATTAAAGTTTCGTTTGGTAAGCAGTCAACGGTATGGAGGAAATCTTGTTTCATGAATAATACAGACTTTTGGGGAAAGGTTCTTTTATAACAAATTCACAGCTTTAGAGGGGTGTTTCATAAGTAATGCACACTATGAGGTACCTCAGATACCTTTTCTTTCATAATTAATGCACATTTAAGTTTCGTCTCGTAGGTGGTAAACGTTGCGAAGGAAGTTTTGTTTCATGCAAAATAAAGACTTTCGGGGAAAGCTTCTACCATAAAGAATTCACAGCTTTAGAGGGTTGTTTCATAAATAATGCACACTTTGAAGGAGTTTCTTTCATAATTAATGCACATTTAAGATAAGGTTTAGTTTCACAACTAGTAAACGGTATCGAGGAAATTCTGTTTCATAAATAATGCACATTTAAGAAAATGATTATTTTTTTTATAATTAAATCACTACGCCGAAGAGAGCTTATTTCATAATTAATGCACACTTTGAGGAGGTATCTTTCATAACTAATGCACATTCAAGACAAATTTTTGTTTCATAAATAGTGAACGGTTCGGTGGAAATTTTGTTTCATAAATAATGCACATTTTGGAAAATTATTTTTTTAATAATTAAATTACTATCTCGAAGAGGGCTTATTTCATAAGTAATGCACACTTTGAGGAGGTTTCTTTCATAATTAATGCACATTAAAGTTTCGTTTGGTAAGCAGTCAACGGTATGGAGGAAATCTTGTTTCATGAATAATACAGACTTTTGGGGAAAGGTTCTTTTATAACAAATTCACAGCTTTAGAGGGTTGTTTCATAAATAATGCACACTATGAGGTATCTCAGATACCTTTTCTTTCATAATTAATGCACATTTAAGTTTCGTTTCGTAGGTGGTAAACGTTGCGAAGGAAATTTTGTTTCATGAATAATAAAGACTTTCGGGGAAAGCTTCTACCATAAAAATTCACAGCTTCAGAGGGTTGTTTCATAAATAATGCACACTTTGAAAAGGTTTCTTCCATAATTAATGCACATATAGCATAAAGTTTTGTTTCCCCAAGTTATACAAGGTAGAGATGAAATTTTGTTTCATGAATAATGCACACTTTTGGGGGAAGCTTCATAACAAATTCACAGATTTAGAGGGTTGTTTCATAAATAATGCACACTCCGAGAAGATTCCATTCTTAATGTAACGCACACAATATTTCCAGTCTCAAAATCTCCATCCAAAACTATACCCAAACCACATGATCACAGCTCCTTTATCATGACGTAAAAAATGGCAAACAATCAAAATCTGGTTTAGTAATGAACAAACCAAACCAACCTCAAATACCACGGTCCTCAAAATTCCCTCCCACGTCCAAGATTAACATCACAGAATGAAAATATTCTCGATGAAAAATTATCCTGGCACTTTAATCAAAACCATCAAAATTTTTTTTTTACAAATCTGGATCAGGGTTGACACCTTCACCAACCAAACCTAAATCCTACCTACGCCACACCCCCTCCCCCAAATTAAAAAAAAACCTTCGGCTTTAAACAAACAACAGCCCAACAATTCCAATTAATCCTTTGGTCCAAGCAACCTACTCCAAAGAGCCACAGATTCGAAACCCGTTTGCCCGACACCACCACCCCCCAAAACCATATTACGCCACTGACAATAAACAAAATTATTTACAATAAAATTTAAACAAAAAAACCGGAAAATTTCACAATCCGATAGAAAAGAAAAAAAAATTCTTTATTGCCTCGTGCCTGATTCAACCTTTTCTCTCTCTCTCAAATCCGTTACAAAACCGTTTATTCGATTATTCGACATCTCGATCGATTCGATATTTACCTTTTACCATAAACTAAAGAGCCTATAATTAGCATTTGGAAAGTTAATAACCTCTTAAGACAATTATTTATTATTGATATATGGGGATTTTAGGGGGTTTGTACGGGGCACTGATCTATTAAAATTCGTTTCGAAATTTTTTTTCGGTTCAAATCAAACTCTAACCGCCATCTTGGAAGTATTATTATCATTATCGTTTGGTTGTAGACGCGATAAGAGAATCAACCACCCCTCTACTAACAGCTATAAGCACGTTTGGCAGGATTAAGTTTTTCCGTTTCATTCACCTCTCCCGCAATTCTAAGACGTGATAGCCTAAAACGTAACGATATTTCTATTAAAAATAGATTTTATTTATTTATTTTTGACTTATTAAACCATAAACACAAATTAGGGTTAATGATAAAGCCTTCGAGAAGTGATTTTTGTTTTATTTCTTAATAATATCCGTCGGAGTGTTGGGTGAGTGTGGTTGTGAGAGAAACAGTGACTCGGGAAGGAGTTGAGAGTTTGAAGATGGGATACGAACACGAAAGAAGAAACTTGAAGCCATTAACCGGAAGTCGCGCTACAAAGATGAATATGAAGTGTCTAATAAAAAGAAAAGATGGGTTGGCAGGTGGTCTTGGGTGTTAGGACCTGGGTTGGGTTACACTCATTCGGAAGTCAAAGGAGTTCAAATGAAACCAAGACCGGTGACCCATTCGTTAGAGCCTAATAAAACGTAACAGACCCAAGAAGACGGAAACAACTGTTACAAACACGGGTTTTAAAGGTTAATGTCGCACCTTAAAAACCATGTTGTCATACTAGGTGCCGGTTCAGAGATGATATCGCATGACGTCACCCCAAGTTCATCAACTCCGTTCGTTTAACCTCGGGAATCCTTTACCAAAGACAAGGAGTAAACCCTTTGGGAGAGTCTTCGGATTCGTTAGCCGCCTCCTCGAGTCATCATCAAAAACCGGTCGACGATTCACGAGCGACGATAGTAATGGTCAAGGCCCTCCGGGGGATACCATACATCATCTTCGATATATTCTTCTCGCGACAGGTGAATTATGTCTTCCTGTAGATTTTAATGGCGTTGTTAATTCGACGACCATCTCGTTCCATTTCCTCCTCCGACCGCCTGCTAGCTAATGCGATTATAGCATTAGTCTCCATTAATGCGTTTATTGGTTTTTGCACTGGGCACGAAACCGGTCTCGAAACTTTTACAACAGATTATCTAGAAAAGTTCTACTAAAAGGCGGCGCTAACGACTTCCTTACGAATCTCCCATTACGAGCACTGTGTAGCAAGCTCCGCTCGTAGGAACGAGGGCGCGTTCGGGGTGTTTAACATCATGTTTTAGCCGTAAATAAATTTAAATTTCTTCATTACTCCAGCCCTGAGGGAGGTGCACAACACCTGGCGGGAAATTATCTATTTCTTACACTACGGAAAATCACGCGTTTTCAAGACATCGTGACGGACACCCTATTCGGTGGAGGCTGGATATCTCAAACATTTATCTCAAGGCGGTTTAGTCGAGGTCGAATCGGTTCGTAAACAAATTTTAGACAGAGAGAGAGGAGAGGGAACGAAAATTCACCTGCCACGGTCAATTTAACCTGGATGGTATTCAGAGGAGAAGAAAAACCACGAGAACGGTTCGTGATTCCGTTCGAACGTTTATTGCCTATCGATTTAAATGGTCTAATTGCCCGAGTTTAGAGACACAGTGATTGTGTTTGTGTATGTGTGTTTTCTAAACGTATGTGAATATCGATTATGTAACGGAGAATAAAAACGAGTACCCGAGCGAGTACCGTTTCCTTTCCCTTCATGCCTCACTTTCGACGGGGAAACGGATCGTGTTGCAATAGCCAAAGCAAGGCCGAACCGAGTCTGTGGCAAGGTTGACGTACTTTCAACTCGTCCATTTTAATTTAGGTGTCAAAAAGGGCACCCGAGATTCCATCTTCTTCTCGAATTCTTTCGCTTCCGTATGAAAAAATTAAAAATCTCACTATCACCGAACGGAGACTGTTTCCTTTATGAATCCCACCCGGAGGCAATCCTTTCTAGGTCCATCGATGGTATCGTTAATTTATCTAGTTTTCGTCCTCCGTCCTGCTCTTTTGCGGTTTCTTTCTCCTCTCTCATTGGCATGATTGTCGTTTTACATTGATTACTACTCAGCGGTAATTGTCATTGAGAACCATATCCAACTTCGGACAAAACCGGAAGGAGTCAAATAAATGCCTACACTTTCTAAACATCAAAGATTCTTTAACCACTCTGATCCAATGATGAACCTAATTTTTTGAGAAATCTAGAGAAGGGACTGAAACTCCATCGTTGTGTTGGATTTGTCTCCTTTTTTTTGGTCGTTTATCTTTGGAGGAAAAGTCTCCTCCGACTTCCGGCTGTTTGTGTGTTGTGTGAGTGGGCTATCGGTGCACTAGCTGGCATTGCGCGGCACAATCTTCTTTCAAGACCGGTCAAACTAAAATTAACTTCGCCTCTGGGCTCTCTCATTCGTTCCACTTCCTAAAACCCGAAATACTCATTTGCACCTGATTTTTATGTAACGTTTACAACTTTTCGGTGAGTTTTTGAATTGATTAGAATCGCGGAACAAACGTTCGGTTAAAGATGGCGGTGCGTTTTACCGATAACATTTACCAACCCCCACAACATCACAACCCCCTGAATTGTCTTTCAATTCCAAACCGCTACTTAACAAGCAATCTCAGCAATATTTGAAATGAGTGACCTTGACAATCGTTCGTCTCCCACACGAGCCAACACTATACCCCTTAGGGTTGTCGTTCGGTTCCTTTCTACATTCATATTAGTAAATGTTACGTTCGTCAGGGACGCAGCCCCCGCAATTTGAATTAATTAAATTGTGAGCGGATTGTCAATTTAAATCGACGAAACCGTCCCCTTTTGGACGAGAGCCTCGTGCCTAAGCCCCTGGGGAGGAGGGTTATCAAATTATCTATTTGAGAGTTAGTCAGCCATTTTTAGTATACTGTCTCTTATAATTAGGGAAATGAAAGGACAAAAACGATATCTCCGGTTCAAAATCAGGTTCGCATCCCTTTTTTGGTTGGGGATCCTCTTCACCAGGGATGTGAGAGGCGGTTTCGTCGTTACACAACTTCCCATTTGAGTTGGAAATCGTCACCCGTCCTACACTGACTGCATCGCCGGTCTTTCGTTAAACAATGAACTAATTATGTTGGCTAATAGAAAAGAAAGAAAGAAACTTAGACTCGCTTATTAAATTGTTACGCGTATATCATTAAAAAGTTAACGAGCCACCATCATGTTCTGTAATAATGGACACTCGAGTGGGTGGTCTAAGACGACCTCTCTCTTTTCCGACTTTCGCATAAAACATCCAAATTGGGAAACGGTAGCCAAGCTGTCACCTAAACACGGAACTATGATTAGCCCCCACACGAGCCTTCCAAACATCGAATTAACGCAAATAATGTCCGCGCAACTCCAAAACCCCATCACTCATATTCGTGTCGGCATGGGCCATCTGTTCAAACTTGTTTATCCAGATATCGATCCTAAGAACCTTCTCGAACAACAATATATCAGGTTCCTGGTTTTGACAATCGCGTGTGGGTGTGCTTTCTCATTAGGGAAACGTTTTGATTCTTAGCCGATTTCGAAAACAAACCAGGCCATGGGCACTCGTTAAGGAAACGGCCGGGATTTCGTTAATTCAGATCCTCGTTTTCGAAAAAGGTATTAAGAGTATTTTTTCGAATGACCTTGAAAAGTCAATAATTGGGACTTTAATAAGGAAAGAAGTCAAATCCTTTCAAAATCTCCTACATAAATTATTAAACGTTCGACATGATAGTGAAATCCGGTCGCAGGTATATTAAACAAAAAAATAATAATACAAATGACCTTGAACCTGATAAGAGAATGGAACGAGCTTTGAACCATTTCAAAAATCAATTTTAATTAATGGTCAGATCAATTTCGAAAACCGATTTCCTTCCTCCTTCGTGATGGCTAAATGACGTCACACATCTTCAACGAAACTTCACTCGATTTAGTCACCGCACTTGGTCATTCCAGATGTCTGTTTGTCTGTCGCGCTAACAGGAACCTCTTCTTCTAAGAGTACTTGAAACAGGGGTACCTTTGCTCTGTTTTCTATTATGACAAAACCAACAAAATGGCGATTGGGCATTGCTCCAGAGAACCCCAGGGGCTTGAGTCAAGGGGTCGGCTCTCAGAACTGCATGGTGCCTCATCCTTAATGAGCCCTCTGGCTCATTTCTCATGTTTTCAACCTCGTTCGAGTTACAAATTTAGGTTGCTAACCGCTCGGGGAACAAATTTTCAGGCCGAATTAATTCGTTAAGGTTCTTTTACCAAACGCCAACGCCAACCTCTCGACATTTTACAAAGATACTAACAAACAATCAAACTGTTTTACTCTCCTTCTGGTTTCTTTGTATTAAACAGCCTCAAGACAATGGTCTACCAGACTCACCATCACTTCATTAAATCTGAAAATGAGAAAAACCGGATGATGTATTAACATTAATGCGTCTTTAACTGCTTTAGTGTTACCATTAAGCAACTGTCTAATGTTTAGGGTCAATTCCGTGACCTCTAAATAATATTTAAAAACCTCGCAATTGCGGTTAGCTTCTTGGAACGAACCTGACAAAAAATCTTAGGCAAACCAAAAAAAGGGAAAGTTACCAGAATGTTTAATTGATTGAATCGATTCAAATTTATTTGCTGGATTTATCATCGCTGACCAAACTCAGATGGATTTTGATTTCTTTACCCTCCCCCCACAGCCCAAATTTTCACGACAATTCCGACCTGGAGTTAAGTTTCCTTGGAGTATTAGCCTGATCTAACGGTTTTTCGTTGACCGTTTCCTTGTCTGATGAAGGAATCAGATCGGAATTTTTTTGTCTATTCGGTGACTGGATATTTTCCTTGTGTGGGCTTGTTCAAGCCTTTGGCATAGTCTAGTGTCTCGCTTTTCCACGCGATTCCCTTTTCCCCACTTCCTCCTTATTTTTTCTTGGCCCGTTCTAGAGCTGTTCTGTTTCTTCTGGGCTCGTGTGTTGGTGGTGTCTCGGTTTGTCCTCTATCGTGCCTACTTTGTACAGTTCTCTCGACTTTTATTTATTATTGTCAGACGTGTGTGCGTTTTTTACCTGGCTTTCCTATCCTCTTGTAAGAGTTTTAAATTTTTGGATTTTTTGTTTTTATCTGTTTCTGACAGTCGAATTCCTTTTTCGTTGTGTTTTAAATCCTCTACACCCATTTTGAGTAGAACCAAACTTGTTTTTCCTAGTCACGTGATGTGCGGTCTTCTATGTTTACCATATCCAGCGATGAATTACCTCCTTTCGTGGTTCGAGTTTCTCTCAGTCTGGTTATCACTCTCTCACTGGTTTGGTTTCCAATTTTGATTTTCATTAGTTCGCAGTTTAGGATCTCATTTTAAATTCCCTTTCAGAATTTAAATGTTAGCCTAAATAAGCTGGATACGTCAGAAATCATTTCAAAATTTCCGATTTTGAATAGTAGAATGGTTTCCGGTGTTAACCCTGCAATAGACCCTGACCCTCGATACGCCAGTCAATGTCCACCCGATCAAAACCCATAAATAACATAAATTTCTTAATTTTCCATTACGTCGTGTATTTATCGCGCCTAAATAATGACCCGACTGGAACTCCTGTCGAGTTTCTAAAAAAAATTCGACCTTTTTCATTCTATTTGTCGACTAGACTTCTGGCAGAATGGGTGCAACGTATCCACCCTTTTCCTTGCCAAATGGTTCAAAGACTTCAGAATTTAATAAACAAATTTAAATTCTTTCAATTAGACACAAATAAAAAATATTATTTGTGGATTCGTTACGTTTCACGCCCACGCGAACCTCAAAGTTTTCCTCCTTCCTCTTACAGACTAAGCCCAAGGCTTGGTCTTCTCTGCTGCCTATCTTATCTAACTACTTATGCGGTTCTTCAGGTGTTGAAACCACCAGACTGATAGCTACTAAGTGCTTTTATTAAACAATTTGAAAGAGTTTGAGGAAAGGTTTTCTCGGAATAGGCGACACGTCCTCCACTTTGAAGTTAAGTCACAATACGAGGAATCGAGTTTCTAACTAAAAGCAATTCGTAACAAAAACCAAATAAATTATCTATTTATCTATTCTCTCGGAATTATAGAGAAGGTTTTTCATAATTTAAGGTTGTCCGAGGAAATCCATTTAACTTTCGCAACCTGAAAAATTACAGACAGCGAATCCAATATTGGCTCTACTGTCAATTTCGTAGCTCTCGTAATTAGTTCAATTAAAACACTTTGGCCAGATCTCAACAACCAGAGTGATTTATCAGGGGGAAAGGGATTTGGCGCGAATCCCAGGTACCCGACTCGCTCAAATCCAACTTCTCCAACACCCTTGAGGCCTCCATATTGCGTAACACTCGGTCCCAATTAAAAATCGAATGGCAGTGAGTGTGGCTTAGTCTCTCTCGCGACATCCGGCCACCAGTGCTAAGGAATTTATCTTTCTCAATATTTCCAAACTATCACTAATAAATTTATTCTGGTAGCAATTACTGCAAGAACCATAGCACAACTCAAATAGATAAAACCTCTTAACGACAGCAAAAACTACCCTACAAAAGTTCCTGGCACCGAAACAAATCTCCATGTTAATGTTAGTCCCTGAAGAAATGGCCGACCCTCGAGGCTCTCATACTACAAGTTTATTAATTTATTCGATTAACCGTTGTTTGCCTGATAGCTTATCTTTCATTTTTCCTCCACGCCCAGGGGAGAAGAAATCCGACGACATGCTCCTGGAAATAACAACCTACAACATGTCAGGTATTTTAGGAAGTAGCTAAGGACACCAGCCCAGGGTGGTAAAATCTTTTAAGAGACACTCAAGCCCACACGTCTTGCGACAAAGCTTCGCCCTCATCTATCTATCTACCTACCTATCTCTACTTCTCTAGTCGATTTAGATAAAATACTGTCACTGGCATTGTTCTCCTAGGTTTCTTTTGTTATCTACCACCCTTCTCCATCAGTTAATTTACCATAAACGGCGATGAGTTATCCCATTTTCGATCTCACTCCCGTCAGTATTATCTAGATGGTAGTTGTATTTCCCTTTTGGAGTGTTTCCGACGAGGTGATTGTAGATAAGCCCAAATTAAAAAAAAAGCGATTCAACTGTCCATGTGGAGAGAAGTCATTACGGGAGAAAATATTGATTCACGTCCCTCGTCCAATGACAAATTGATCCGAAGGTCTTCCAGAGAAAATGTGTAACAAGGCCTTGAAATTAACTGGCGTATTCGCTTTTTAACCGAAAATGTCAGGGGACTCAATTGCTTCATTAAAAAGGCCATGATTTTCACGACCAAAAAGAAAAACCCCTTTTTGTTTATTCTTCATGTTCTTGACTTCGATTGTTCAGTCTATTTATAGACAGGGACTTTATCTAAATCAATTTGAACTTGGTCATTGTTTCTAGAAATCTGTCCCCGACCGTTTTTTCCTTCTCCTCTGACGACGCCCAGGAAGCGGCAAATCAGGCCCGGAGATAAATTCCAACCGGTACTGCATCCGGAAGCGAATCTACCCAAAAAATATTTGCCAAGTTCCGAGTATGCAACCCGAATACCTGTTCACCAGTTTGAACTTGCTTTTAACCCAGACCTTAGCAGACTGTATTTTGTAATCGTCTACGAGACCCGCCCCCGCGACAGGCACGACATTGTTTATGCTCTTTGTTTTCATTTTGCACACCGCCTAATTATCCTTCACGAGTGTTGGGACCGGGTAGACCACCTGCTATAATAAACAGATAACATCTCTCAGGTAGTTTACTGTGACGTAGAAGACAACCTGAAAAATTTTTTCTACTTGTTGTTGTCGGTCACGAGTTTCCGCGAAAACTTGTTTTGTGCTATTATCCTAATTTTTGTTCTTCGTCCCCGAAGAGAATCCATATAAGAAGTTGTCGGAAGTTAGACCAACAGGAGATAAGATTAGCCATCACCTTTCGCGGTGTTTTGAAAGGCGGCGGTGGTAGGCATTACAATCGGTCGGAACCAGAGAGAGAGAAAGGTCACATGCTTAACACGATTTTGGGTTCACGCTGCCGACCTCGTTCGTGGTTTTGTTTTGTTCTAAGAGAAAAGTCAGGTCGAGACCCTGCCACTACACCCGTGGTGGTTAGCTAAATTGAGAAATTATGAGTCCTTAACGGTTCTTTCCTGACCTAGAGCCATAAATCCGGGCTCGACTTCCACAACCTAGAGAAACGGAAACCGTATTGATGGAGCCAGAACCAACGTTAAGCTCCTAGAACAAAGAGAACCCGAAGACAAAGACGCCACCGCGACACACCAATAAATCGGTCATCACCAACCGGTGAGGAGGCGTGGTCTGAAGAACAGAACCGTGGACAGTTTGCATGCCATTGCATCTTGAGGATTGCGTTAAGTGGTAGGAATATTTAAATTGCATACCAAAAAGACTGAGACAAAGGACTCCGCGAACGGAAACTAATTCCAATTGGACACAATTAAAACAAAACGGCCCCGATTCTTGACGCACACAGAAGAGAGAGAGAGAGGAGCGGATGAAAAAATCAAATAATTCTTAATTAAATAATCGGTTATAAAATAAAATAAATAAATAAAGGAAAGAAAGAAAGAAAAAGAAAGAATTTCATTTCGCAAACGATGATACGCGTTGTCCAGCTGTTATGTCATTATGTGTTCGACTGTTATGTCACGTCGTCAATCCATTTACATAACAAACATAACTTAATAATTAATTTGGAATTTTTTTTATAAGGTAATTAGATCAACTTAGTCTCGTTTATGTGATTCGAATTCTGTTTTATTTTTTATTTTCGAATTTAACGGTCGAAATTGATTTCCTCGTAAAACCGTAGCCTTCGGTCTTTACTGATTGCTTGATGTTTATTACGAGTTTGTCAACTATCCTCTCCCGATCACGAAATCCAATCCGAGGTTTTGATTCACATTTGGGGTGTTTATGGCAGAGGGCTTGAACTTCTTCAGCCAGGAGCTTTGTCATAACACCAATCGGGGAGGTTTAAATGCCTGTTGGGCTTTCTCCTTTTATGGGTTTTATTGGAAGTTCGGTTAGTTGTATTGGGAATCCCATAGCAGGGCTGTCATCACTCAGGACAGTGGTTGCCATCATTTTAAGATGTTTTAGGGTTAATTTGACCTTCCCCCTCAACCTTCTCTAGAATAAGAGGCATGTCGCGACGGTATGTTGAATACCCGGACTGGTTTCTTTCGTGAAACTACATCTCCTCAATTGGATCTCAAATTTCTATGGTGAGTGTCCTCATCTCAATTAGAATTTTATTCGAAAGGATAATTCAATAGAAAACGTTTGATTATCTACTCTGACTCAACTTCTTCTGCTGTTGAATGAATTTTTGCGTTTCCTCCCAAATAACACACTCTAGATCTTTTACTCAGATTTGTGTTAAAATTCTAGAAAACTAGAATTCCCAGTAGAAAGAGAATTGGTCCCTCAATTTTTCAGATTTTACTCAGAAAAAATTTCTACTGGTCCCAAATCCTACTACCTGTACCCCTATGTACTACCCGGATGGATAGAGAGTGAATAAAAGCACTACTAGGACTATTAGAGGGAGTATACTCTCCCTTCCATCCTAGCTTTTAAAGTTGCTGTAGTTCTAGTTCAAGCTTTTGTTTTTGGTAACCTTTCCACCATGTACCTAAAAGAATCTGAAGGTCACTAATCACTAAAAGATTCTCTTTTCTAAAAAATTTTTTATAAACTACCCAGAATCTCTAAAAAAGATAAAATAAAAGAGAAAAAAATAAAAATTTTCTATAACAATTCCCAGTAGAAAGGGAATTGGCCCTGCTAACTTTTCAGATTTATGTGCAGAATAATTTCGACTTGGCCCACCCTACTACCTATACCCATAGATGTCCTCATCGATCATCTAAACCTGATTATGAACAACCTTTCTGACAAAACCTTAATAATTGTTGTTACGGGTAAAGATAAAAGCAATCCAAAGAGACACCAAAACCTTGATTCATGTTAATTTGGAAAGGCTCATGGCGTGGGAATTGTTTTTACATTCTCTCACCAAATTGGAAAACTTTATTTTTAGGTTTGTTTTTTTATTTCCAGGTTCGATTCCTTAAATCCTTTTTTATTGACTCATAGTAGGACTATATTGACGTGTGGTTGTCAATAACCCTGAAACTACATTCGTAACGACCCTCCCATTAGATCTAATTACATAAGTTCTTCTGACCTAAACCCACATTCGAATCTAATGTCACCAACAAAAACTATTTTTTCTCTGTGTGTCTCTACGCGTGAATTATCTATTTCAATTTTATCTACAACCTGTCAATTAATCATTAGCGATAAGTACAAGAATCAATTTATTTAGATAACGCACCCGGGGTGAACACCTAATTAGACTCCAAACGGGTGACAAGATAAGGTTAAGTGGATATCAATCAACCGACAGAATAATCAATTCCTGCCCCAAAACCATTGGTCAAGGGTGATGGACCACCCGTCACACTGGATCAGGTCCAGAAATAAAGCGTGACCCAGTCGGAACCGGGGCTGTGTAAGGTAATCAAAGGTTTCTGCCCCGCAACTTTAAGTCAAGGGTGATGACTACGAGATCATTCCAAACACGGAAATCGGTGATCAACGGAATAGATGGACGGAGAGGGTGGGGCGGTGGTGGGTGGTGGAACGTGAACCAGTCCGTGTTCCATCGGATTTCCAGTCTAGTTTTATCAAAAATGCATTTTGATTAAACTGCATTTGAAGGTTTTCCAGGATTTTCACATGGGCATGGATGTTGCATAAACCACTCATCTAGTTTTAAATGTATTCGATAAAGTTGTCGTGGTTTTAGATAATTAATTATGGTGTTCCCACTTCTTTTTTCTGCTCTATTTTCTCCGTCCTTTTCGAATCCACCTTGAAATCTCTTCTAAATCCTTGCCCGATCCAGACTTTTCCTTTGTGTTTCCTTCGGTTTCGTTTCCGTTTCTCTCTTCAAAGTTGTTTCTTTTGTTCTTCTTGAGATACCGTTAGTTTCTTTCGCGGGGATGAGAATTTTTTCCTTATTAATCCTTCAAATCGATCCCTCTATTTGCGTACGTTCGCTATAATTTTCATTGAAATCGATTAACCTCATATTCTGTCACGGTTCATTTTTCCTGACAATGCCTCAAAAGAACTTTCAAGTCTCCGACTCCGGATAATTTTCTCTCCTTTGAATAACGCCTCCTACAAATCTCCAACACGATTTATGATCATTTTCCTTCTCTCGAAGCCTTCCAAACATTTCCTTGAAACCCCTTTGAACACTCCTCTATTTTAACACCCAACATCGTGTAAAAGTCTTTCTTACCTTAGAGTGGTACCTTGGGTTGCGAATTCCTTCCTCCACGAATAAATTTTCTGCGAGTTCGATCTGTCAACCGCCATTTTGCTCTTTTGGGTTTCAATTGCCTCCCTCTTCTTGTCCCTCTCGGATCATTTCCTCCTCTTCTGTTGGTTTTCAGTTTTGGTTCTTCTCTGATTTTATATATTCTTCCTCTGATTAGCTCCCGTTTGTTGGTTTTGGTGTACGATTTCTGATTCATTTTAAAATTGAGTGAATAGTGTGCATTACTTATGAAATAAGGTCTTGGTGCTTACATACCGATTCTTTGAAGTCTTTTCCAATCTCCAAAATCAGCTTCCTTGGTTTTCTTATTGAAAAAGAACTTGAACATCTGGTTTGTCAGTCTGTCTATCCTGCGGTAGTGTTTTGGTATACAACTGTAGAAGTTATGGTTGTGACCTTCCAAATTCTGTAACAATTAAGAGTAAAACACGGGATTAGAACACAAACTACAACTACTACAGTCTGTCACAGCTACTGCAGTCATATCACGCTAGAAATCCTTCGAAGGCAATCCTTCCGTCCGTAGAATCGTTTGCTGTCTCGTTCTACTTTCTTCTTCATTTCTTACAACCTTTCTCAATCAAATCCTCCAATTTTAGACTTCTTACTGTATCTGTACATCCGAATCAGGTGACGAATCTATTTTTCGGGTCACAAACAGGTCTAAAACACGGATTACGTATGTCACCATGTCAAGGTATCATTCAAGTCGGTTGGTAGATGAATGGAATGCGTCACAAACACACCAAAGTGAACATCTTTCTCTACCCCTCAAGCACTCATTTCAAAATTTCACAAGACCCCAATTAAAAGAAGCGATTTCAACCGGAGGACACAAAGCCCCAAAAGGTTTTTCAAATTTGAAAATACCTATATTTATAACGCGCCTAATAATCAATTACCCCGCTTTAATATTGTAATTTAAAGTCGTAAATCATAATGAAAACAGTAAAAACGATGATTATTCTGTTAAATATCCGAGATTATAATAACTGGTTTCTGAAAACCCACCCCCTTCCTCCGCCCCTGCTCTCAAATCACCATCAAATTCCTGTCAATAACTGGGGCGGCAAAATACTAATCCCCAAACGGTCGCTCTTTTGCTGTTTCTTTTGGCACGCCAACACTTTCCCTCACCTCCCCGGATTTTCTTCCATTCAGTCTCAGGCCACACCTCGAATGCTTCACCCAACTCCCAGAAGTCCATTTTTTTTCTGTTCTAAGACAAATCCGTCACCTTCGAATTTGCATTTTAGAAAACGATTTAGAAAAATAAAAATTTCTTTCTTCTAGTCCGGTGTAGGCTTGGCGTCACAGGATGACTTAACAGGAGCAAGGTTAATGAGAATATCAGCCTAGAACAAGGTTAAACGGTTTAAATAACAGGTTCGAACATTCAGGGAGCAAGTAGTCAGGAAGAAAACTATTCTACCAGCCTCATAATTTACCCATTTTTCTGTTTTTTTATTTATTTATTTATAGCCCACATAAATAATTTTTTTTACATAAATTTTCTGTTGATGGTTTAAGCGGTTTGACCAGGTGACGGTTCGAATCATTCTGGTGACTAATTCAAATTTTTTTAGCCATATTTCGATCTTTATTTATTTATTTATGGCTTGAACGCCCCCTGACTTTCCCTAAAAAATTTAAACCCCCAAAATTTGTATTTTTGAATGTGACAGTCGGACACCTAAAAATCGTTCAACAGAAAAATCTGGACTTGGAAGTTTTGACACCTATACTACTTCTACTATCACTCTTCTCATTACTATTATTTCTTTATTTTATTTTCTCTTCTGTTTCCTCAACTGTTTGCTTCCTGTCGGTCGTTATAGCTTTTCTATTTTGTTTCCCTTCCCTGCGTCCAAGACACTGGTTCCTTTCAAACCAGACCAACAATTTAATGTATCGCTTACAGACGGTGGAAGCTAACCAGGCAAAAATTTTTATAAAACTAGTATCACTTAAAAAGTGAATCTGTCATTATACTGTGCATTACTTATGAAATAAATTCATCTCCAAGTTGTCCACTTAATACCAAAATAAACTTTTCGAGAAAGTGTGCATTATTAATGAAACGAAATCTACATAAGTTTTTAGCAAATAAATTTACCACAAAATTGTTTGTCGATTTGGAAACAAATTCACTCAAAAAGTGTGCATTATTTATGAAAGATGTAGGCTTAAAACCCCAGAAAAATTTAATAGTAGACCACCTATTCGTAAGAGACACTCCTGACTCTAAGTTGACCGTTTTGGTTTACCCTGTGTCTAAGTACGAGACATCTTGTAGTTGGTCCAGTTGAATTTTGACTGGGAAACAGACCAACGTCCCAGTCCAAGGCGGATATGGAAGCTGGGAGTGATTTTGGGTTTGGCAATTAGTGGGAGAGGTAGAGAAAGTTATTAGGAAGTTAAGAGAGGAAGGAGAGGCGTTAGGGTCAGGTACTTCGAGTTTTAATCCCGTTTTTCACCCTCGGGGATGACGGGATACGGGAGGAGGATTCGAACTCATGGCTATAACTTCTACCATCAGGCGTTTTGACAACTACACCACAAACCCCCTGCAAACAAATATAAATTAATAGACAAATGAATATTTAGATGAATTACGAAACAGTGTGCATCAATTTTGGAATAAATAAAATTGACATCAAGTTCGTGACCGTGTCATAAAAGTGCGCCTTCCCGATTAATATAAAATCTGTGCATTACTTATGAAAGGAGTGGGGTAAGAATTGTAGAAAATCACAGAGGGTTTTAAGGTCAAATTAATAACAATCCAATTATCGACAGGAGACACTCAAGACCCAATCAGACTGTGACAACGAATAAATATAAATAAATAACGAAGGAGGGAACAATTATTTTAAAAAACTGGAACCCGTTGGTAATTAAAAATTAAAATATTATTATTGCGAAAATTTTAAATTAATGAAATGATAACGCAAGCGTAAACTGGAGGGACAGTCGCATATAAAAAACGAACCGATGACCACAGGGAAATCATTCGATGGCGACCACTCGCGTGAGGGATTCGAAATGGTGGCGTCGGAGAATGAGACATGAAATTTTGAAAGAAATGCTGCTACTGCGGCCATCGAATCATTTAGTTAACAACTCAAATTAGTTCTAAACACCAAATTTCAAAAATTATTTACAGATTTAATTACAAATTTTTGAACTTTTCACCCTCGAGGATAACAGGAAGCTAGAGAGTTTCACTGACTTAAGGCGATCGTTTAATCAGTTTGTTGACACTGTCGAAGAGAAAGAAATATGCCGCTGATGAAGCAAATGGTCATCGGAATCGGTTACCACTCAGCAGGACCCAGGTTCATTCAGTGAACAAAATAGGTGGGAGTCAGTTATCGTCTGGAGCTGACTCACTGTTGGGTTTGTCAGGATATTATTGCTTAAAATCAAAGTTGCAGTTGTTTGAATTGTAGTATTGTGTCCGTTTCTTTATTTTGCATGAGATCCGACAGAGCAGTAAATTAGTTTCGGTTCAACTTCCTTTCGCTAAAATTATACCAAAAAATGAAGAAGCCAGCCAAAAAGAACTTTCAACCACCATCTTTCCCAAATTGTTAAAAAATTTATTTTTCTTATGTACATAAAGAGGACAGGGGTTGGTTGATAACCTCTTGGTAGGAAAGTTTGTGACATGTGCAATTATAAGAGAGAGAACACTTAGATGAAGTGAGGGAAAACAAACCTCACTGACTAAACCGGAAGCAGAGAGTTTAAACAGCCACATTTACACTGTTATTGGAAATTGGATTTGATAACAGCCATTAAAAGAAATCTCAAATTCATAAAATTGATTTTGAAATGCAAAAAAAAAACTTCAACTTGAACTTTGACCCTGAGCTCTCATGGTTAATGGTTGCTCAAAAACGAGACGGCAGATTGAGTCTCAAATGAAGAGAAGAAGCCACGGTAGTATCACAACCCCCCTGTGCATTTCTGAGCTGTTGTCACCTAACACTCAGACAAATTTTTTTAGGCCCCTGGTGATATGTACCTTAATCTCCTACTCGCAACTCCCTTCATTCAAAACTAATCACTAAATAAACAATAAATGAATGAAAGAAATACTAATTAATAAATTTCAAGCATCGCACAAACCGGAAACGGATACCAAAGAGTTTGTAACAATCGCCAGCAAGAAACCCAAATGACGGAAAAACAGTGAATCAACGTACAAACCAAAAACAGAGAGTTTGAGGAAAGGACAAAGACGACGGACGAGCTGTCAAACAGAAAATGAGTGTGATTCGTGTCGACAAATCAAACAAACAAGTTCCACTCAAACCCCTTCCCGTCCACAATTAAAAACAAAAATTTCTCAAAAAAAAGTCAAAACCCCGGAATCTAAACCGTCCGGAGTGTCCAGTTTTCAACCAGCCAATCAATCAATCAATCAATTCATCAAAGACAGTTAATTTCGCCGGCAATTCCACGAACTCAGTTTCACCTGAAGGCGATGGAATTTATTTAACTTCTTCAATTTCACCTTTCTCATGTCCTCCTCCCTCCTCTCCCTGCCTCTTCCTCAATTAAATCAATACGTATTTTTAAAATTCGATTTATGGACCCCCTCCACGGACCACCTGCTCATGAGAACTCAAACCGAGTGTGACGTAACCAGTTTTAATTGAAAGTATTAATTAGGTATTTAAGGGATTCGATACGACGCTAAACGGTGCCTGAAATGTTTTCGGTTGAGCTAATAGATAATCTAGATCACTATTTATATACGTTCCATTTATTTCGGTTTTTTTTAAGGGTATATTTAATTACTTAATCCGACACTGACAATCAATCTCCGTATTTGGGGAATTGACCGTAATAATGCCGGTGGCCCCCTTTCTTCGAAATTTTTCCTTTGTACATTTGAACGGGTGTGAATGACTCCTGTCAAACCTGAGCCTGAGGATCCTTAAAAATTTCCGCACTCAACTTATCAGACCGATTCCCTGTGTCAACACTGTTGCTCGAAGGGATTTCTTTCACCACCATCCTCTTGAGGGTGAATCGTTATCTACTCTTAGAGCCGGAGGTGAGAATTGAAGAAGTCACGTGACGTTTGTAATTTCAAAACCGGTCATCCCTGCTTTTAAATTTAACCTGTAACAAAGTTTTAGTTCCTAAAAGCTCTAAATCGGTATAAAAATACCTGAACGTATAGACAAACAATCTCTTCGACGAATACAGTCAGGTAACCGATTTGGTACTCAAATTCCCGAGTCCAAAATCACAACTGATAGCATCAAGGTGGTCCGTCGTTCCTCTTCATTCATTTTGAAGGGAAGTTTCTCGACAGCAACCAAGCTGAAACAAAACAAAAAAAAATGAAAAATTTGGAGACGAGACTCAAACTTAAAAATCCGGAAAAAAAGTTCAGGGTTTTCGAAACAAGGTTCCTACCGGAGTTTTCAGGTTTTCCTATCTTTATTAGGTAAACCCCGTCAAAGGCGATAGTAATTATTCCTAATCCGAATATCCTGAATCGCGGTTTTCACCAAAATCTAACCGACTTTCCTAGGAAAAGAAATCCGGGAAGGAGAAGTCAAAGACAAGAGGAAAATCAAAAACGACCAAAACAATTTTGTCACTGGAAATGGCCAGAAGGCGGTCAGATGCGGTTTTCTAATCGTGACTCATGGAAAAAAGCATGTGGACCTTGGATGAACCCTTATCTCAGCGATTCCAATCAATCAATTAAATCCATCGGAGAGACACACATCCATCGACCACATCCTAATTCGACACCTTTCAAAATCAAGGGAAACGATTTCGTAACACCCCGCGCCTGACCGCAAAATTACAGTCACGCGAATGGTCCAAAAACTCATCGAAGACCTTCCACTTGGACAATGGTTCCTCCAAAAATGTTCTCGGAGGAAAGGGGGGAGGGTCGTTGCAAAATCTCAAATTTTATTTTGTTTACGAGACTCATTTGATTTCGGAGGCCGACGCCATTAAAACGAGATGAATACAAAGATGTCGAGGTCGGTTTGATCTTCCATCTTGCTGTTGATCCGAGCAGGTGGGCTCCATTTTGATAACAACGAAATTGGACTAGTTTTCGCAATCGCGGCTCTTAATCGCCACATCTGAAACGTATATGCGATTCACTCGTGGTGACACCGACCAAGCCCAAACAGTTTCCTCACTATCGTTTGATAGTCCATTTGGCTTTTCCTTTTTTGGGAGGAGGGAGACATTGTCACCAACTATTTTTATCGATCCTTAATCCGATTCGTGGCGTAACTATCCTAGAATCAAGGGCTTTTCGTAACGGAAATCATGGTGTACCCTCTGGGTAGTTATTAGCCGCTCCTCATCAAATCACCTTCGTTGTTCGGAAAGAATTCCGAGGACAGAGAAACTAATTGCGAGTCTAGCTAAAGTGTCTAACACCTCAGCAATAGATCAACTCAACAGTTTTAAAAAGAACCTTAAAACCCTTTTCTTGCTGGTGTCAGTGGAATTACCACGCCTGAAACTCCGGAAATCCTTCCAGGCACCCTCCAATTCCAAATCAGGCGAGCCGCCAGGGCAAACCTTGATAGCGACAGATTGGTGTCAATTTAAGCTTTCTCTTTACGCCCGCGTGTGCTTTTGCGTGCCAGTTTATCTAACGGAAGAACTCTTTACGAGTAAATATTTCTGTTTTTCTAAAAATCAACCTTGAATGAGGGCCAATTCTCCCAGGTAAAGTAATTTATCTAGGCATTCAGGAAATTTTTTTCTCTCGCTTTTAACTGTTAAAACTTCTATTGATATTTACACAAGACAAAAAGAGGAAAACAAAAAGTAAACAGTTCTGCCAAACTTTCGTTTGTTTTTGAATTTTTTCTTCATCCCGGAAGTCAGAAAACGCACACAAAAAAACTTATTTTTGGTAGCCCGGCAACTTCCCCGATTTTTATGGTCCTGACTAAATAACCTGTTTACAAACTGTAAATCTATTTTGAGTGTTCAGGGTTTCTGGAAAACAGCCCAATTTGTAAGTCTGAGGGTAATTAAAAATCCCTTCTGCTCCTCCTCCTTCCTCTCGCCATCAAATTCTATGATGGCCCTCATGGTGTTTGTCTTCCGGCGCCAAACTGTTTGATATAGTTTATGGGCCAAAACCGGAGCGATAGGTCCCCCGAAGGAAGACTACAAAACAGGAAACGGAACCCTGACCCGGTCCTGAGCCAGTGGAAAGGTACCCGAATTAATCAAAGAAGGTTTTCAGGCTGAACTAATTTAAGGAATTTATTTAGATGGCATCGGGCCATGTTGTCACGCGCTATTCTTGCCCGCTTCCTTATTTATCTATCGGTTTGTGTTTTGTCTAAATATGTTCTGAAGGAGAGTTGGTGTTATCGCGAAGGATCTTGGAAAAGACCTGAATGAAAATAATCAAATTAGACAGATGAGTGAATGCAGAAAGGAGAAGTGGGAACCGAGAAAATTTGAACCAAGGTCAGAGAAAAGAAAAAGGAAACTGGTTGGATTGCCGTGTGCATGAAGGCATGCTTGCATGCATACACCCACGAAGGAATGCAACTCGCGAGACGAGAACCAGGAACAAGAACAATTAAAATGTAAAGTTGGGTGCAAGGAAAAAAAAATGATTAAACTTAAAAATGATTAAACTTTGACGGAGTAGGAAACAAGGAAAAGAAAATGTTTTGAATGAACATGTGCATCGAGGGTAAAATCACGCCCAAGCCATAGAGTAACAACACAGGGCCATAGAGGTCACGAACTGGATCACTGTTGTTACCACTCTCAGATCGTTTGAAAGGAAAAGGAATTTTGGAATTTATTTTCTTCATGGCAGCCGTTATTCATTTCCTAACAAGTATTTCCTACTACGAGTTATCTCGTAGTCTTATCAATTGATTAAATCAAATTGGCTTCTGGAACCTGGAGTGCTAAAAAGTTGAGCTTTCTTCTGTTAGTTTTTCTTTTTCTTATTGATCTCGTTTTCCATTCTACACTTCTTTCATCTCCTCCCGTTCCTCATGCTTGTCTTGCAGTTATCCTTCTTTTCTTCTTGTTCAAGTTGTTTGTCTTCCTCTTCTCTTATCTCCTCATCTTTTATTTATTTTTTTCTCTCTTCTGCTTTTTCTTACACTTCTTCTTCCTCGCCTTTTGAGTTTCGTTTATCTTTCCACTTTTTCCCCTTCTTCTTCTTCCGTTTCTTCTCTTTTTCGTCTCTAATTCTTAGACTTCTTATTGTTGCTCTTTGCCATCTATTCAATCTCTCTTCTTATAATAGCTCCCATTTTTCTCAAATTGTTCATTTTGTTTTTTGTTCTACTATTCCTTCTCCTCTTTTATTTGTTGTCTTTTTCTTGACTTTGTTCTTGACTTTGTTCACTTTTATCAAATTTTCCTTTCCTCTCTTTTCTTCCCATCTGCTTTTGTGATATTTCCAACTTTCAATGGCATATCCAATTGTTTTTACTTCCGGTATATTTGATTAAATTCGCTCTTACTTTGTGATATCTTCTTAAAGTCCAGCTGTCCTAGTCTAGATATTTGAAAAAGTCTCGGTACTAAAAATTTATGACACATTCCCGTTCTCTTTCTTTTTGCTTTGTCTTTCTCTTCCTTCCTTCCTCCCTCCTCTCTCTCTGTTTGTTATTCTTCTTCCACTGTTTCCTGGGTCTCTCCTAACTACCTTCATCTCTCTCTTCATTAGTGTTATCCGTCAAAACCGATTCAGAAATCAGCTAAAATCACATGAAAAAAATTATGTGTTTACCACCTTGGACTGGAGATAAGTTCTTCAAAAAACCAACACTCACTCTAAAACAAAACTCCAACAGCATCCCCCTTCCTTGGTAAAAGTTTTTCTTCTAAAACCCTACAAGAACCTTCATTTCAAACTATAAGCGGTCCATTGTACTTCTCTCTCCCATCTCAAAACTTGATTTTCCCGACAGTCGAAACAATGACCCACTTCCAATCGGTTTCGATTAATGAAGACGCGACAAACAAACAAGAAAACCTAATTTCGGAATGGATAACAGACAAAAAATGGGTAAAAATTAACTGGATTGGATAATCTCAGAATATGCCAGGTCAAATTGCGTAATTGTTTTTGTTTTACCAAAGCCGTCTCTCAAATGTGCGTAGAAAGTCTCTTTTTCTAATTTTTTTTTTTAACGATTCAAATTACGATGTTGCATGGAACCGATTTCGTCACTCGGTTGTCCGTCCAGTTCGTGTCTGATTAAGTACTGCAGGAAGTGTCCGCAAAGAATTTAGTCCATCCTAGATGAACAAACAGATAAATATCCAAACAAAAACCAAATCGACACAATTATTCTCATCTAGATAAATCTTCTCCGCTCGCTAACCAATCATCTTCTTCCTCGTGTGAGAGGATCATCTTCTCTCGACCGGAAGTCGGAATGCAAAACAAGTTCTGGGATGCGGTTTATTCGAAAGGAGAAGAAATGAGAAAGGAGACTCCATCATTTTCCTCTCCCATTCACCCGCTGAGTCGTGAACCCTGTCATCAGTTACCGCGAAGAATTTTTTTAACACCTTCTGGGTGTGGTTTTTGAGTAAAATTTAATTCTCCAAATAATTAATTCTGAACTTTTGTCTCTTTCCGATTTCGATTTGAATCGTTATTAATTGGAGGCTGGGCGTGAGTGTCAGGGAAATAAAGCGAAAACCACGTGAGAAAGATGAAATTGGAAAAGATGAAAGGTGGGTGACCCGCTTTCGGACAGGATGTTGCTGCAACGTCTCAGCCTCCCGCTAGCTTCTATTCGGACACCCCAAAAAATTCATCTCCATCACCTCGCCATGTTTTTCCTGGTCTTTGACTTCTGAACTGAGTTTCTCTGCAATGGGTCACAATAATTTTTAATTGCTGGGTTTTATAAACACCTCATCCCAAATTTGTCTTGGTCCTTTCATTCGGGACTTCCCGGCATTGCAGTCCAGGACACCATAACCTAGAAATCAAAGCAAAAGTCTTTCTCATTAAAAAGGAAACCCCTTCCCTCAGCAAAAACCCTAAAAATCAATTTCTGATATAAAAGTCCTCCTCGGGGTTTTCATTGATCGACGCCAACACGCGTGAAAGGAAAGGAAACGAGGACCTGCCTTTAGGGTGTAAACCTAATCAACCATCAATCAAAGACCCAACACTTTCCTTCATTCATTCACAGAATAACGGTCAATCCGTTCGCCATAATAATAAAGACGAGCGATAATTTATAGATGTTCCAAGAGGACACTGGGAAGAAATTGGAAAAAACCAAAAAAGACAAGAACGAGTTCCAAAATGGACGAACAAAAGCACTTCAAAAGTGACAAGTCGTCAGACTGTTGTGCAAGTCGCCTTGCTCAAGCCAAAATCTTTCTTTCACGTTTTGTTTTGGGGAGACCGCCCATCTCAAACTTCTTCTCCAACTTCTTCTCCACCTTTTTGGTCCGACAAATTCTGTCATGGAAACATCACTCAAAACAGGTCGTCTCTCCACCCAGAGCCTTTTACCCACGGCTGTCCCTACTTCAAAGTGAATTATTACAGCAATGCCCGCATGGTAGTGTCAGTTGATGTTACACCAAAGGCAAGAGAGAGAGAGAATGAAAGGAGGAAATGGACAAAGTTAAACTTTAAAAATTGGATTTGGGCGCGTTGTTTCGTCCACCATCTTAAGTGATGATTGTAATAAAAAAATTTTTTTTTCTCTTCTGAAGGTTGTTTTCCAGATTTCTTCATAGACATAAATGCAAATTAAACATTTTACACGTTACATAAAAATACTAATTCGAGGTTTTTGATAAACCTTTAAGAGGATGAATTAGAAGAGAAATTAATGAGCGGAATTTTTTTTTGGATACCGAAACTGGGTTATGGATGAATTGTTTACTTTCTTCATCTATTGTTGGTTTTATAAGTACACGGAATTTGAAAATGTCCCAAATAAAATAACTGAGGCTCATAGAAGAGAGCTAACTACCTACTTAAACAAACGAAATAGATATTTGCCTTTTCTGATTCGCTGTAGTCTCTTCTGGTGTTTTGTGTCTTTCCAATTTTCCTTGTCCCTCAAAACTGTTCTTTATACGATCAATCTCTCAATGTCGACTTTTGTGGGTCATTCTAGGTCTCAATATTCTATTGTTCATGTTTCCTGTTGCTAGTCGCCCTGGGAGAAATACTGAATTTTTAGTTCATTCAGCTTCCACCTCATCTTTCTTGCTGACACTAACATTATCTTCAAGCTTACTTGTTCCCAAAAGTCCCTTCTTTCTCCTTTTCAGGAAACACTTCAACACTTGGGTCATTCCTGACCAAAGGACTCGCATTTCCCATTCACCATTTGAGGACATGGACCACAGACGCGTTCTTCATTTTCCTTAACACTGAAAAGAAAAAATAAAATGAGATCTTGCTGTATACGTTTTTGTGCTGTTGTCTTTAAGTCTTTACCTGTTGCACTGAATGAGGTCTGCTACTTTCTGTAGGACACTGTGGTAGTTGCTAAGACTTTAATAGCACTATTAGGCTCTGAGTAAAAATACAAGTTTATGCTGTTGGGTTTTCTTCCTTTTCTTAAACACAACAGAGAAAGCTATCTATTATGAGTTTCTCTTGTCTGTTTCTTCTTCCATTCTTGCCTCTAAAATCTTAATCATTAAACAAAAGCTTAGAATATACAATTTTAAGCTTTTTTAGACTCAATAACTGAATCTCAGGAAAATTTCAATAATAAAAATAGGTGGTGCCTGAGATTATCTCTTGTTCATACCCCTTCCCACCCCCAAACATCTTTCTGAATGGAATTTACCAAAACGAACAGGAGTAAACTAAACAAAAGCTTATCAACCAGCCAATTATTTGTAAAATTTTTGTCCTTTAAATTTAAAAAAGACAAATCAGGTCTGAACCGGAGGAAATGGCAGGAAAGGATTGGTGTCATAAACACAAAGAAATAATGTTTAAAAAAAGAAAAATCTGCGTGATACTGACACAAAAAATCAACAACAACAAAACAAACCAGATTTTTACAGACTTGCAAATTTACAAGACACTTTTTAAAAAAAGGAAAAAGAAGAACGACCCCAAAAAGGCCGTCACGCATGTGCATAATAATAATAAATAAACAAAATAAGTATAAAAAAAAACGGCATGCATCCCAACACAACGGTAATAAATAAAGACGATGAAGGTGTCAGACGCGTCGTCAGCATAACGTTGAACCTGTTTGCCCAGGTACCACCTGCATCGGTACATAACGAGTTTCCACGACAATCGGGGTTCCACGTCCCCTTGGGCACCGAAGGAGAACCGCATTTTTATTTCCACGCTCCCGGCTGGAAGAAGATATAAGGAACAATGACCACAAAATCCGCCATCAATTATGTTCGAGTGCACGTGTGAACAATTCGAAGGGAAGGAGGCGAAATGGAAGGAAATGAGTTTAAAAAGCGATTAGGTTTCTACACCTAAGGTTATACTCTTGACCTCTTCACCCAATAACCCGCGACGGCATGTCGAAAATCCATTTGTTCTTGCGGTTATTGCAAAAAGAGAGAGAAAAAGAAACAATTACTCATTTACGATTCTATCGCGTCGGAAATGAATTAAGTTTTCCATTTTTATTTTCCAGAAAAACGGTTTCCAATGGGGGCCCCATACGTCTGAGGCCGATTGTGAGAATTTCGAATGGCATTTCGCACTGCTAAGAAAACCGCATCCGTTTCAAGGTCGTTATAACGTTAATGCCCTAACCTTTCATCAATAAAATAAGTTTGCCAATTATTTCTAACGTTGGCTGCTGCTAAGGTCCGATTGTTATGCCCTCTCTCGAGTCAACCTTAAAACGGGGCGTAGGTTTTTAAGTTGAACAAAACCCTTGACACGACCATAATAAAAACTCAATAAATGACTGTTGCTGGTTTCTAATTGTGGCAACCTAATTCCGATCCCTTGCCGAAGGAGTCTAACTAGAAAGTCCCGTTTTATACTCTCGGAAATGTGGGAGGGATTCGAAATCCAATTATTACTTCAGGTACTTTGACCACTCAACAAAAAGATGGAAATGGAGACAGACAAGATGCATAGAATGTGTGGGAGGCACAATAAAATGAAAGACTGTCGTGACGGAAAGAGTTCATGACACTTGACTAATATTGTTGTGTATTGTTACTTACACCCATAGCTTCTAGTAAAGTAGGCAGATCATAGACATTCGAGCTTGTGGTTTGGGATATTAACCTTCCACGTGAATGCTACAAACGAAAACCTTTAAAAACGCTTCCATTCATTCTATACAGCCAACACTCTTGAATGAATGGAATTGGTTTGCGATTACAAATATCACACCAAGGGTCACAGCTTCCTAACGATTTTTACAGAAAGTTTTTTGAGTTTTATGGTTGAGTGCTCAAAGCGTCTGACTATAGAAGCTAGAAACCTGAGTTCGAATCCTCCCCACATCGGTTTATACCTAAGAATGACAGCGGGATCAGAGCTCAACCCAAGTTTAACAGCTTCTGGCCAAGATTGTCACCGAAACTGTTAAATATACTCAAAAGTCGTTATACCACCACCCCCTCCCTCTCTTGAATTTGCTCCACCCAGACATTTCTCATTTCAAAATCTTCAATGTTATCCTTCTATCTACACCTACGCCAACGCCTCCCTTAAATTGATACCGGTAATTTTTTCTAGAAAAATATTTTCATAATACCTCCAAATCATACCTTAACACAAATTTATATGCCGTCTTCGAGAGAGAAAGAAATTTGAAATGAAATTTAAGAAATAAAAAACCTGGCGAAATCCAAAACAGTCATTCGTAACCCTGAAAAGAAAAACGACCGTCAAGAAAATCTAAAAATCGCCAAAGTCAAAGAAATATGGAAACTTCATTGGGTCATCTATAATTGAAGCAAAAAGTAGAATTTAGGTAGAAAACTAACCCAGCAAAGCCCAAATTCCAATATTTTTATAAGGACCTTAGGCCCCCTCCTCCCAAAAACTGTAATCCGTCGCCATTTATTACAAATCAGTGAAAGTCGTTCGGCTAAAACACGACTAACAGACGACGCGTTGGCTCACCGGAAACGGCTACCGAAATGAAAACTACTTAATTACATTATACGACCCATAAACCGAATTAACAGTCATAAAACATAAATGATTTTGGTCCAGATGTATTAAGAGCCCACCATCCCAAAATTTTGTCTTTTTTTTAATGTCCTTTTTATATCCTTTATAAATTTGGGAAAAGGAGAGCAACTACCTTCGTGACGTAACAAGAAGAATCACACCAACTGTCCGAATTCACATAAAAACCGGACAGCGATTTATAATTTTCTGAGACGTAAACCACCTCCCCGACCACCCCCGATACCTGACCATCTGTTCGTTGCGTGTACGTTGTCTGTGTGGTGCATGCGTGACATTGTCGGTTTGCCTTTCTTTCATTAATTTTTCTCTTTTTACGAGTGTGAACCTTAGTCCAAATAAAAGGGAAAAATTTATGAACTCGTTTGAGGACGTGTGTGTAAAAGGTCAGAAATGTCTCGCTAAGACGAGTTTTGGATTTACGAGATTTTTCTCTCTTTGAAAAGATCCCTCTGCCCCCCCCCTCTCCTCCCTTCATGTAAATAAGGTTTCTTTTAAATCATTTCGTCGTGTTACGTAAGAGAAATGAAAAGTTGTTTCTAATGCCAATTTTTCTTTTCTTTCTCTCTCTCTCTCACTTTGAATGAATATGGCCGCTAAAATATTTGGTTTCCATCACTCTGGCCAATTTTTTCAAATCCCGTTTTCAACCCTTAGGTAGAACAGAAGAAGAGTCGAAGCCAACATCACAACTTGTAAAATGGAACACTTGTGCATCATGTCTGTTTACTTCCATCGACCCTTTCAACCCTTCTGGGTTCTTTTATCCATTCTTCCTGTAGTATCTTCTCACAGCCCCGCTTTGGTCCTTATTTCCATCTTCCATTCTTCTCAACTTTTATTTTTCCTGGCATCTCGGTTTTTCCACTTCCTTTCCTACTCCATCAATCTTTCGTAGGTCTTGGTGCATGGCTATCAATCCCTTCGGAGTATTCATTGCGAAATGCTGATGACGAATGACTGCTAGCTCTTTGGGGTATTTTCCGACCTTTTTAAACATTTCCTGCAAATGTGCATTACTTATGAAACGAAATGTCGCAATTCCCAGTTCATTTTAGTTCTTTTGACGAGTTTCATTTTATTTTCTTGTCGAGAAAACATCTGAATATTCGAGGACAGCCTCCTTGGGTCTATTCGTGCTACATGGAAGAACGATGTAGCTATTTGTCCTCTTCCTCAGATATTATTGGTACCAGAATCTTCTCCCTTCTGTTCCTTCAATTCTATTTTTCCTGTAACACTGTGTCTTACATTTCGCATTTATTTATTTATGTATACACTTATTTATTAATATTATCCAAAGCTGACAAGACCAACCCAACCCGGATTCGGCTGGCTTCTCAATCATTTTCTTTTAATTAATTTTTAGAGGTCAAATGAGATAACGGTGTGAACCAGACATAGGACAGAGCGAGAGAAAGGTGACAATGGATTGTTGTTCAGCTGTCTCATTAGTCTCCCACACCTACTAAGTTGGTTAGTTATAACTCAAAGTTGGCAGACAGAGAAATAACCCCCATCTACATCCAATTACAATCTGACAATTACAAATGGCTTAGCAAAAAGAAAACTAGAAGCTGGCCTTATTCAACAATTAAGCAATACAGTATTGAACTTTGTATGACATAAAATATAAAATGGAACTGTAGTGAGTAGTTTTAAAAAAAGGATCAAATTGTGAATAAGCTAACACTTCAATTTTGTCTCAAATTCACCAAACTAAACTCCAGGCTTCTGTTCCATTAAACTGAAACAACAGATGAGCAACTAACAAAAATCAAAACAAAAAACTGATTCCCATGAACATAACACAAAACCCAAAACATCTCAGTAAACATCACACTACAATCTAACGCCTTCATTTTACTAGTTATGCACCCACTAACTCATACCATCTGTTTACAAATCATTCCAAATTAAACTGAAAATTCAACATGGCTTCCAAGAACACCAATCACATCAGACTATCAGCTAGAAAGTGAAACATAACAATCCACAACAATTAGAAAAATGAATCACAGTTTGCCTAACAATCAACAAACTGAATTTGCATTAAACTAAAAACAGAAGCACTCAACCTACAGCAGTAACTAGAAGCTCAGGCTCATCCTGAACCTTTCCCAACATCACTCCCAATCACGAGACTTTCAAAACCATTTATTTTGTCTTTAGACTCGAATAGAAGGATATAATTAATGTGTGTCATTAATATCAAACTCAAAGACTTGTTTTGACATGTAAATATATCACCCCTCCAGAATAATTTCAATTTTAATAATTAAAATAATTTTTAAAAATATCCAAAAAACTGACCTTCCTAACAAAAATTCCAACCTTGAATTATTCATAAACTCTAGTAGATAAAATAAATCATGTTCTTCAGCAGATACTTTCTTCAACTGCATGTTCTTATCTGGAATCAAAAGCTTCAAATCAATACATCACAAAAATGCCCACAATTTCTTTTGTTCAATGATGTGAAAGCTCTCGATGGAAACCATAAATTTTACTTATTAGATAAAATAGGGGGAAAAAAGTTAAAGAAAGCTATAAATTCTCAACAGATAAATTATGCAACAAATCATAAACTAGCTTTTAACTTGCGCGCTGGCGCACACCAATTCCATAAATTTATTTAAAAACGGTTTCTAAAGCAGCCATCTATCCATAAATAACAGAAAAAAATAAATAAAAAAAATATCCCAGGAGGACTTTCCCTCCCTATTTTGCACAAACCTTAATCAAACCTATTTAATTATCCATATGTGGTTAATAATTGCATGATATGAAGTTCGCATGAGATTTTTTTTCCTCCCTTTTTTTTATTGGCTGAACGACATTTTGAGATCGAAAACGTTATAATTATTTAAAATTGTAATAAATAAATTTCCGAATCAATTACCGGAATTTATTATGTGGAAAATGCATGTATGGTCAAAAGATCATGAAGTTTACTCTTGAATTAAATCAGGTGTCGCAAATATATTTTCAAATCAAATCGTGGGAGATTAAAATTCAAAAACGTGCAGGGCCGGATTTACTTTCTCGGCTCGAATAATCGAGTCAGAATTTTTTATTTTCTTTCTTTCACTCCTTTCTGTAATATTTTTGACAAGGTTCTGCCATTATGGTTCGTGCCAGAAATCTCGCTCGAAATGATAATAAATGGAAATGAGTTTCATCAAAATTTAAATGAATCTCCACCGATCTTCTCTTTCTTTAAATTAATTTCTCAAAATCTGTGACAAATATTTGAAAATAAATTTTTACACCTGAAACCTTCAAACCCAATTTCCTGTTTACCATTTTGACTGTATTGTAAAATATGCCAGGTTTGGTTATTAACCCAAACAAAAACCTTAACTCGTCGTAAATAAACTTAGATACTTAAATCAAACGACTGATAAACCCTAACAACAGAAAATCTTTTTAATTTTATTCATGCAAACCGGGTACGTATAGGTTAGAACACTCCACTCCAAAAGACAAACGTTCCAAATTCTTGATGTACGAAATGTTTACAGTTCAAAACTGAACATGATACTTTGTTATTAATAAATATTACAATTATTATAATTACAATAAATCCGTCTCGAGAAAAGTATCAGCAAAATACACTCGAAAAGAATTAAGTAAAATCAAAAACGGTTGGCCCACGCTCACAACACTTCTGTTTGAACTTTTCGCGACAGACGTGTCGCCATATTGTGAATTTTTGAATTTCCAATATGGCGGTTTATTTTCACGACGTTTTTAATTTAATTGACAAAATCGCATTCGAGCTTTTTTTGCAAATATGGTACCCACACTCATAAAATAACCAAAATAATCATACATTTCCTAAAATTAGGGTTTTTCCTGTAGTAAATGCTCCCCTTTTCCACAGCATTAAAAAAATTTTTTGCCATCTCGCCTAAATGACCAAAGGACGATGTCTTATTGATCGATTTTTATTTTTGAGTGTCTCAACACATTTTATAATTTAAAATAAAATATAATGGCGTGGAAAATAAAAATAAAAAAATTTTCCCACAGTCAAAGATGAAAGGATTCAATACGCCCCTGATGCCCATATTAAGATTACAGTTACATAAAAGATTAAGGTGACGATTTTTAATTTGCAGAGTTATTATAATTTTTGTCATTCAAAAGTTGTTTTGTGTAAAAACAATAAAAAAGCGACCCTACCAGTTGGGCAGTCGTGGCGGTAATCAGGGTGTGTCGTGGATTCGAATCCAAAAGGAAGGGGTTCCAATAAGAATTAAGGTAGTATAAATGCCCGCGATGGCGAACCCGTCTTCACATTTGTGTCATCCTCATCTTTCTTCAAGACATACTTTCTTCTTCGAAAAAAAAAATGCAGCTTCTGGTAAGTTTCATCTCTTTCTTATTTCTGCCAAGAGCCAAAAGAGGATAAGCCTTCTAGCTCAAACATTTCCAAAAAACTAAAATATCCTTTGGGGGGAAAATCAAATTTCTGGACTTACAAAAATTTTCTTGCTGTTAGGCTGAAAAGTAGATGTTAGGATAGATGAGAATAGAACTTGTTTGCTGACTACAGTGTGGATAGTCAAACTCCCAACTTCTTCCTTTTGCTTGGGGATAGCTTAATTGACATTTAAAAAGTAGAAAATTTATTTCTTCTGGTTAGTCAGGATGTTTGAACATTTTCTTGTTTATCCGTAGAAAAAAATGAAAAGTAGGAAGAAAACTTCCATTTTGCTGGAATTTGCACTAGTTAACCTTAGAGATATTTTGCTTTAAGTAGAGCAAGGACAATTTATGCAAAAAAAGCTTTTTTTCTAGCTTGAGATACAAGTTGAAAACAGGTGTTTCTAGTTCTAGATAATTAAGGGGTTGTCACTATTTGTCTTAAGAATCTGAGACAATTTTTTATTCTAATTCATTCCGTTTTGTGTAATGAGTATGTAGGGAAAGGAAGAAGTTGAGAGGCTGTCTTAAAAGAAATTGCTATGATTTGGGTTAAACTAAAAGCTTTAGTAGAATTTTTTGATTTGCAATTCTGAAGAGCCTAGAAGAACTTGGAAGTGGCCAGCATCAGGTTTCGTGACACCTTAACACTCATGCCGCCGTTATTTATTTGTAGTTTTGACTTTTAAAGAACCGGACTTTGAATTTTTACAAAAAGTTGTTCATTGTTAGTTTGTTTTGAAAATTTACTGAACAGATTTGTCAAAATGTTAATTCGGTTACAAAAGTCGTGGAGGGTATTGCACGTTTAAACTGGAGTTTTCACTTTAAGAATAATTTATAAGTTTTTATTTCCTTTTGCTTTCTTTGTTGTTGAGCTATAAAAGGATTTTGTATGTTTATGTTTGAATGTTGGGATTTGTTTTTGTAGGCTAAAATAGGTTTGGTTTTCCTCGTCGCAACATGCGTACTTGCCAAAGAAGAGACAAAGAAGGACAAACGTGGCATCATTGGTGACTACTCTCTTGGATCTGGTGGTTACGGATACGGACTTGGAGCTTCCAGCGGACTCGGATTGGCCAGCAGCGGACTCTCTCTTGGAAGCGGTCTTGCCTACAGTGGCGGTCTTGGATACGGTAGCGGATTCGGATATGGTGGTGGCTCTGCCGTAGTCGCTGCTCCAGCCATCTCCAGCGGAGTCGGAATTGGAGGAGGCGCTTTGGTTGGTGGTTCCATTGGACTTGCCTCCACTGCTGTTGCTGCTAGACCAGTACAAGTTGCCGAAAGCAGACACACTCACATTCACAGGAAATACGCCGTACCAGTACCACAACCCTACACCGTACCCGTACAAAAGGATGTTCACGTACCAGTCCCAAGACCAGTAGCCGTCCCAGTCGAAAGGCCATACCCAGTTGAAGTACCACAACCCGTACCAGTTCCAGTATCCAGACCAGTACCAGTTCGCGTCGACCAACCAGTCCCAGTCCCAGTACCATACAAAGTCCCAGTTCCAGTTGAACAAAGATACAACGTTCCAGTTCCAGTAGCCAGGCCATACCCAGTACCTCAACCAGTCCCAGTCGTCGTCCGTGCTCCAGGACCAGTAATCCAAGCTCCACCACAAGTCATTAACGCTCCTGGTCCAGTAATCACTGCCCCAGCTCCAGTTGTTGCTGCTCCAGCTCCAGTCGTTGCTGCCGCTCCAGTCGTCACCGCTGCCGCCGCCCCAGTCGTAACCGCCGCCGCTGCTCCAGTCGTCACTGCCGCCGCTGCCCCAGCTGTTGTCTCCACTGGTTCAGTCATCGGCGCTGCTGCTGCTGGTCCAGTCATCTCTGACTCATCTGCTTTTATTGGAGGCGGTAGCCTCATCGGAGGTGGTAGCCTCATTGGAGGTGGTAGCATCATCGATGGTGGAGTCAGCTTCGGTTCCGCCGGATTCGGTAGCAGCTTGAGCTATGGATCTGGATTGTACAGCTCAGGAATCAGCAGTTCCTACGGAAAATATCATTAAATTCTAAATGATCTAAGCTAATTCATTCACTTGACATGTGTTCAAGTGGATGAATTTTCCGTTGGTTCTTGTAATGACCTCAACCAGATTCTACCTCACACTTCTTAGTTTTAGATTCAACAAATAGCCTCTTGAAGAAAAATCTAAAAATGTGATCTTGTCTCGAATTGACGTAAAGCTCAGTACCGTGTCTTGGAATTTTAGCTGTAGCTGCTTTCATCTTCATCAAGTTTGTCTTCACTTTTCATTTTTTTTCTCAATTTTTGAATTCTCGTTTTCTTCTCTCATCATCCAAAAAGGTCGAACCAAACTCTCACTTATGTCATCGACATCTTCGACCAACGAAAACCGTTCAAATGAAACTGGAAAGAACGTTCATCGGTGACGGTTATAATCTTCTTATTCACACATCTTTCTCTCCATTCCTCGGTCTCATTTCATATCATTCGTGTAAATTTGTCACAATCATTTCATCACAACTCTTCATTTATTTCATACCTAGTCTACTTTGTCAACAAAATTTATAAATAAAAACATTATAAAGTTCGTGACGTAATTTATTTCTTGTTGAAATCCCAACTTCCAGTATTTTAGACATTTAAATGTCAAACAGTGGTCAGTGGGTGCGTTCTTTGATAAGACGACTCAAAAATCGGCCGAATATTTGTCACCCAATGAAATCCATTGCCTCACCGGGTTTACCAAATCTGAGAAAGTTTTTCTCTTTTTTTTCGTAATAAATTCAGTCGATTATATGAGAGGAGAGCCATAGATAAAAATCTCGGTAATTATCTTGACAGAGCGCTAACTTGGAGGACCTACATTAAAGGCAAAAACGTGTCCCAAGACCAGTTGGTCCATAACAAAGTTCTCTGGCTCTTTGGGGGATTGGGTGAACCAACCAGTCCATCTGGACTAATTTTTAGCCTGATTCCCAAATTCCAGAATGTTTTCATTTCAAAAGTCTAGGTAATAGTTGCCGACTACAAAACAATATCCTGCTGATGAGGAGGAAATTGCTAGACTCTCTCTTGGGTGATGGTCAGTCTCGATCAACAAGATCATGCTCACCAACAGGCTTTCCCTAGCTGCACCCTTTTACTCCTTTCTCCTTTTAACGTGTTTTTATTATTTTATTTATTAATTTCGCTTTCGTTTTATTGATTTTATTATTTTATTTTACTTCTTCCTATTTTGTTTAGTTTTTCTCTCACTTCCTCACCATACCGTCTTTTGAAGAAAGGACATAACTACTGTTTGCAGTTTCCCACAGCTTTTAAGAATGGATCTGTATTAACTAAACTATCAGAAGAATACATTGAACTTGTCATCAAGAAAAGCTTCACTTACTGTAGAGAATTTGATGACTGTATCTAGTGCTGCTCAAGTTTTTCAATATTTCATTACAAACAAGCAGAATAGTTTCCTCCAGTCTGAGAATTAGAACAGCAACTCCTGTTATTAGGCAGCAGTGATAGAATACATGACTCCTGATGTGTGGGTGTGATGAGGAAACCCATCTCTTGTCAACAAGAAAACCCATAACACTCCACATCTTCCACTTGTCATCAATAGGATGAAGAATTAGGGGAGAAAAATTTTAACAGAGTAACAAAGAGGTGTATTGCCAAAGCTGTACCTCAGAAAATTTATCACTAGTTGAAACCTGAATATATAATATAAATGTAGAGAGACAGACTTTAGGTTATAGTTCCAATTAAATTCTTCAGCCATGGGTATAACAGGATCTGGGAGGGGACTACTTAGTCAGCTCAACAAACCTCTGTTGGAACCTGAATACTCTTCTTTCATTATAACACAATCACTATACTTCCTCCATTCCTCCACCTGGGGCTAAGACATAGGTCCTTTCTCTTGAACTCTTAATGATGGACTTATAAACAATTTATCATGTAATCAATAGGAGGAAAAGAAATTTGTGAGAGGAATTTGAAACAGAGAAAACATGAACAAGCCTGTCAGAAAATTGTTTAAATGGGAAGAACAATTACAAATGTTTACATTTATAACCTAAACAGCTTTAGCTTCTTTGTCTAAAATGATTACTTCCATCTTGGCTCAGTTCTTGTTTACCTACCATACACAGGTCACTCTCATATTTAAACATGTTAAAAAGTAAATTTATGGAAACAATTATAGCTCAACAACAAATTATTAATAAAGTCAGTATGTTTATTTATTACTACTTTCAGTTCTTCAGCATAAGGATTGATGGAAGTAAATTAAATTAATAAAAACAATTTAAGTTCAACAAATGAGGTGTTGGAAGTATTCAAAAGTCTCAAGCAGATCCACCATCAATCAAGGTTTATAAATAATCAGTCGAAGAAGTTTCTGCTTTCTTTCCAAAACCAGGATTCTCAGACTCCTTCGACTTACCACCCCAAGTGCTTTAGAATGAGACATTATGATAGAACTGAGTGAGCAATTCAATAAAACCACCAAAATAAGGTATGGGGAGGGTTAAACAAATCAATCACAAATTGTCATGAGTGTGTTGATGATGAATGACACAAACTCCAGCTTCCTATCCTTCAGAACAAGGTTTTCTAACTGATCAGACCACCCAAAATCATGCAACAAACTGTACTGTACAGATCAGATACAAGTACAAGTCAGAATCAACACAACCATCCTAGTTCAAGACCTCAAATTTACCAGAAGAACAAAAAAAAGTAATGCAAATATCCAGAGCAGAACACAGTGAATCAGGACAAACTTTTTCAGAACAAATTTGGAAGAAAAATAATTTAGAAATAGACAAAAAGATAAGGGACTCATGAATAATAAACTCAAAGTCAAAGAAACTCACCCACAACCTAAATAAGGGAAACGAAATTAGATAAATCTATGTTGCATATTAGGCGTCCAAAACAAACCTGAAAGATAGGCGAGTGCCTAATCCACCAGAAATTATGCAAGATATAAAACATCAGAACGAGGCGTTTGTTTGGAGAATTTCGATTGTTGATAGATGACGCCTTACTATTGTCGAACACTCTTCCCGCGATTCGTTCTAGAACCACGACTCAAACGCGCCATCTCATTTCCGGTTCTCAACGGCCATTCCGCGACTTTCTGTTTACTTTGAATTGTTTTTCATTTTTTTCTTTCTTTCTTTTTTTTTTAATTTCGAAGTTTTCTTCTGTACCCGCAAGTTATTTTAAATTTAAATTCTTTTTTCGTAATGTTTTAGTTTCAGCTTAATAATTTTAAAGAGAATAAAATTAATTGAAAGCAGAAAGGAAAATTAAATAATTCCTGCAAAGACTAGTATATAGTGTAAATTTTTTTTTTTACAAAACTTTACAAATATTAAATAGGAACTTGAGTTTTACTTTTGTATAGAAGACAATTAACACTTGAAATTCATTCACATATTCAAAAATTTGACGCAGCATATCCAGAAAAAAATTAAAAAGAAAAAAATTAGTCGTTTACCCAATTTGTAGCCTCGCTTTTGTTAATCATGAATTTCTCTTCTTTTTCTCACAAACCGAACACAAAGATGCACGCTTTTCGGCTTTAATACCATTCCCATCTTCTGAGCACAGTTCCCTCTTATGCTTCTCTTTATCCTTCTCTGCAAGCCTCTTGTTTTGCATGTCAATGGCTCTGGCCATTGAATGTCTGCTACGTTTATAGTCAGCATTTTTCTTCAGAAAAAACTGAGTTTTGCAATCAAAGTCAGGTTCAAGTTTAATGTTCTCTGGGCTCTTGTTATTTGGTTGGCTGCAGCAGGATTCCGTCCTGTCGAGATGTACCCCTGGAGTGATGGGAGAAGCAGGACCGATGGGACTTCGGTGACCCAGGATGTCGAAGTCCAAATCGACAACTTCATTGTCATGGTCTATGTCCATAGGTGTATCGGTCATTTCTTGGAAAATCTGACTGCTGATCATGTTGTTTTTTCTGAAATTGGAAATGAAATAACTTAAGACATTGTTTGGATAGCTGTTGTATGCCTTCTTCATTTCTCTCTCGAGTTATTCATATCGTTCCTACCTTAAATCGTCACAATGGTCCAATTTCAGGTCAGTGAAAAAGGTATTTTTCACATGTCCCCTGATTGGTGACCTGCTCCTGCAGTCATTTCCTATTCGGCTTTTCCTGCTCTTTGATTCGCGTTTCCTCATACCAAAAAGTCTTGCTACTGGCTCATTGTCACAGTCTGAAAAAAAATTTTTTTGACGCTTAATAAACTGGTAAAGTTAGTGTCATTGGGATGTGGACAGATATGAAAATTTATGACAGAGAAGGAAGATGAGCGAGTTGAAAGCTATGAATGTCTTTGGTGAGTATGATCTAAAACCTCAACACCAAACTAAAAAGAAATGGACTTATGGGAGCTCGAAAAGTTTGAAACTGAATAAATGGGCACTGAATAGGTGCGTTGGAGTTATCACGGATCACAGCTGAGAGTTGTTAGGAAGCATTTGAGAGTTGAAGAAAAGAAAAAAAAATTTTTTATCGAAACTGTTCCATTGCTAGAAAACTTCGACCTAGCTCTGATGATGAGAAGTGACTGCAGAAAGGACTTTCAGTTCTCATGAAAACAAAGCTTAGGACAAAGTGTAATTATTATTTATTTATCTATAATTATTACTTTCAATCTGTATCAGGTCGTCTTGCGGCTTCTCGGGCAGGGTCACCGGCATCGCTTGCGTATTATTTTGGGAATACTGAGAGTCAATAAAGTCCCGAGCGCAGAACGCGATTGCCTCACCTCCTTTGTTCTTTCCGTTGTTCTTTGGCTCACCACAGTTCTGCACTTTCCCATTTTTCCTACCGCATTTCAAACCGTTCTTCTTGGTGACGATCTCGCTCGTTTTTGGCGGTATCTTGTCGCAGCCCTCTTCGTTGGTGCCAACATTTTCGGTACCATTAGGCTCACCTGAATTAAGAGGAGATTTCTGTTGGCTTAAGCCTTTTGAGGCCGATTTCTCCGGACAGGATGGAGGATTGTTTTCAGGTTCGGGCATCTTCTCTTGGTCTTCGCATCCTTCATCTTCATCGTCATCGTCATCGTCATCCTCGTCTTCTTCATCATCATCGTCGTCATCCTCCTCCTCTTCCTCCTCTTCTTCTTCCCCTCCTTCTTCATCATCATCATTGCCTCCCTCTTCATCACAGCTGTCATCTTCTTGGTTATCGTCCTGCCCATCATCTCCTTCCTCACATTCATCATCCTCGTCGTTTTCGTTTTCGTTGTCTTGTAACTCAGGGGGTTTTGTCGGGAACACATAACGTCTTCCTTTCTTAATGAGAACTCCATCTTCAACGAGTTTGTTAAGCGTTCTGATCGTTTTCAAAATCTGAGGAAAAAAGAGAAAGCACCAATGTTTAATGCTTTTTTTTGTTTCTCGACACAACTATCTCCGGGTGAATTGCTACCGTTTCCTCTTTCAACAACAAATTAAACTCAACATCAAAACAACAATTTCCAACTCAACAAATTTTCACAGCAAAAAGAAGATATTTCGAACAACCTTCACCTCAAATCCCCGACCTCAAATTGAAATTAAAATAAATCAATACATCCATACTTTCATAGGATCGTTTGGATTTCTTCCTTGCTGCCTGACAAAATCGCAAATTTTTTTTTTAGTCGTACCGCGAGACTCTCGAAGTTCTTTAATGGCCTGAACCACTTCTAACAGGGGGTAACGATAGTCGAACATGCTGACAATCAGATTAATTCTTTGTAACTCCCCGAAATAGGAAACCAAAAAAACCGGATATATAACCCCCCTCAGAAAAACTTACTACCTTCAAAGTAAATAGAAAACAATTTTTTTGTTTTTAAATTCGACTGCGTCATTTGTTTGTTTTGAATGGTTGTCGACCACGTGACAAGGCGGTTGATGAAAAAAATTTTCATTTGTTTTCCATTATTTTTGGAAAATCAACAAACCACCGCCCCGCCGCCTCCCCTCCCCTTTCCCCCTCTTTGGTAAATATTACCCGTGGGGCTTAGCTCCAGGGCCCCCCTGTCCCATCCCTTTGCCCTGTTGAGTTTTTGAGTTTTTGCTCCCCAAGACTGATGTGTAATGATGTGTGTTCTGTGTTTTTGATGGGAAAGGAGTTTGAGGTCTTTTTTTTTGTAAGATTTTCCCACCCGCCCTCCCCGGTGTCCGAAATTTTCGTCGAAAATCGCCCTGAAATTTGTTTATGAGTCGAAATCCCGTCAAATATTTCCCGTCGGGTTTTGAAATGTGAATTTTGACGATTTCAAAACCGATTTGAGTCATTAAAGAAACTTACATTTCCGACGCTCATGCATCCTCCGACTCGTTCCTGCACATAATTCATTATCTCCTTTTCGGTAGTACCCTTGGAGATGCGAAGGTACCGGATCGCTTCGAAAATATCCGCAAATAGTAGAGACATTTTACAGTTTAAATTTTGAAATTGCCAATTTTTCTGAAAAAAAAAATTTTTTGAAAATTTAAAATTTTCCCGTCGTTTGAATCGACGTGAAAAACAAAAATTGTACCCTGCCTCCGCGACTGCCTCAACTGATTTTTTTACAAGCGATTCGCCAAACACGGAGGTACCGCCCTTGACAAAAGCCGTTGTCTGGGGAGGAGAACATTCGAAACCGCTTTTCCAACAAGTTCCGATTCCTTTTTTGAGCCTTTGAATCCCCTTAAATGTTCACATTTTGGACCTAAACCATCCTTCTGAGCCTTGAAAATGATGATCTGACCCATTTTTCCGGTTAAAACCTGCTAAAGACAAGAGGAGAGATCAAAAATTTGAAATACTGGTGTCCAACACGAGCTGGAACCTTAAAAATAATTCCATGATACTAAAAGAAATTTTTTTGGTAATCAAAAGATAAATTATCTATTGCGTCTAACACGATTATGGGAGATTCAAATTAGCCGAAAAGAGTTTCTAAACGATTTATCAGCCGAAATAAAAAATCCGGAAGTGGTGGAAAATTCCAAAAACGATTTTTAAAGACAAGATTTAACAAACCAGACTGAAGAACTAGATAAATTAGAAAGTTCAAAGGTGGCAAATGATACAGATCAAATGAAATGAGGAAATAAACGCGGTTATGTTGACAGACAAAAAGGCCAATAGGTCTCATCCAATTACCTTTTCACTTTCGGCGGCGATTATGTCTTTCCGACCGTCCTCCTACCTTCCTCACCATAGGAAACGATGACTACTTCTCCAAAAAAAATTTCCCTTTTCTCTCGTCATCACTACAACATTCTTCGCGAATTACAAAACACAAGATCGATGTCCTCTAGCCCGTGGCCGCCGCCTACTCCTCACTTTCGGTTTAACGAAAAATCATGTTTTTAGTCTACTTCCGGTTGGCGATAAAAAAGCGCCGGGTGGACAAATCGAAAGCGAAAATCAAGACTGGCTCGAGTCAGGTTTGGGTTCTTTCTCAAAATGGCCTCGAGGCGAATGGAGAGTGGTCGCCGATTTTTTTGTGTGTAAAACGAAGCCGGGAGCATGAAATCCAAGACAAGTTTTGTGGTGAACAGCCTTTCCCGAAGCGAAGACACCCATTTTGATCTGGATTTAAGCCCGGTAACGTGTCACGACGACACCCCGGGGTCATGGTTGCGAAAATGAAACTGATTTCTCAAGATGAGAATAAATTAACAGGTAGAGTGAGCATTGGAATGAAAGAGAAATAAAAAGCGGAAGTAAAAAAATATAAAAATACAAAATATATTTCATAAAGCCATATTAATACATAGACTAGTTGCACATTATAAACAAGTTTTTGTGTTTGTGTGTAGTTTGTTGTTTGACTTACTGTTAAAGTTGACAGAACCAGGAAAAGAAAAGAGAGGAAAAGGAGAAAAACACTTTCTAAGCCGGATGAAGTGATTTGAATTGAGACTCTGAAACTTTTTTTTCTTTCTTTTGTAACTAATTACTGTTATAAAGTGATATCGAATGAGTGAGTAAATGAATAAGTGAGTGAAACGGAGTGGTTTTTGGCCACATGAGAATGGAAGGAATGTGATCAAGATGAGATGATTGTCGGAGAAAGACTAGCGGTGTATATGAGAAAACCAAAATCCTAATTTGAACACAACAGGATTTGAGGCCCTAATTAAAGCTATCACATGAAAAGTCTCTGCTGGTTGTTCTTCGGCCGATGCAGAAGAAGAAGGAAAAGGACTTAATGATGGTAGTCGTGATGGTCATAATGGTGGGCTTTTACGAGAACTGGAACTGGGTGTGGGACAGGAACGGGGTGAGGAACTGGGACTGGGATTGGTTTGTGGACTGGTACTGGTACGGGGTGAGAAACTGGGACTTTAATTGGGGTTTCGACTGGAACTGGGACTTTGACGGGAACTGGGACTGGAACTGGGTGTTCGACTGGGACTGGGACTGGTTTTTCTACTGGGACGGGAACTGGGTGAGGTACGTGAACGGGCACTGGCATGGCTACCTTAACTGGGACTGGATGAGGTACTGGAACTGGAACGGTCTTTTCGACTGGAACGTGGACTGGTTGTGGCACTGGGATGGCATATCTGTTGGTGATGACGGTGTGATGGTGGCTGGAGATTGGGATGGCACGTGAGACTCCAACGCCTACACCAACTCCTCCTCCGAGACCGATTCCACCACCGAAACCTCCAGAGCCCAAGGCGAGTCCACCTCCGAATCCGGAACCGAGTCCGCTGCCCAAAACGACTCCGCTTCCCAATCCGTATCCACCGCCATATCCGAATCCGCTTCCGTATCCCAAACCTCCGCTGTACAATCCACTAGACAATCCACTAGACAATCCAACTCCTAAACCATGACCTCCATAGGATCCAAAAGATCCGATAGAGCCATAAGATCCTCCAAGGGATCCAGTGCTGACAATTCCTCTCTTGTCGTGTTTCTTCTCATCAGCGCAGAGGGCAGCAGTTGCCATGCACACTACCAAAGTTATCCTCAACTACAAAAATAACAAAAAAAATCATTTCCAGCTCAAATCATTTTTGAAAAATCCAACAGTTTCTCAGAAACGAAGAACCAAAATTATAACTTGAAATTTCCAAAAAATTCAAAAAACCAAAATTTGAATTTGACTTACCAACATGATGGCGTGTGTCTCTACAATTCGGATTTGTCACAAGAAAGGAATAAACTATTCTGATACCATTGATCTACTTTTCTTTTAATATATATCTAGCTCCGAAAGACGGGTTTTTTACCCGCACACATCTTCCAACCGCCAATCCGAGTCCACATTCGTGCAACAAAGTCCTCCCGCTCCGTGCCTTCACCTAACCACTCGCGACTTTCTTCTCCCAAACCCGGTTTTAGATCCACCAATCGGTATGTTACATGATTTGGTGGGTACTTTGAACGTGTTCTCTGTACCTTCGTACCTTGTTCCAACCGGCTTATTACTTAACTTATACGAATTTTTTTCTTTTGCCAGATAATTTTGCTTAAAGGTGAACCTTTATCCGCGGCTCAGATCACCCACATTCATCTCCGGAAATTCGAATTCATCTTTGACTTCGACTAGACGACGAAGAAGGTTGAGCCTTTTGGAAGGGTCGGTTCCCTTTTCTGGGTAGCTTTCAATTCTGTGTCTTGATAGGTTTGATAAATTGATGAGGAGGTTGTGGAGCTAAACGCCCTGATCAATCAGCTTGACGGCTAACAGAATCAAAATTCGAAAGTGAAAAACACCAAACAGCAAGTGTTTTAAGAAGATGGGGAGACAGCCTTAGGAAAAACTGAAAAACTCAAAGGCCTTCTGATTTTCAAAATGAAAAGAACAAAGTTCCAGAAACACGTGAAAGTAGTGCGAGTGTCTCCAAAGAATTTGCTACACATGACACAAGACATCAAAATGAGAACAAAGATTCAATTACCAAAAACCAAAAACAAACAAAATGGTGATCAGATTATCAAGGCAGAAGGAAACTCATAGATAGCCTCCCAGAACGTGTGTGAGAGTTCACATACCCGAATATTAGGAAAACAAAGGAATCAAGAGCAGAGATACCTGAATTCAAGAACCTAATCGGGGAGAACAAGTGGGACAAGTTCAGAAAGCCAGGACCGATGGCAGCAAAAGTGCAACAACTTCTAAATCATGATTTCGTATCGGTTAAAGGTTAAACTTTCATCTACCTTCCGGGCCGACGACCTGTTCTGACCAGTGATACATTCCTTTTACAATGGCGTCTCGATTTTATTACCTGACAAAAGCAATAATTCGGAAGAGCGGACATTTTGCCAAATTAGTCGACTTGCAATTCGCGAGAGTTGTTCCTAACAACTTCTTCACTGCGAACCCGACCAGATTTTTCTAAAATTTCAGATATTCTTAGATCTCTCATCAGCGGGTTATCTACTCCTAGTCCTATTACGTGTCACCTTTGCACCATCATCTGTCCTCCTTTCCATCTGGTGCAGTATATGTCATAACAATGATAACAACCTAGACTTCTGTTTAGAAATAGTCAGACGACATCTTCATTATGTAAAAGGTGAATCAGAATCAGAATCAGAGGGATCCGTTTCATGTTTTCTCACCCTTCTGCCAACAAATTTTGTTTTCAGACCCCAAAATGGCGTCTAATTTTCGGTTTCATTTAATGAAAGCGTCCTCCATTGGAATATCGCATAGCCGATCATCATTCTTACAATGTCTTCGACACAAACAACCGAAATATCCATACAAAAAAAAACTCGTCTTCCTGGGCTCGGTACCGGTTCTCGGGTTATAGTTTCTTACTGCATAAAATAGTATATCAAGAGCAGAAGACATTTATTACCGCCCTGTTGTTGTTTAACTTCCGAAAGTTAACTGAGAGAGAGAAAGGGACAATAAAAGAAAGATGGTGGGGGATGAGAAAACAAGACTAGACATAGTAGGAGGTGAAACGGAGATAGATCTCTTTAGATGGTCAAACGGTGGATTTCTTTAATTACGGGGACGAGGAGGAGAGGATGTTACATAAGGTCCCACCCTCTGTTACATGACACTCGTATCGATCTCTAAATCTATCAATTATCTCATCGATTTTCAAGATGGCGGGGGGGCTAACTTATTAATGCTTAACGACGACCACTTTTTTCTTTTCTTCCTTTCCTCTCCTCTAACGTTCCTTAATTACAATATTTCGCTCAACTGGTCCCAGGAGTCGACTCATATACATCTGAGGTCTTAATTGCGTTTACTTTTTGATTAACGGTGACAGGATAAACTAGTAGATATTATGCGTTACGCGTTATGAAATTATCTCGAATTGGAAAACGGAAAAGAGTTGTTGACTGGAGTGTGATAATCGGGCGTCGCCTATGTTAGTCTACTTTCCAGGTCGACGCCGGCATTTTAATGACGCCACAGCGAACCCAACGGTTTCACCCACATCCCGAAAGTTCTCCTGAACCATGTTTCCACATTCTGGAAACCTTCGCAATCCTGTTAAGACTCCATCAGTCATTATTTTAAGGTGTGACTGTTTGATTGTCATGATTGGTTTAGCTTATTTGATTCTCTTTCTACAAACTGTGACAGGACAAACCAGTCGAATTCTTTATGCAACTGATTTAATTAATTATTTTGGTTGTGCTAGACTTTTTTGCAAAACAGATTCGAAAGGAAAAGAAAATTTGTCCTCTAGAGTCTACCATTTATAAGTTTCTGTTGGTATGAAATGATTAAGCCCGACTTCTACCTGTTGTAAGAGAAAGGTCAAGAAGGGCTCTTCATAGACAAAGGGTAGTTAGATGTTTAAAAATTTTAGTGTAGTTTAGTTTTAGTTTTAGCTTTAGTTTTAATCCCGTTTTTCACTTTTTGCTATAACAGGATACGGGAGGACGATTTGAACTCACAACCATAACTTCTATAGTTGGGGACCTTAACCACTACTCTAGACCTCTCTTTCTAAAGGGAACAAAAGTTAAGCTTTCTATCACCTGTTTCCCTCCCCAAAACAACCCTCTACAGTAGTGATAGCAAACCTTTTTGAGGTTGGGTAAAATGTTGTTCAGAATTTTTTTCAACCATAAAACATGGGTCACTGAGTCGAAGCTGATTCCGTAAAACTAGAGTAGGGGGTAGAAGAAACAAAAAAGCGCAACAGACTTTAGTTCGTCTAGAAAGGTTTAAGGTTCACCATTCGCATTCTTAGAATTCCTACCCCTTCAGCATTTAATGTCAACAAGTTTGAATGGGTTCTTTTGACTAGTCATCTTGGGTTAGTTTCTGACCCATGGGTCATGGATTCGCCATCGCTAGTGTAGAGGGTATTCTTTCCAGTCCTCTCCATTATCTCTACTAGGTAGGGAAAGAAGTAAGCTGGCCTTCTTCTAGTATATAGAACTCTTAGTCCTCCCTCTTTCCTCCTTTACCATGTAACACAGTCCTCTCAGTCTTCTTTGTCTATTATCATAAGTTCGTAAGGGATGAAGGTAGGGATCAGACTCTTTCTCTGCTATGTAGCCCTGCTTAGTTCTTTCTCTAGTTCTTAGTTCTTCTTTCTGCTTAGTTCTTTACAATATGAGGTTTGGATTAAGAGGTTGTCTTGTCTGTTTATTATTTCCAGTGGGTAGGGATAGTATAGAGTGAGGGATGTCTTCCTCTAAATTTTTACTAAAACCAATACGCTCCCTCCTCCTTCCCCTCAGAGCCTACGTGGGACAATTCAGCTCAAATTTTTACTAAAAATTTTAATATAGGAAGGCCTGGTGTGATGGTTAAAGTGCTCGACTGTAGTGATGGTCATGAGTTCAAATCCTCCTCTCGTATACCCAAGAGCGAAAACGAGGTTAAAACTCAACTAATCACTTTAATATACTTAATATTAGACGAGATTTGTCGGATACCAGGAAACCCCCCAAAAAACGAAGAAGCAATCACAAGTGAAAACAATTTACAGAAAAAACCAATCCCACGAACAAGTTCCAAACGCTTCCTCTTTTTTTATCAGACAGAAGAAGACTCCTGTGAAACCAGTTGAAGAATCCGAGAATAGCGGATTGCAAACTCCTGAGAGAAATTAATCGCTCGAAGCCGTCAAAGACCTGATGGGTGGTGATACTAACGACGACAAAATCGATCAAAAACTGGAATCCATTAGCAAAAGCCGAAGGAGAACTGGAGGAGAAGGGATTTCGGAATTTTGTTTGAAAAGCTCGAGGGAACCTCTGGGAGGAGACAGGTTGAGGTCGGCGTGCATCTCGTCATCCGTTTTAACAATTGCCAACCTCCGAGATAGCCGGAAGGTGTAATAAAAGTAAGAAAAGTTGGCCGACGACGAGAAAGCCGGCAATACGAATTTGTGTAAAATAGTTTTGAAACAAATTCTCAGGAACGGTTTTTCTAACGGATTACGCAATTCCAAAACGGTGGAACTGAATTCCAGGTCCGGTTGTGTCTTTTACCTGACTCCTGCTTCAAGCGCATTTCCGAATAAGGACATTTCGTTTAAAATCCTCGTGGTAATCCTATTGATTATAAAAATCGTGCCGGTTTCAAGTCTTTCGCAACAAAATAATTAATTAAAGACAGCCTGATAGTTTTGCTAATTCCACCCCTCAAAATGGCCGCCTTCTAGCAACAAGTCCATCTCTCATTTCCCACTTTCCTCTTCATCCAACAGTACAATCTAACATAATTGTGATTGTCATACCCTTTACGGATGTTATAATATCCTCGTTGGTACAAACTAAAGTTAATATATGACGGTAAATAAATAATAGGCGATAAACCATAAACCGATAATTAAATATTATATTTTATATTTAAACCTTTAATAATTGAAAATAGTTATCACTGTCTGTTAGATAAAGAAATAAACAAGAAAAAGGAAAATTGAAGATGAAACGTAAAAATTATTGTTTGCGGGCAACGTATTTTTACGTGTTTTTAAATGGAGACTATTGCAAGAACGCGGGTCACGTAAGAATACGTATTTAGTAAATTTGTTGTAGATAACGGGTATCGGTACTCTCGTCTATTTTTCGTTAATTCGTGAGAATATCGATTTCTTTGTTAAAATAATCGTAAAACTCATATTTAAGAGTAAAATAAAAAAAAAGGTTTAGCTGATGAAGACGAAGTAGTTTTCGATTTAGAGCGAATAATCAAACTTCCGTTCGATTCACGAAAAAACGCCCGCTGCACCCTGCGAAATATACCCACATGCCAAGTGTTAATACATATTTTACGGTAAAAGTGATAATTTAGGATGATTATTCACAATCGGCGACATAGCTTAACAAATAACTGAATATTTATCAAATTCACCGGGTAGTTTGTAAAATATCAGAGCTGAACCTTTATTAAATTCCCAGAGATTTCATTACGAGTTTGAGATTTCATAAACTAGCCGGTAAATGTGATGAATATTTAGTAATCAGTCACATTTATCAAGTTTAGTTGGTGAATATGAAGAAGCGCTGAGAATCATTTATATATCCGCCTGATTTATCACTTTCACCGTGACATATGTACAATATTACTTTCCAGACCTCATAATATAATCATATAATCTCAAAATGTAGTTCATAATCTCTGAATATATTTTATTTTCATCCTTTTTCTCCTAAGCCAAAGGACATAACCGAGATTACTGTTGGTCAAAAGAAGTTTCCAAACAGATGTGACACCCACTCCTAAATTCAGGCCGATAGGAAGCTCAGTCAAACAAAAACTTTTCTACACTTGTGAGAGAGGGGGTTGAAACTCTCAGCTATGTCTTCCTTTTGACCACTCCAAACTTCCCACAAGAGAAGAAAAGGGCCCTAAACCAAAAACTTGATAGAATTGGAATCGTTGTAGAAGAATTTTCTAACATCCCCTCTCCTCAAAATCAAAACGAAAACAAATCCAACTTCAAAGCTGATTTACTAAAACAATAATCAAAACCAGAGAGAATCAGACAGACTAAGAGACACGCCTTATGGTGTGCAAAAACCAAATCATCCCCTCTACCAAACTCTTAGTCTAATTTAATCAACACACATGAGCTCACACATCTGCGATCAGTTCGTTACGTTTCCAATTAGACGGACGGACACGTTCAGCTATGAATTAATTAAGGAGGTATGCCCTAAGAGAAAACCCCCGAAAAAAAATTACGCAGGTTACATAAATTTGTCTCTTTATTTAAACAATTTTGAAATTGCGCTAAATTATAAGTCTATTAAATAAAAAAAAAAGTTGTAGTGAACCTGAGACAGAGAGACAGAGAGAGAATATCGAAACCTAAGTCCTTTAAGAAGACCAGGTTTGCTGTTTGTTTTTATACGTCACTCCCACTCATCTTAAACCAAATTATCACTCAAAATATGAAAGCCGGTTGCAACTCGTTAATCTAGTGGGTATCAAGGTGTGGTTTTTTGCTCAGAAGGAAAAAAAGGCTGACAACTAGATGTGGTCGATGGCGTCAAAGACCGTCGGCCATAGCCTTACATCAGAGACCTAAAGTTGACACCTTCATTTCCTGTATGGATGTTCACATACAAATAAAAATTCTAAAAGTGGTCCGTAATGAGAACGCTGTTACCAACTGACAATGATAAATTTGTGAACTCGAAAAGAAGTTTTATTTAATAAAATAAATAAATAAATAAAACCACAAGATTATGAATGTAGACCTCGTGAGATAGATAGTTGCACGAGATAATAAGGGAAAATTATGTAAACGCAGATAAAAATAAATAAATAAAAATATCTGTTAGTATTCGCGGATGGGAAGGAAGTCAAAGGATGATGGTAGAAGGAAGCGAACATCAGACTATCTTTCTTCTTCTTCTTCTTCCACTTTCCAATTTTTTTCCTCTGTCACATGGTGGATTTGAGAGTTTTAGTCTGATTTATCTATCTCCCTTAACATCAACCTCTTACCTCTCACTCATCTTCTTATCTATTTTTCTTCTCTCCCTTACCCATGTCTATTATCCTTCTTGTTCTTTTTAAAAGTGTCCTGATTCAGACTTCTACATTCTCTTGCTTGATTTCTCTATCATAGCTGAATCCAAGAAAATGAGTTAGATGACCTAATAATTGGGTGGTGGTGAGCGATTCCAATTGAAATGGAAAGGAGAGGTAGTAATAACTATAATGTCAGGATATTTTAAGAAGTATCGTAGACAAAAACAGAAACAAACCAATCAGAAGGAGGAGAAAGAGATTATGTGAAAGAAGCAACCAATGAGGGATCAATAAGTGTTGAAAATACAACAAATCCATGGGTTACCAATATTTTGAACGTTTTACAACCTCAATGACCAGATAAGAAGACCTAAACAGCTGACTAATATTGCTAAAGTAAGAATGGTACAGTCTCCATACCATTTGAATGATTTTAGACTCTACTCCAAATGTGTCACACTTAGAAATGATATAAACCCCCTCCTGTAAAAGGAGGGACCCCAGTTGGTCTAGTCGCCGGTGGGGCACCTGGGAAACCACACCGTAGGTTAGTAAAAGAATAGAAGGAAGAATCGAAATGTGAAAAACAAGGAAAAGTCTAGAAGAGAGGTGCCCAGGCATACCCCACCGGGTGCCAAAGTGGGAAAAAAAGAGACGAGGAGATGTAATAGCGAGCCAAGAACAATCCCAGAGTGCCAGGTATCTCACTCGAAAGGTAGCCTCTTCGAGTGACGAAGGTCCTCCTAGCCGTCGGTTCAGACTTGTCACAGCAGTAACATCTAACCAAGAAACATCAGCCTCACTATTCAGCACCTCTTTCCATCTGAACATCACCCCCCCCAAAAAAATCAAAAAATGGTCATAAACATCTAAACCACGTAATGTTCTAACTCCTCAGCTTTATTTATTAATAACCAAAGCCCAACCACAAATTCCCAAAAAATTTCTTGCTCAAACTGACCCCCTGTCTCACTAGAAGCCACACCCCGACATCCTAATCTATCTAGTCGTCTTTGTAAAATATATTGGCCTTGACACCTGGGTCTCATCCACACAATACGCCCTTCACAATGCTGAACCGGATTCATTGTAGAAGCATCTCAAAAATTCACCGGAAGTTTTAAAAAACATAATTATTATTCAACGGATGTGAAAAAAGACATAAAGAGAAATTTCTATTATAAATATATTTTGTCAAGTTCGTTAAAAGAAATTTAGAAACTAGAATAAAAGAAATTTTTAAGGGGTTCTCACAATTGTTTTCAATAATTATTGCCTAAATACGTTTTGCATATTAAATTAAAATGTCTTTCAAATATAGTGTTTAAAAAAAAGAAGAAAGGAGAGACACAACAAAAACAAACAAACAAAAGGAAAATTATGAGTAAAAAAATGAAAAACGAAAAAACAATATGGAGGAATTGCGTCAGTTTACGATAGATATCGAAATATCGTTTTCTATTTTCGATATATCGACATAATCGCATAAACATATCGATTTAATGTACATTTTCGCAACCATTATAGGTTAGGAACACGATCATTTAAAAAAAAGTTTCTCCAACATTTATCGACGGCCACTCTTTTAAATATCCTCCTCCTCATCTTTTCGCCATTTTGTAACATCCGGTCTTCAGTTAGCTCGTCAATTTTATTTTTGTTTTCTTTTGTTGTTTTAAAAATAATGAAATTTGAAGATGGAAATGAACTTTACCCTCCCCTTTTTAGATTTCACTCAGATTTTTAAGAGTTTGTCGTTTGATGTTTGTCATGTTTGTTTCAGGATATTAAATAATAAGAAGGAAAAAAAGAATTTCGAGTGAATGCAAAGTCAAAAAACCAGCTGTGGGGAATTTAAGAATGTGGTTGAACGTAACATACCGGATCGATTAAATTGTAAAATCTTGTAGTGCATCTTGTCCCCATAAGGAGAAAAAGAGGAGTCGTTGAATAGGCCTGTACATCAATTTAGAAATTTTAGGTTTAGGTTGAGAGACGAGTGTCGTTATTAACCATACTAGAAAGGAGGAAGGTGTCAAAAAGGAAATACAACGAATCTTTAGGGCTTCAGTCTTGAATTTCTCAAAACGACAATTAATTAGGCAAGCGGAGTTACCTGTTGTTGAGGCGATGAGTGTGTGATGTGGTTGAACACAAACACAAGACGTTAGGTCTACCTCCACATACCAACTCATAGAACTTCTACCAGACCTGATAAGAAAATTGTAAACTGCTGATTCTAATTGTAGAAGAATTTTCGGACGGCAGGAAAGTGACTAATAAAGTTTATCTACCTTTCTTGTGCAAGAAGTTCAACAGGCTGTCTAGTTTTGTGCCATCTAATTAGCATCCTTAGACAGTTCAAATGTTTTAGAAGTTCTTATTATTGTCTTCTTAAAGTATTTCTTGCCCCTTAGACCCAGGTACTTAGGCCCAAGACTGCTCTTCTTGAATGGTTAACTCTTGACTTCACATATAAACTTCAACATAAAAGAAACCTTAATGTCACCACCAACTTGTCCCATTCAGGTGGCAGTCACCTAGGATAGTTAAAACCAATAAAGTTAGTCCAGAGTCAGAGGATCAGATTTACAACAGAACACAACCACAAAATTCTAGAAACAAAATAAAATTTCTGTGAAATTGACACAAGTCAGACCCATCACCAAACACAAAACATAATTTTAAAACCGGAAATGAGTGAAGATCCATTTTAATCAACTCAAACTTTCTTTAGCACCACAAAAAAATTAAAACTAATCAAAATCTTCAAAAGAGATCAATGAACATGTTACCACTAAAGAGGAGAAATCAGTGATTTCAAACATTATCTACATAATTAACAGATTAACTAGAATTATCTGTTGAAGTGCCGAAAAAAGTTTCATTGCTCAAATTACCTGGAACAATTACAAGTCAAGATCTTCGCTGAAACATAATAGTTTCTCTTAACTTTTACAAATAATTTGTTTTATAAGATTTCGCACGTTGGGTAGAATCTCATTTCAAAAGTAATCCACAGTTTTAGGAAGACTTCACTTCATAAATATTGCACATTAAGGACAAGCTTGTAGGTGAAATTAAAAATTCATTTCAAAAGTGATAGTTTAGATCAGTGTTTCCCAACGTGGAGCTCAAGCCCTACAGGAGGGCAATAGTTAAGGGGGCAATTTAAAAAGGTGTTCGACACTATATTCAAAATATAAACTGAGTAATTAGAGTCGTCAAGTAACTTTCGCCGTGGATTCACCGCAGAGTGTGCCCCTGCAGCAGGAAAATCCGGACGTTTTAAAATTCTGTAAACAACGCCGCTGTTCGCAGGTAATTGGCCCAACTCAACTTCTGTGTGTTTCACATCATTTAGTTGGTGTAAATTTGAAATAAGTTTCCGTCAATCGTTGATTTAACAAATATATTTATATGTATTGTATAAAAAATTGTATAAAAAGTATGTATGGGGGGACATAAAAATTTTAGAAATGTTAAGGTGGGACATGGCCTAAAAACGGTTGGGAAACACTGGTTTAGATAATCATCACACCACCTACTAAGAAGATATAGTTCAACAACAATACACTCTGCTGTAATAGCAGCAACATCATCTTACATACTAATTGCTTACATATCCAAAGAATCAAGTTAACACAGTCAATCAAGAAATCAGCTTGTACAATCAATCAATTCAGAAAGGCTGATAAGAACACTCCCAAAACAGAAGAAGAGATGAAAATGGCCTAGAGAAAGGAAATGAAAGAACCAAACTTTAGCTCTTTCCTATACAGAAGCCGTTAATATGCACATTACCCAAGTAAAATGAGGATAAGCACAAGTTTACAGAGCAAATCAAACAGTTGTCTATCTATATTAACAGATTCCAAATTTCACAACTCACAAAACATATTCTGATTAAGATTCCTTTCCCTAAAACCAAGGTCCATGCTTAAATTAATTTCTTAACTCCCCTTCCCCACTTCCCAAAATCTAATTAACAGTAGTCATCATCATTGATCTCTTTTAACTCACCAGAAACAAAAGAAAATTGCACAAAAATTATTTTTAATTTTGATTTTCCTCTCAAGAGAACATTAAAAGAAGTTCAATGAGTACAATAGTAAACTTTCATTTTTATTAACTTATTAAAAAATAAATAATTAAATAAATAAATAAATAAATTAGCAACAAATAAATTAAACAATGGCTGCTCGTGAAGAGAAATCAGAGTGAGTTCAAATAAGTCCCTCATGAAATTTTAATTAGATTCTCTAATTAATTAATTAGTAATAAAAAATTCAAATTTGTTTTGTGATATCATCATTTCCGGTATTTCCGGATTGTTTCCCTTCTTGTCTGCATGAAGTTTCAATTTGGCATCATTTTCGAGCTTTCTCTGAGCTTCAACCTCAGGTTTCTGGCTCCCAAAAGGTTCTGATATCTTGATTTGATACCGGAAATGACTTTTATAAGACCAAAATGTCGAATTTCCCAAAACTGATTTTGTCCCTCATTTCTAAGACTTAAAACCGAATTTCGAAGAGATCGGATATAGAGTGTAGCTTCCAGTTTCGTGTTCACCCTTTCAAAACTCAACAAAATGGCCGCCACGTTGTGTAAAACATTTCTTTCACGAGCAACCCCTTTCAACGTAAAATCACAATATTCGACCAATTCACCCCCAAACTTGGACTCATGTTTCGTTCAGTTTTTCATCTTTGGATTCGGTTGTGGGTGGTGGTGGTAGTGGTGGTGCTAACATGCAGAATCGGTTCCTCCGAGGTGACTTTTGTTATCTTGAGCGGTGGTGTGGTTGTAGTCGCCCTTGTCACCGGACGTTTACTCGTCGATAGAACAGGTTTGTCTTTCTTGTTGTCTGTTATATTTCTCATCGGGAATACTTCTTCCGGCTGAAAGATGTTGTTGTTGGTTTAGAATGTTTGTTAAGAAATAAAAAGACAGAAAAGTTTGAGGAGATTTTCGGTACCTTTTTCATGATTTCACAATGTTTTCCCTGGAATTTGTCGGGACAGACACATTTAAAGTTTCCATCTTCCTCTGAGAGAGAAATGCAAGTTCCGCCATTTTCGCAAAGTCCGGAATTGTTCTCGCAGAATGTGAGTTCTAGAAAGAACCAAAAATGTGGTTATGAATAAGAGCTCAGCCTCAGACTCAGCCTTCAGATTGTGAGAAGTCATCCTACCTTGATCGCAGAGCATACCGCCCCAACCTTCATCACAGTTGCATTCCCAGGGTCTTCTGCATTTGCCATTCTTACAACCAGGATAAGCGTAGCATTTCTCGCAGTTGTCTCCCCACCAGCCAACCTTACATCTGCATTCGCCTGGTTTCAAACAGTAGCCGTGGTCTTTGTGACAGTTTTCAGCACAAATTGCTAAGGAAAACAGAACAGAATACTTATAACCTATCAACACTGGTAGTAAGCCTGTGGTTGAGACGCCAAACCATCTGCCGAAGAAGTAACAGTCAGGAATTCGAGCCCTGTTCTACATCCTCATAAAAGAATTTTGATTAAGACCTCACCGGCTCTTTTCATCTCCTAACGGTTTTCTTTAATTTTATTAAAAGGCATAAGTGCTTTATTAGACGCCATTTTTCTTTTCAATTTTCAATTGCTTTTGATGCCTTTCACTTTGTTTCTTTATAAATTCGCTAGAAAATGTTTAACTTACGGGTTTGGCATAGGATTCCCGTATATCCTTTGTTGCATTTACATTCTAAAGGTTTCGTGCATGTCCCATGTTGACAACCTGGTAATACTTGACACTCCTTACAAGTCTCTCCAGACCAACCTAGTCGACAACTAGAAATAAAGAAACATGGACCAATAAATTAGTATTCAGGGACTCTCGCACGCAAGAAAATTTAAGAAGGATGGGTTAAGGAGGTTGGAAAAGACCTGAAAGAATTAGGAACCATCCACAGATGTATACGAAAGTGTGGTATCTCAAGAAAGAAGATAGAACAAGAAAACCAAAACTGCAAACTGGTAATAGATGGGTAGAAGAGAAGAAACCAATGAAGAGACATCGTCACAGGTTTTGAAGACACTTGGTCATGTGTCAGTTCATCTAGAGTAGGATTGTTTGATTGGAGGACATTAAAAAGCTCAAAAGATGAAAGAAAGTCAAAGCAGTGAAAGCTTTGCAATCCAATCCACTCAACTTCCGGTTTGAAAAATAACTTTCTTGAGACCTATCTACATGGCTGAATCCCAAAAGTCATAGACAGGAGGATTCTAAGTAGAGATATCTTTGCTCAGCAGCTTCTCACCCCCAAATTCAGAAAAACTTTCTTTCCAAACAATTATTCAAAGAAAAACATTAATGCCATACCTACATTCTCCAGGCCAGTCACAGTAACCTCTAGTTGCATGACAGTCCAATCTACAAATCGCTGAAACCAAAACAGACACATCAAACCAAACTCAAAATCATGGAAACTGCAAACATCCTCAGACCAAATTATATAGTAACTTACGTTCGGAACAGAAGAGTCCATCCCAACCTTCCTCGCAAATGCACTCGAAGCTGTTGTTGCAGTAGCCATGTTGGCAACCGGGTAGTGCTATACACTTGTTACACAACTCTCCGTAGAATCCTACAAAGGAAGCAGCGAAAGAGTTAACACAAATATGGTCTTCCTGCCTACCAATTGGGTAGTAAAGCCTAAAAGATGTGGTGAGGTCATGTTTATGATGTAAACAAACAAAAGTCACCTTAACCGGAAATAGAGCTTTTGAAACAACACCCAAATCAGAAAGCTTTCTCTCCCTGAAACTAGTTTTATTGTTTCGAATACCACAAAGAGATTTCTCTCATCTCGATCGTTTGGGTTTTCCCAAAACACAAATCAAGGTCATGAATTAATGAAAGTAAACAAAAAAAAGTCACATCGAAGGAGATTTATTGGGACCTGCGTTCTGCCTACTTTCTAAAAACTTTCCAAAACTTAAGTATAAGTACGTTCACCACCCACCACTCACCCTCTACCTTCCTTACCTAACTTGCAACGACACTCTCCGGGACGTTTACAATAACCTTGAAGAGGATCACAGCCTTTTTTACAAATGGGTACATCACAGACATCACCAGTCCATCCTGGCAGGCATTTCACTTCGCCGTTGTCACCGCAGGTGTAGTGACTGTGCTCGTTTTGAAGGGCTGGAATTTCGCAAGCCTACAAAAAAAAATTTTTCAAAATGGCATCACTTCTGTTCAATCGAAACTGTTTTGATTCGTTTTACTGTTTTGTCTTGTATCACTTTAACGTACCTGTTTCTTCCATTTGGGAACGTATTTTGGCCTGGATGAATCAGTCACGTTGACTAGACAAAATAGAAAAACGAGAAAAAAGGAATTTTTCAAAATTCCAAAACCGATCGCCATCGCGGTTTTCAATAAACCATTCTTGTTCCTCCCGACAAAAAAATTTATTTCCCGTCAAGGTCTCTGAGAAGATACTGCCGGAGAAGATGAAGATGAAGAAATCGGGTAACGGCGAGAGCACGGTATCACTTCAACTGTTGTTGCCTGTTCAAGGTACAGAGACAAGACATTGAACCTGACAAACCTGGTTTCATACCACTTTGGTGACCTGCATTCAGATCCAGGAACTAGTTTATCGCTTCGCGGTACCCAATCAGTGGCGCACTGCTTTTCACAACTTCCTAACTCTCAGATTTCTTCTTCTCCATCTATATCCTTCGTCTTTCGCTTTCAAACCTAAAACATCGAATTGAACCTTAAAAATTTCGTTCAGAACCAAATCGAGACAGGCTTATTTCTTGTTACTACCTTCAGACCATGTTTTGGTGACGTTTTCTACTAACAAAGAAACAAGGACAGGCCGCCACTTTCTCCAGCCCGTTCCTTGAATCGTATTTGCATTTCAACGATCATTTTTCTGTGTCAGTGATTCATCCTACTAAGAAACGTCAATTTAGGTACGAGCGAACTCTTACTTCCCCTCTCTTTGAAGACACTCATTCGTCAAGTTTTTCTGTGTCATTGGAAGAGAAAAGACACTTCAGGTTTATGATTTCGAAAGGATTTGAATGATCTGGAGTTTGTATTGTGAGTTTTAAGTAGTGGACTCTCTGGAGTGGGATCTCAGCCTCTGGAAGAAAATAAAATTCAATTTTGATTACTTAAAAATTTTTTTAGGCAATTCTAAAGCTTCAATGCTGAGAATTTTGCATAACTTCAATTTCTAAGGCGCAATTTTGCTCAACTGTATCGACAAAATATGTTTAACCGGATATTCTAGCATTTCCTGAGCACAAAAACTAATATAAATAGTTGTTAGAGGTGAAAGAATACCTAAAATGAATGAAAATCACGCACCAGAATCTACGAAATTGAACAACAAACGTTTGGGAGGAAAACCAAATCTAAAGAAAGACAGACAGAAATGAAGAAACTGACCAAAGCAAGATGCGCAGGATCAAAAGAATAAAACAAAACCTGAAACAAAAGGACGGTTGACATAACACAGTCCTGAAACCAAAAAGAGAACAGGCCCTGGTTCATGGGCTTGTTGAAACCATGCATCACAGATATAGAGTCACAAATATGTTGACTTTGCGACCTATTGACGTCTTCAACGGTCTATAGAAATAGTCTGAGAGCTGAAACGAAGACTGTCGATTCTAAAGTGTGCAATATTTATGAAATAGAAACAAGCTTGTTCGAACGCTATCCATCAAACTGAAGGGCTGTAGGAAATCATGGATACAACACCGTGTCAGAGGCTACTAAACACGTATTAGTATATATACCCAACCCAACATGATGATGGCTCGAAACTCTAACAACTGAACGTCTTCACTTTCCTTAGGTTTCCCTCTTGATTTTGACGATCAACCTAATTTGTGTAGTTCCCCAAAGCCTTGAATTCTACTTTGATCTCCTCATTTCAGGTGTCATCCAACACAGAGGAACAAGGCTCCTACTAGACATCTTCATCGGTTCCTTAAAAAACAAAATCAACCAAACCCGTTCGGCTGTTCTTAACAACTACACAACTTCCAATAAATTGATTTCGACTTCTATTCCAGGAATCATTTCCGCGACCAATTACCAAAGTTTCATCATCAGCCTTTCAAGTGTAACAGTTGTAACCAGTTCCGATTGGTTAACCTCCTCAAACGCAATTCAAAATCCGTTCTCTCCTGTCTTCGACAACAACCGACATCAACCTCAAATGGCTTCCACCAAACCACCCGAACGTTTCTGTTCTCCATGAATAAAACAGAAAATCCGATAAAACAAAATAATAAATAAATAACGATTAGTTAATAATTTCCTTTCTTCCATTTCCTCAGGTTTGTCTGAAAATCCTCAATCAAGCCTATTACACGAGCCGTTAAGTAACAATTCGGTGATTATGGTTCCCTTTCAAAACGTACCAACTCCTGAAAGAAGTTTTTTCGTTTCAGATCGAACCGCGCCTATAAAAATTTGGAAAAAATCGTGGCTTTGGGGGTGGAATGGAGAAAACTATTTGAAAATGTCAGACTTTTTGTTTCAATGTCGCGAATTTGGGTGGAAACAAAACTTTCTGTCGCCTTTGATGCTAGTAAAGAGGGCCTAAAAGAAACTTACAATGTTTGGTTTATTTATTAAAAATTTTTTTTCTTTTTTATGGTCTGTTTGAGTAGAAACAAGTCATTGTCTTATTGTTTAGCTTATGGAAAGACAACGTCTGATATCGGAAATGAGGGTCTGTCAAAAAGTAGTCAGCTTGTTTTGATTGGATGCAACTTGATCTGAATGCAATTTTGATACTAAAAAAAATTATTTCTACTATATAGCTTAATCAACATTCAAACAGCAATTAGTACCTGAGATTTAAAACTCCATACCTGGATCAACTGCTGTTACTCTCTGGTTTGGGTTTTCCATATCCAGTTACCAATCACAACCGTTCATCAACATCCGTTTTGAATTTATCACCCTCTGGTATGATGTCCTGCTTCTACTCAACCTAGTCACGTGACTTGTGTATAACATTGCTTCTATCATCCTCTCTCACCTCTGACTTTCTTAAGGAGTGCGCTTCCAAACACATGAACTTCCGAAATTTGAGGTTGAATTATAGTTTGTAGGTCACAAACATAAATACAGTCTTTAGTCTTAGTGATAATAGACCACTAATTAATTAAATAAATAAATAATTATGTAATCACTCATTAAAATCATTTACACCGAAACCACGATCAACAACAATAACGAGTTCGTGACATCTTTGTATGTCGTCTGCTTGAAGCATAGAGTTTTTGTTGTCTGCTCGATTCGCCATTTTTGTTTACAATAAAGTTTTGATCAGCATTATGTGCCATCAGTTTTTTCTTCTTTCTTTCGGCCATTTAAGGGCCACGTCTTTCAACTTCCTTTCTGCTGTTTTTGGTTAATTCATTTCCCTTCCTTCCTGATCCAAGATTTCTTCATTCGCTGCTCCTATTTCGTTCTTCTTTTACCCGCCTCCCAATCTCTGGTTTTTTTTGGAAACTCAAACTTTCTATTTTCCATCTAAGATTGAATCCTTTAGCAGATCTTTGAGATGTTGACCAGTCTTCTTTGGTTTCTTCTTTCAGGAAGTACATGAATATCCAATCTGTCACAAGAAAGTTCTTTTTTGAATCTTGTTCCATGATAGCTGCTTTCTCCTTTGAATCTCTGCCTTACAAGTATCAAACAGGCATAACATACAAGACTGTATGAGAGCTAAAATGTTTTAAATAGAACAGAAAGGATATCAAAAAGAGAGACAATAAAAATCACAGAACTGAAAACAAATAACATCACAAACATATCAATCATCTAAAGACTGCTAGCTCGAACGGATTTTAATTACAATAGTTACATGTGTTCTGTGGTAGTAATGAAAGTTTCAGCTGATTAAAACGGAACTTCATCTACTTCCGGTTTATAAATTGTGTTTTTGTTTGATAATGGGCCTGGTTTTTCTGGTTTAGAAACAAATCATTTTGTTCCTGCAATTTTGTAGTTGGATTCTGTTCTAAATGTTATCCTATCCCTTTTGGACTAACTTTTCTGGTTTTTAACTGTCTTAGGTAACTACCAGTTGTCTATAGTATAGGACAAGTTGGTGATGACATTAGTGTTTCTATTATATTGAAGTTTATGTGTGAAGCCAAGACTTAACCATTCAAGAAAAGAAGTCTTTTGAGTAGAAGAAGAACAAAAGGAATGAAAGATACTAAGACAATTCCGGGCCCCTAAGAGAGAAAGCAACAAGACACAACAATTTCACAAACACATTAATCATCAAAAGATGCTGGTTGGAATAGACCTACACAGACTGCTGAATCTGATATTCAAATACTTCTTGAGCAAGAAAACTAGGATAAATTTTTTATTCATCATCCTTTTACCAAAAATTTCTTTTAACAACAATTCTTTTTTAAGAGTGTTTAGGATAACTTGGTCCTGAGATGTTTAAGATGAAGAAGAAAAAAAATTAAAAGTAAAAAATGTTACAGGCATTTCAAAGATCAAGAAGAATTTTTATCACCAAAACTGTCCTGCTGTCATTAAAAATTTTTGGTATTTCCCAGTTAACTGCCACCTGTTTTCTAGCTAAAGACAACTATGACTTGGTGTTAAGATGTTTTTATCTAGAAAAGAGACCAGTGTCCTAGCTGCAGGACTGGACTAAAAATGTATATGGATAATACAGTGAATAAGAAGTCAGATAGTTAAGATGTTGGAAACTAGAGCTATACAATTAACAGAACAGAAAAGAACATAGAAGAAGAGTAGACAAGGAGTAGAAGAGTAAGTTTGACTTTAGTGCCCATGAAAATTCAAAAAATATAGGCAAAAAAATTTTTTTATCAGAAAGTCGAGAGTTGCCAAATATCCACAATAAAATCTAAATCATTTACAAAACATTTTGACGATCCCTCGCAATTCCTACATACAACAAGATGAATTTTTTGTTGAATGCATAGCAGAAGACATGAAAGTGAAATGGCTTCGGCTTTGCGCACGCCTTCGCGGTCCCGGTCAGTACAACATTAAACTTGTATAAAATTCCGGTCGATCGCGAGTTTTTTTGTTTTTAAATTTTGTTTGTTTTTTAAATTCAGTCGACGAACTTCTTTCTTAACCAGCACGAACAAAAAGGTGATTTTTACTTAATTAGTTTATTATTTATTTATTTATAAACAAAACTTACCTGAATCTCGTTTCAAAAAAAATAATCGAAATCATTCCTGCCGTAAACAAAACTATAAAACAATTTTTTACTTTCCATAATTTATGACTTGTGACGAAGCCGGTTCATTCATTTTTTTTATTTGGTAGTTAATTAAATTATCACAATTAGATAAATGGATTTTGTTTATTTACAAATAAAAAATTTCCGGTTTTAATGAGAAAGCAAAATGTCAGTACAACCGGTGACAGTGATTCCGATGGGGATTATTTATAAAAAAAATAATCAAAACAAATTGAGCAAAATATTGCAAAATTTAATGGATTTGTGAAACCGGAAGTGAATAAATCTGATTTTATAGATTACCTGCGAACTTTTGGTACGATGAACTCGAATAAATTGTCATTTTTAACGGTTTTTCTAGTGGAGAGTAATTTTCGGATTGTTTAGCTCAAGACGCGGGGAGTTTTTGCGTTTTTTCGACAGTTTCCGTTGTTGCGACATTCCGCCATCGTATCAGGGGAAAATCATCGAACACGTCCCAAAACGCCAACGAACGCAGCCACGCTTTCTTTTCTTAACGGTTTTTTCCTTTTTTTATTTGAAAATCTTTTATTGATTAGTGAAACCCTAGCAAAACGTTTTAACAAGGCGAAGACGATTAATTTTCACACAGGAATGGAAATCGTGGCTTTCATTTGTCGCATCTTTTTTTTATTTCTCGAATTTAAATAAGGAGATAAAGAGAAAAATATAAATGTCAAAGAACGCGATTCAAATTTTTCTTTCAAAAATGAAAGTCAAGTGTGAATTGAATAAAAAAGAAACAAATGTATGCACGCGTGAGTTAAATTTTCTTTTTTCTTTCTAATTATATCTATAAATGGTGGTCGAATGCCGGATTTAGAGACTTTTGCAAATCCATTAAATATTTAACGGAATTCGGTGTTTGTTGATGTTGTGTGGGAAATTTCATTTTCTCCACCACTTGTTATTGACTTTAGGTGAAATCATTTCGTGCTATTTTTTTTTCACCCCTTGCAAGTTGTTATATTATAGTTGGGAGTTGTTGCATTTTGCAGTCAGTTCTTTTATAAGTGGTTTTGTGGTTTTATAGCTGATTTGATTTTTAGAGCTTGTTTGTGGTTTTGGTCTCTGAACCAATTATTTGGGTTTTTTAAACGCAATAGCCATTACTTAAGGGTGGTTTTGAGTATTTGAGGTTTGAATCATGTATAAAATTGTGAAGAGATTAAAAGTGAATTGATTTAAGTTTATTTATGTCACCATGTTGTTATGATAATTGTGATAGAAATTAGGTTTCCAAGTTCAATTTGCATTTTGAAAATTACTTCAGGAATGTCAGATGGTTGGGTTAGTTATTAACCACTGGGTGAGTTACTGGACAACTTGATAATGATAAGGGTAGAGGGTGTTTAAGAGTTAGTTACAAGACACCATCCAGGAACAGAACTCATAACTTTTTGTTGCAGGAAGAGAGGTACAGATTTAGACTTGACTGACATGTACCCTCCAATCTTTTAAAACCAAAATGTTGGTTCTGTGGCTAAAAACAATTTATTGTTTGAAACCCACTTGGTGTGTCACAGACTAAATATAGGTTGTGTTAGTCTGGGTTGAATAATTTTTGAAGTCTTTGGTAATTGTTTTAAACACGCCTGTCTAATCTCGTTTCTAACCATAGCAAATTTAGTTGCAATTTTGACATAAAAAACCGCTTTACTATCTCAAATTTGTTAGCAAATACGAATAAAATTACGAAATTGAATATATACAACCATACGTAACAGTTATTAAAAGTGACGAAAACCTCCAATGGACAATACCATTTCAACTCTTCGCACACTTCCGACACCCTACAATAACCCTCAGGGAAGGGAAGGGTCTACAACTTTCGAACCACCCTTTACTGGTTAAGAATCTGATTATTATAATCAAGTATTTTGGACAGAACTTGGTTGAACAATTCAAGAACAGATTTAGATCTCTAGATACCAGCCGGAAAATCATTTCTGAGGCTTCTAAAGGGAAACAAGTGGTAATCAGACAAGGATGGAAGGTTTGATTCGGTGACTGAGTAAGGCAAGCACTGGGCAAAGAAATTTGCGGCTAGGTGCCCTTTGAAATCACTCAAACGGTTCGACTTGTTTGTAATTATATTTGCAATACTGACAAGAAGTGTTTTGCAGTATTTATAGCCGGAAAAAATCGCTAGAAACTAAATCAAAGATTTTTTGAGTCAGTAATTAAAAAAGTCGCTTTCGTCAGGTTTATCACCCTCCGACCTTCGAATAAAAGAAACTTAATTCAGAATTATTTTGGCCTTAATGCGTGCCAATTTTTGTACTGCCAATACCCGATACTACCAAATCAGTTTTACTTTCAGTTTTTTAATTCGCATATGGCGGACTTCAGGTTAATCACGGGGAAACCCCTGTATTCTGTTTGCTGTTTGTATCAAAGCTTTTTGACCTGACAGAGAATTGGTAACACAGTGTTGTCACCTCAGACACTTCTTGGCTAGATCTAGCAATATTTTTAATGCCCATAGTCACAAAAAAGTAAATTCTTTGGCTAAAAATCTGAGCAAATTTTTAACAATTTATGTTTCATTCAAATTTTTACTAGAATTTGATAAGACACCTGAGACAACCATGTAAAAATGAGAATCTGAAGAAGGATTTAAAGCCGAGGTTCCCAAACTTTTTTGTGTCGTAGACCATGTTTTTCGGTTTTAGGTAGACCCCTACTTACCTGATATTGGAAATTTTTTTACTTTATAAATACTTCTATGAATAATGTGTATATATATTTATATTATAAGATAGTATAATGTAAGTAAATAGGTACTATCAGTGTATGTTGAGATCCACCATCGTGGACATCATTTTGATATCATAGATCCTCAAATTTTTTTTGGGCCCTTGAAGATTGTCATAGACCCCTGGGTGTCGATATAGACCACTTTGGAAATCACTGATTTAAAGGATGGCTGAAATCGGTCAGCGATCAAGCGCTGTGTATTCTTTGTACGGCTTTCTTCGTGTATATTCTTTGTTTGCTATTTTTTAAATAAAAATTGAGTAACATACACGACATATTTCTTTCCACAAAAGATTCTGCTAGGAAATTGTAGAACAAATAAACCAAAATTTGACTGAAACGATTCTGAAACCAATGAACGTTCGACATCAGCAATTAACATTGACTCAGATCCAAATATAATTTTACAGGGAAATGATAAAATTAATAATATAAATAATAAAATTAGGTATTAAATGATGATTTTGAGGCAATTATATACTATTAAATTGATCTCATAAATATTTTTCATTAATAAATAATGTTTAACTCTAAGCTTAACGTGAACAAATAATAATAATAATTGATTTTCCTTATATTTTGTTTAACCTTGTTTTAGCCACTTCAGCCAACACGATTTTAGCCATTTTTGGGTGCAATTTAGCCACTAACCCAGAGGGTGGGGTTGCAACACTGTGTTAACTCAAGCTTTCAGAACTTAAGCTTTATTATTCATTCTTGTGAATGACAGATGCTCTTGATGGTGAGCATTAATCAAGCGAATGTCAATCTTCCATATTTGCACCGATTCTCTATATCCGGTTTCGGTACTCACGATTGCTCATCAATCCATTATGTTCTTACTAATCACTCCAGCCGTTTCCGATTTATCAATTAAGTTCAAAAATGTTTCAGTTGCTTTTTAAATTTTTTTAAATTCCAATCCCAATCACCATCCCAGAAATTTGATAAATCTGAGACTGTTCACCCGATTATTATCATTTTTCTAAATTTTATCTCTTTCACATTTAACATAAAGTCTTCGAGTAGGTTTCCTGGTGTCGGTGTCTGAGAATGATTTCTTTCCCACGTAGCTTTCTTTGAGATTTATTTCAATACGTCTGTACTTTCGATTTATTTTTATGATTAGGTATTTTTTGATGGGTATTTGAAAGTGAGTTTTAAAACGAGCACAAATGTGTCGCCAGATTGACAGCTGAACAAATATTCGCCTTCAGGCTCAATCATTATGATTATTTTTCGAGGAAAGGAATTTTTTTGCATAATTCTGTTCTAATTGTATATTCAATTATTTTAATAAGTTGATAGAGCCTCGTGATCATTTTGATTTTGATGCGTCTTTAAAGCTAACTGAGAGATCATTTGGAAGGGTATTTGAAGTGAAAAACTTTTTTTTTCTTTTGCCAGGAGGAGGATCAAAGTTATTTCAGTTCTCATTCTGGATCTGGGTCTATTTATCAATTTCTTCTTCACCTCTTCTGTTGTAAATTTTGGTTACACCGAGTTTTTGTATGAAATTTTTAATTTTGTTTTAAATCTAGAATTTAGGCCTCACTACTAGGTACCACTTTTAGTCGAGAGATTGAGTGCCCTACAAGCATTCAGAGATCTGTGATTAGACTCACACGACACTACCCTATTCTCATCCATCAACTAGGCCAAGATTGTGGTCTCTTCATTAGATAAAACATCTTTCTGTAGTCATACCAACTTCACATTACCTCATATTTGACAAAGCTTCTAACGGAGGTAAATAAGACTTCGCTTCGGGGCATAAAATGGTTTTGAGTGGGTCAAGTGTAGTGCTGATTAAACTACTGTCGACTTTGTTAGCTTTGAAGGATGATTTAGACCAGTGATGGGCAAAGTACGGCCCGCGGACCAACCCCGGCCTGGGGAAGTATTTAATACGGCCCACCGAGGGTTTATCGACATGGATAGTATTAGTAAATGGCCCACTACAATTACGTTCTGACGGTCGAGAAGCTCAAAGTAGATTTTACTTAGTAGAATAATAGATGTAGTCTACAGAAGATGCTAAACAATTCGCGTGTTGTTGCATAGTTCATGTGTTGCAAATTTGTGCGGTCCTTCTACTTTATGTGTGGCCCGCCAAAAAATGTTAAAATTTAAATCTGCCGTTGATTAAAGATTGCCCAACCCTGGTTTAGACTAACTAAAGATTAAAAAAAAACAATTTAAATTCTCTGACACTCCATTAGTGATCTGTATATCCAATTGTGTCTGTCGTTAAGCATTCAAAATGAAACGAGACTAGTTTACGGCTAACTATAAACTTTATACGATTCCAGTTAATTATGTTCAAAGTAGCGGGTGTCTATTTCCTGGGGTACGGACTCAGAAACCTTAGGACAAACCCAAAACATGCTGAAAAGTTCAACAACAGAGAAAATAACAAACTGAAAAGGTTACACAATTTTTTTCGCTCTAATGTTTTGTTAATTTATAACAATTAAATTAAATTACTGTTTTGTTCGATTGGCGTGAAAAATTTAAAAGCTCCGTGAATGAACAGGTTCAGGGACACAGACTAAATTGTTAGACAATCATTCTCTTTTTTGCGGGATTATGATAAACATTTCAGCCGCAAAATGGCGATAAATTTCTTTTAATGTGACGGTTCTGTTAACAAAAGACTTTTTCAAGTAGCTAACTAAAAGCTCTTTTTCGGATAGGTTGGCGGGGATTCAGAAACTTTTTTTCCTACGTCCTCTTCACATTTTTCCTTTCTTCGTTCTTATTTACTTTATATTCTTTGTTTCCTTTGTTTTCCCTTCATTTGATATTGTTGTCAGCGTGATGAGATCTGACCTTCGAATAAAATTGCAAGCTTTGTTAACTACTACATCGTCTCTCGTATCAATTCACTTGACTTCATCTCCTCGTTCTTGTACCTCTTTTAATTTAACAATTCCTACCTGTTACCAGAGGAAATTTCCAAAGAGGATAGTCTGGGAAAGATTCGAGTACCGGATTTTATAGTTTTAAGTGGACACCAGCGTTGAAGTGGATTTTGACTTTTTTTCCTCTTCTTTTGTGTTTCAGATGATGGTTATAGTTTAAAAGGAAAATGGAAAAATCAGACGGGTTGACGTATAACGTATCCAAAGTCTCGACTCTCGGGAAGTTTGACGTGACGCTCGAGGTGAACAATAGCGAAACGTCCGGAAATGTGCAGAATTTGACGACTTTTTGCCAAGCTGATTACGTGCCATCCGTCGAGGAATATTTCACAGGTAAACCGTTATGTTAATGACGAAGAGAGAAAGTCTTAAGAAAGAAAGAAAAATTTAATTTGGTTAAATCTATCAAGAAGGCGAATTTATTTAGCGTCAAATTTATAAAGACTTGTTCGAAAGGATGGAATTTCGGCGAAACGCGAATCACCAGACATTGCAAAACGATCACGTTCTAAAAATTTTTGTTCTATAAGATCGGCTTAAACCGGTTAAAGACCGACTTTTCCAAGTTCTTTCGCGGGTACCTAGCTGTTGAACAGTGTTCTGGTTAACTAAGGATGGTAAAAGAAAGTGAGAGGATTGGATGAAATAGTATAACAGAAGATGGTCACGGATTGCTGTTGCCATTCTATTCCCTCAAGCTTTTAAAGCCGCGGTTATCCAATCTGTTTCCTCTGAAACCCTTAATTTTAATACTTCGCCTCGAGAAGCGCAAAACCTGAGGATTCACAACAAAAACCGGAAACAGGTATTTTATTACTCCAAAAACAAATTTTCTCCAAATATCGAATTTCTCAACTCAGATCAATGACAACAACACGGTTTTCGCCGTGAAAACTTTGAAAACTTCAGACACATCACATGATTTCAAGGCCGAGGAGAATTTGCACAGCAAACACACATAAATAATTGATAAGTAAACGTCACCCCGAAATTTTAGTTTTTTTTTCAATTATGATCGCCCCCTCCGCCCTCCCGAAAATTCTCTTTTTTTAAACCTAGTCGTGACCTAGACAACACTAGAACCATTTTGGTCGGAGATTCGTAAAACCGGAATGACGTAATACGGTATGGAAAGGAGGACAAACTGAAAATCCGAAAAGTCTGATTCAACACTTCGACCGGAACATTGGGCCTGAAAATCGGGATTTTTGTTCCACGGAATTCTATTCGAGTAGGTTTGAAATATTTGTTTGATGAACTTCGAAAACGAATTTAGGTTATTTGCAAAAATAAAATTAAAAAATACCTTCAGAGGAAGGATAACCACAAATTATGCATGAAGGAATTGCGTAAGAGAGTTGGTAATTGACCGTTTTCAGGTTTTTTATTTTGCCTCCATATTTTGATTGGTGGTTGGTTTTAACGTTCCGTTTTGCGAGCGGATGAACGAAAACGCGGACAGGAAGTCGAAGGAAATTTGACTGTAAAAGTGAAAGGAGCACGAAGAGCATCGTTTGTGTACCTGATTCTCCAATAGCACCCTTCGGTCACTTCTAAACTTTTCCGGTGTTTTTGAATGATGGGTTTGTTAACTTCGTCAGCCAGTTTGTGTTTCTTCTGAAGACTTGTTTTAATCAGGATAATCTTTCTAGAGGCCCGGTTTATGTGCCATCTTTGTCGAATACATCGACCTGTTAGTTTCGTTTTTTATCTTCCTATCTGCTGTCGTTTCAATAACCGTTCGAGTTACTCCTCCCAACACAGCGTCCTCTCCGAAGCCTCATCTTCATGCAACTTTGTGACTTGTTCCAGTCTTTTGCTCTGGTCACCACACTATTAATAAAGAAGCTATGACTTTGGATTGGAGATATAAGGTTAATCGGATGCTGCATTCATTCATGGTCCAGATTGATTTTTATTCCAACTTTTTGCGTTGGGTTTTAATACTTGATGTAGTAACACCAAACCATCTCTTCGTTTAAGTGTCTGATACAGTTTAAAACGCCTTCAAACAGAATTAGAGCGAACAATGCATTTATCTCTTAAGCCTAAAAATCTTTCCATCTCACACATCGCAAATAATCATTGAGCACAACGTCAATTATTATCATATTTATAATTTTTTTCACATCTGATGTCGTTTGAGTATTCAGCATCGTTTGTTATAATTTTGGTTTGGACAGAAGGTTGATAAATCAAAGAAGATTTGGTAGCCTTCGGTGTTGAGACTGTTACGTCATTATGTCTCTGGTCTTTGTGAGTTGGTTGTCAGAAAAGCTGAGAAAACATGGGTTTTGTAATGATGAAAGAGAAACTAATGCAAATCGGATCTTTGTTCTTGTTTTTATCTGATGTTTCATTTTAATCGGTGAAGATTGTATAACAAAGTGGCACAGAAATCGCGTCTGAGCCTAACATACATCATCGCTTTGACAAGAATACGAATATCTTTTAAGAGTACGACTTTCGACGCGTACAGTCCACCCTCAGGGCATCATCTGCATGTACATCTGTCAGTCTGTTTCTATATTGCCTTATGTATATGTTGAGGCAAACAATGTCAGCAGTTTCTGAGGTAGGCCCGAACATTTTTCGTACTGGCCAGGCACTATGTTATAGAATTCAGACTTAACAATGAGCAACCGACCTTACACAAACATTCACTCAGTCGGTTTCCACTGGGCTACTGGGCCACCCAGTAGAGCTTGGTGGGCCGCTGTGTGAGTACCAAGGATGTGGGTCCTTAACACTCTTTTCTATGACTAAAGACTTGGGAAGTCTGCGGTTGAGTGTCAAACCGTCTATAGTTGTAAGTTTAATTAAGTCATAGTGTAGTGTAATCAGAAGTTGAACGTTATAATTGTGCTACATCTGAAGGTTAAGAACTCAAGCTTAAACTAAGAAAATGGTTCAGGAGGATAGAAAAGGAACTGAAAAACTGAGAACTACACACCAGGACCTATACAAACGTGAAAATCTAATAAACAAAATGGGAACGAATGGAGAATGGACGAAAGAAGAAGCGAGAGATTAAGAGTTACTATACCAAAAAACAAAGGTAGCAGAATAAATTCGAAAGGCAGAATGGCTAGAACGTCGGTGAGAGAAAAGAGAATAAATAAAGCAGATATGGACGTCCATGAAAGTATAAAGAATTCCATTTCAGCTACTAAAGATACTAACAGGTCGTACGGATGACGAAACGTCAAAAAGCGACGAAAAGCTGAGTACTTAGACCCGTTAAACAATTTAAAGATGTCGGTCTTTCATAAAAATCTTAAACCGTGAAAGAGTTTTCCTAGTAACTTTGCCTTTAACTCTCGCAATGTCCTCAGTTAATTAGTATAAACATACAATTATACATAAGACAATTTGGTGGTTTCTAGAGTTCGAGTTCACTATACTCGTTTCTTCTATTTTACTCTTGTTTGCCCTTCCTCCTAAACATACGTCTTCATGTAACGGGGTTGGCGGGGTGGGAAGGCGGTAACATGATAGCACGACATAGTCCTCCTCCATCTTTCGCAAAAACTTTACCAACGACTAAATTAATCAAGAGACGAAACGTCACGAAATCATCTCGCGTGTCGCGAAATAATATTTTCTAACCACAAACGAGCGCGCGCCATCACGCAACAAAGATCTTCTAAGACCACACTTGACCAGAATGCATAAAGATCTCGTGAAGGTTGTCGAAATCCCACAAGAAGATGAAGATGGCAATAAACTTTCGGGTCGGTGGTTAATCGAGCTGTGGAACCTTGTCGAAAGGTTAATTACTCGACGAGTATGGGACTCCGAAAACCTTTTTTCGCTAATTAAAAACCATTTTCTTCCCTTTTTGAGAGAGATCCGAATCTCGAATCTCCTCCTTTCTATCTTCCAAAGAGATCGACGGTAGGCCTTCAGAAGATTTGCGAAACCATTCAGCAGCGATTTTTACTTCTTACGTACTCTAACTGTTTCGAAGAAGAAATTATGCAATTTACCGTTAGGGGCATATATTTGGTCCGGTCAGGTACCGTTTCTACCGGTAGTTGATCTTTCGCTTATGTGTGATCAATAACCAAATGCGGAAATCAATAAAAAAAGAAAAAAATATTCAGAAACCAGGGAAATCCGAATCGCGCAACTCGGAATCTTGAAATGTAGGAAGTGAATAAAGAAGGACAGAAGGGAGGAGTGACAAAAAAAGGCCGACGGGATTTGGGTCGCGTGGTCGTCGACCTAGGATGTTGTTAGTATCATTTGAGGGTTATCCAAATTTTTGTAAATTTGGTCTGTTGTAAGTCTGTAGTGAGCGAAATTTGTGAGCTTATCATTGAGTCTAAGAGGAAGGTATTTAAGTTCTCCCAAAAGGAAGCTTAAACTTCAACTGCTGTTCGATATCATAGTTGAACTAAACACCAACCACAACTTGTGTGGTGTGATTAACCCTTCGATCCATTCTCATCCTCAAGTGTGTTCCGTATCTGATTTCCGGCAGAGCGTAAACAAAGAACACAAATACATTGCACCTTGGTCAACAAATTTTCTTTTATTCATTTAAATTTCCTGTTGGAATAAGCGACAACCTTATCACTACTATAAATCATTTGTAGTGATAACGTTGCATCTTAGAGAAGAAACCATCTTGCTTCTAAGAACTAAATATAATTTGTTGACCATAAACTGTAAACATAAATTATGTAAGCATCACATAAAGTAGAAAAGTGGAAAAGCAGTAAACCAATGACACCAAACACAGGGTAGGAGGTCGTTGACTCGAAAGGTTTTCATCCCCGAAGAAGTTGATTACTTCCTTGGAACTCCCGCCCCGGCAGGAAGGTGTTTTCCTACCCCGATTCGTTTATTAGTCGAGTTCATTGGCGGGGTCATTCCCTTTGAGCCTTCTTCTTCTACAGGAAGGCTGTGGAGAGAGAAAAATTGCTCTGAATTGTTGAGTGTAAGAATTTCCGTTTTAGTTTTTAATAGTCCCACGAAATGGCTTTCACTTCTCCTTTCACGATCGAATGGGTTGACCTTGAACTACCATTTTGACGACATCCGAACGAATATGTTTATGTAATATCTCGCCAACCAGGTTTCCTGGCAGTAATCAGACTTTGGAATCGAATATTCGTGACTAATTGCTCTCGAGCCCTGCGACTCTCGACCTCAATTGGCCCTCTGGTGGACGTTGTCTCGGAAAGAAATTTTCTTTTTCCTCTTAATTATGCAATTATGGCTATAACACCGGAGGTGTGATCCGTTTTGTTTATGACACCACCACCAATTTGGAAGGGAACCAGTTCTAATAGGAATTTTCGAATGGTTTAGTCGAACTGACGTCACCAACAGCGGAATTTGCAAGTTCTAACGATGCCGAGGAGTAAGTTATTTGACACTTTGTTCAGGTTTCGAAACTGCCTTGAAGTTTCTCGAAGAAATATCGACCCCCTCTCAATGAACAATATTGAAACCAGTGGAAAGTGTTTGGTGTGAACATCTTACGAGGTGATTGTAAAGAAAGCGGAGTTGGGGAGGTGGAAGTGAGGAGACAACATAATCTTGAAGTTGAAAAGAGTCAAAACTTTCTTCTGGTGTTGGATTTCTTATAATAGGTCACGTGACTGGGATTAGTTATAAGTCACCTTACAAGGTGACTAGTAGAAAGGAGAGAACGAAAGCGAAAGAGACATATGGAAATGAGGTGTTAAAGGTGGTGTTGGGGGTAGGCTCGTTGCAGCCACGATTAACATCGATCAAACCAATCGATATCTCTAAATTTGTTGAAAAATTGCCTTTTTCACTAAATAAAAATTCTAAAAACTTGTTTGTACCGTCAACACAAAAAGATGTCTGATTTTAAGAGGCACCTTCAACCAAGGTTATCCCCTTGTTAGCCTTCAAGGTCGAAAAGTCGTTGTCCTGAAAACTTTTTTTTTTCAAGTTTTTGGTTCGGTTTTTCTAGTTCATCTTCGATATATCGTTTCTCTTTTTTCATGAGTAGATCTTCAAAGTTTCGAAAAGAAGTTGGAGGTCACCCGTCAACCGATGTTCACAAAGTCATCGCAGGTCAGGATGCACCAAACGTGCTTGCAAACTTGATGACTAACTATAACATTTCTTGGCGTGATTTTCTGTGTCGAAACTAAACCTGGGGCAATACCAACCTGTTGGTCTTGAAATATAGACTCTGCCGTCTACCAGAGGAAATCTATTACTTTTATGAATTCTTATGGTTCTCATAAACTTTGAGGAAATTATAAACTCCCAACAGGAAGTCGAAGACTCAAACCTCGGTGGTATATCGCATAAACCGTTAGTAACCGGCCTTCGAGATCTATGAAGCTCATTTCCTAATTGATTAGCAGGTTTCGGAGTTTTCTCGTCTACCATAGAAGATATGAAAAGTCAAACGGTAACAGTATGTAACATCCAGGAAGTGACCTTCCCTCCGACTTCATTTACGACCTCCCGGTTTGTCGGGCGATGTCATCTTACATAAAACCATCACCTTCCCGTTGCACTATTCCGTCCATAAACTGTATTAACGGATGGAGTTGACCCACATAGGTAGCTTCGTGTCGGCGTGTTTATGTTTAGCTTATTAAGGAAGTACATCCATGAGACTTTGTTTCGTATCTCTATCCTCTGTATCCATTCCGACTCATTCACTTAACTTTTCGCGCGAACTTGTATTATAAACAACTCGTGGAAAAAAAAGGAGTTTATGTAACTGTTACGTAACATCTTAAGTGTAAGAGTGTTACCGAAAATGATTTCGGTCCATTGACGTCTATGAAACTCTGCGGCTGTTAGCTCCCTTTCTCTCCGACGGTTTTCTAATCAGTTGCTCACTAATTCCGGCTTAATTACGAGTTTTTGTGTTTTTGGATTGATTGTGGTGCCCTGGATTACGTTTGCTTTGCTACTCGTTACCCATTGGCTCTTTTTTCTTTTGTTGTTGCTGTTTTCTCTTTTGTGGGATCTAGAACATTTGAATTTTTTTGGTTTTCCTTATTCTTTCCTGCTGTCGTTTGTCTCTTGCCGGTTATTTTAATTTTTCGATTGTTTTCGTCTTCTTTTATGTTTTTATTGGTTGTCTAGTTTTGCACTGGTGATTTTTAAATTTCCTCTCCTGTTGCGTTCTGATTTTTATATCTTTGTTAGTGTCTGGTCTTTTCGTTTTCTTTTATTCTTCTTTTCCCCATTTCCTGTGAAAAATCTCTCTTTGCATCAGTTTACCTTATCGTTTTTTTTGTTATTGAGTCCTGATTATTTTTTGTTCCTGGATTCTAACTTTTCTGCTCTTGTTTTAACTTTATTTTTGCTGTCGTCATTGTCTTTAGGGTTTTATACCGTTTCTATACCTCTTTTTCGTTTTTTCACCTTCCTCTTGATTTCCTACGTATTTCTGAAGCTTTTCTTTGCGTAATGTGAGGTTCATTCTTTCCTTTTTTCTTTCATCTGTTGCAATATTTGTTATCAAAAGCGATTTTTCATGAATCACGACTTTGCTTTCACGTAAGCACTCAAAACTCCACTTGTGGCTCTCGAACTTTTCTGTTTTTTTTTATAGTCTTGAGAGCCCATTGACCGAGGTTAGTCAATGACCCACTAAAACCATGTTCGAAAGAGGGCAGAAATGTTTTACAACGGGAAAACCTCAACTCCCTTAATCCTAGGTATTGTCAGTTTGCAATTGTTGTATAATTATTGAAGACCGATTGAAAGACAGACCCGCTTTCACTCGGCTTCCATTAGAGGCAGGATAGCGAGGCGAATATCTCAGGTTCGGATTCCCGTTTTCGAATATTCGCACATCCGATTTCTTTTCTGTTCCAATTTGGTTTGTTGTTGATGATGGTGGTGGCGGTCGTGGTGTTACTACTCCTTTGATTATTTCCATGGTTCATTTCGAATCAAATTGGTTTGGTTCCAGCAAATCAAATAAATAATTCACGAGAAATCATCAAAGCTGAAAAGCTGAAATCGTGGGAATCCACGGTTCATTTGTCAAGTTGAGAATCCCGAGATAAATAGCCTTGGGGGCTGGTGGAGGGTCGCGATGGACGGTTTCGCCTGTGAGAGAGGTCACTCGAATGTGTCTTCGTTATGTAACGGTCGGAGTGAAAAAGATGACAAAAAAGACTTTTTTTGCGCATTCTAATGGAAAAGTCTTTTTGTTTTTGTCTTTGCTTTTGCCAAATAATTGTCAAGGACGTTTTCCGCTTCGCATTTAATTAACAAAAAAAAACTTCGGATCACTGCTTTCTTACATAACGTCGAAGAGAGATTTCAGGTACGAGTTCACAACGAAAGAATTTCTTTTCAATTCTCTCTTTTAATTCATTCAAGAGAGGAAAACTGTTTTCGTTTCTCAACAGTCTAGAATATTTATGTAGATAGATGACTAGATAATGTATATCTGAGAATTTTGCAAAAGCCACCGAGGTCGGTTCTTGGTCCTGATCCTAATTTCCATCTTGTTTTAACTACTCGTCCTAATTTTTAAGCTCTTTCCTCAAGGCTGTTTCCTCCTTCCTTTCTCCAAAGAGCATGACCCGATGGTATCATGAATAGCTAATTTGAACTGAGGTCAAGAGATTTAAGACCGATTGCGAGTTAATGTTTGTACTTGTTATAGGCATTTTCTACGTCTTCTTCGACAGAGGGTGGTAGGTGTGATAGCCACTTCGTCATTCTTTTGTTGTTTCTTTGGTACAGTCATTAGGAAGATTGATGAGCTTTAGGTATCTGAGATGGTAGGTGCTTGAAGGTAGATAACTGTTAACTTCCGAGATTTCGAATTCCATCTTCTCTGACTAAATGTCCTGATTGCTAGTCCTCTACTCTTAAGATTGGAAAGAGAGCCTGAGCCCTAACGGCCGAATTAAGTGAGATTGTGACCTTTACCAAAATTATTCTTTCGGTATAATATCAGAGGATTCTGGTGTTATTTATTCATCTAAATTCAATGAAAGTAATTGAAAACTATTTTTACTTATTTGTCGAAGGCGGTTTGTGTTTGTCATCAGCCGTCGGATCATATTACAGTAAATGGGCGTAGTTTCCACTTTTCCAAATTGAAATAGCTTCTTCTTGATTTGGACAGAGGAAAGGATGCAGAACCACGATCTTTTATTGCGGAGGTGGGCGTGTTGGTGTCGAAAGAACATCCTCAAAGTGAGAAATTTTAACGGTCGAAGGAGAAAAACGATTCGAGATCTCTCGCAAAAAGAGAAATTAGTTAATTATCTCTTTAGAGGTCATCTTTGAAACTTTGGATAATTTTTATTGCAAACAGATTAAAAACCCAGAGAATTGCTTAATCCAAATCATAATCGGGACAGTTAAGTCGGTTTTTGGATGCGAGTTTTGTTTAAAGAAGTAGTGACAAGGTTGACGTGGAGGCATCATGCCAACCTAACTGTTGCAAACCCGAGACGTACCTTACATGGATTTATTCAGGACGTGACAGAAGAACTCCAACGATGGTTTTTAAGGTCGGTGTTGGCTTTTGTCTAGAATGCCGGAACCTGCCTTCACCCGCAGCTGGAAACCATCCCTGAACCGAAGGCGATTGCCCCTTGCCGCTTGACCCCATAAAACTTCTACCTCCTGTCTTCCATCCGTCTATCTCGTAAGAGAAAAAACTGCCGACTCACATATTCCATTTTACCAGCATCACGTAAGCTTGGTGCCTATCACTTTCGGCGTGACGTAAAAGCAGCTCAATAATGAGCCCACTTTCTTTGTTCCAGCTTTCAACGTCGTCGGAGTGGTTCTCTTCACTTTGGGAGGATTGGCCGTAACTATCACCATTCTCATATTCGCAGACACGTTACGTCATATTATCAAAAATGCTCCGCCGGCGGTCAAAACCCATTCGGCATTCGTCCTGTCTGTGTATCCCGTGAGTATCCCAACCCAAATCGAACACCAAACCTTGAAGCCGTCCGAATGTCTTCATGAAATCATTCCATACTTTCAGGTCGTCGCCATATCCACATACTGCGCAATCATAGTTCCGAGGGCTCAGTTATTAGCCGAAGCTGTCACCCAAGGAATGTTCATGGCTAGCTTGTATCAACTCTTCTGCCTACTGGTCGCCTATTGCGGCGGAGAAGCCGAACTGATAATGAGCGTCAAGCCTAAGTCTTTAAATATGAAAGTTCCTCCCTGTTGTTGTTATCCATGTTGCTTACTACCACAACTGACTGTTACTAAGTAAGCTGAGTACAAATTCTAATAAACCAACTCCCTTCACTTTTCTTCTGTCGCCATAAAAAACTGTTTCTCTGTTTCAGAAAACATGTAATGTTCCTCCGACTCTTAGTATTACAACTTCCAGTAGTCCAAGGATTGCTGTACATGGTGCTTGTAGTCATGTGGGCTGACGAGGAAGTAAGTAATCCAAATTATTATAAATAATTAATAGTCTTTGAAATGCATCTTCCCAAGGTAGAGCTAATAACACACTAATCTAAGAGCAGGGACGTTGTAAGGTATTCTTTTCGACAATTTTCAACTCCATTCCAACCGCTTTTGTTTGAAGGAATGCGGTTCTTGTCGAAATTTTTTTCTCGTCTCTCGGAGCTATAGTCATTCCCTCAAATTATTTTCCAATTTGTAGTTCCTGACTTTCCTCTTCCTTACTCTTCATCCTTCCCTATAGTTGGTGAGAGTTTTTTTGGTGTCGAGTTGTTGTGATTTCGTAGAGACAAGAGTAGTAGCTCGCGGTGACACGTTTTCACAAAGACAAACACATCGAACTATTCTAAAACAAACCCACACCCATTTTGTTTTGGTTTTTAATCAGAGATTCTTATTTTGTTTGAACCATCACAACGAAGAATTATTTTTCATAAATAATGCACATTTCATTGTGATTGTTACAAAATTAAATTTACAGAGAAGCAAGTTCCGAAATTTTAAATCCCCACACTTCAAAGAGGTTCAAATGCAATTGTGGGAGCCTCAAGAGTGCGTTATTTATAAAATGTCGTCTCCAATAATAGTGTGCATTACTTTTGAAATGACTTCTCTAAGAAAGTGTATTTTAGTCGTTAATTCAATCATCGTAAATTATCTACTACTCGATATTATCTTTTGCTACGGTTAAAACTGGGTTGTTTCAAGAAGTGGACAAATTTTTGCTGTTGTAATATTTGCTGTCGGGATATGAAAGAAAATCGAGAAATATCCTTGGTCTGAGGTTAAACGTCAAACAGACAGTCGAAAGTTTAATAGATTCAGGAGGTGGAGAGGAAGGGGATGAGGGCAAATCGCTATATCCTCTCTTTTAACCCACAAACCTAATTCTTGGAGAGGGCGGGGCGGGGGGTTGAAATCTAAGGGTTGTTCTACTCATTGATTTTCTTTTCTCGTAAAATAGGAGGAGAAGATGAACGCCTTTTTAAATATTTCATAAAAAGTTTCCTTCTTTCTTCGCTGTCGTAATGTTGGATTTATTAAATAAATAATCTGCGGGAAAGAAGGTGGGATTTCGAAGTTGAAGCTTCCGTGTCAGAATACGGAGGTTTGCGGGTTCGAGAATATTAAAAATGAAAGAAGGAAAGGACAAACGGACAAACAAGAAGGAGGAGGAATGGTTAAAAACGCAAAATCTGCAAAGTGCGACACATGTCAAATCGAACCTGAGGACCAGGTTTCGTTTTTATTGCTTGTTTATTAACCTATTTTCAATAAATAAAATTTATTGCAAATGTTTCACTTCATTTATTACTCGTCAGCCATGATTTATTGAGAGTTGTTTAGAATGATTTGCGAGCTTTTAACTTAGTAAAAATGTTGAGAGTTAGGATATCATACCCTCCAGGTGTTCTCGTTAACCTACAGAAATCAGGTACATACGTAGTATCTAGTTTATCTCCAGATTAACTAGGGTGTATAACTACCGAGGTATAATAAATGTTATGAGCTGACGATTCCTTTATATACTGTTTTATATTGGCGCAGTATCCTATACGCGTATTGCTTACACTATGTGGTCGTTCACCCCGTGGAGGAGCTCTACTACTACTAATATTACTACTATATAGCTCTACTACTAGCTCCTTACTACTAATATTGATTCCTTGTTTTATAATTTATTTTTCAGAGTTTATATAATGTAAATTATATGTACTTTCAACCGATTGTGGTCGCTTCAATTCTATTCGGAGTCTGGGGAATTATAATGACAATGAAAATGCTGAGCGAGACGCTCAAGGACTTTCACATGCAGGTAATCATTCCAAGATTCCATAAGAAAAATTTCCCGCCAAAAGCAAAAACCAAAATGTTGGAAATAGGTGTGTGGAAATGAATTCCGGACGAAAATAAATTTTTGGAAAATCAAAAATATTTTTTACAAAATATAGCGCGGTTGTTCTGATAGCCGTTCGAGTTACTTCGCCACACTGACTGACTCCCAGTTGACATTTACACCATATAGTGTTTGTATTATTTAAGAATCAATTTAATAATTGATTAGGTAATTAAAGTAATAATTAATTTATTTTAAAAATTTGAAAGAAACGTTCTTCATGATCATTATATTATAAATATATTGTGACGATATTTGTGTTGAGTAGAAATTGTGAAAAATGTAAAATACAATATTATAACAACCTAGTGTATATAATATTATTAATTAATCACTGTATTATACTTCATTAATATTTATTTTGATTAAATGAAGTACACATTATAATATTATTTATTGAATTAATTTATTCTCACTATTTAATCAATATAAATATTAATTAAGTACAATACAGTGATTAATTAATAATATTATATACACTAGGTTGTTTTATATTGTATTTTATATTTTTTATTCATCATTAAATTAATAATTAATAGTTATAGTTAAACAATACTCTTATACAAACACAATAAGTCTACAGCGAGCTGATATATACACTATACATAAACTTACTGATTAATCATTACTATTAATTATTAATTTAATCATTAGACAAAAAATAATAATATAAAATACAGTATTAAAAAAACCTAGTGTGTACGACTTGTAAATACTAGTAAATCTACTGTATAATACTATTAATTAATGACTGTATTATACTTAATTAATATTATAATGTGTACTTTATTTAATCAATATAAATGTTAATTAAATATAATACAATGATTAATTGATAGTATTATGTACGTTAGATTTTTTAATACTGTATTTTATATATTTTTATTAATCATTAAGTTAATAATCAATGAGTCTATGTATACCAGTGGTTCCCAAAGTGGTCTATATTGACCCCCAGGGGTCTATGTCTACCTGCAAAGGGGTCTACGTCAGCGAAAAATTTAGGGGTCATGAAATGAAAATGGGGGTCCACGATAGCGGATTTCAACATACACTAATAGTACCTATTTACTTACATTATACTATCTTATAATATAAGGACATACACATTATTCATAGAAGTATTTATAAAGTAAAAAATTTCCAATATTAGGTAGGTAGGGGGTCTACCCAAAACCGAAAAACATGGCAACGGATCTACAATACAAAAAAATTTGGGAACCTCTGATGTATATATCAGTCCTCTGTAAACTTAGTGCGTTTATATAAAATTATTGTTTAATTATTACTATTGAGTATTAATTTATTAATTTTAAGTAATTATGAGTTAATTTCAAATTTTAACACTATGGCGTCCGGTGGCTGGGTGGTACAAGCAAAAATTATGGATGAGTGCCGGTGCCATTCGGAAATTATTACGTATTCGCCAATGGCTGTATTGTATATTCAAAGCTGTGGAACTAAAGTTATTATTGCGTGTTCCATTTAACTAACACTAAACGACAGAGTAGAAACTTTTGTTTTCTAAGAAACCTTACCCAAGACATGGGAACTAACGCCAGGATTAGTATACAAGAACCTCGAAAAAACGCGAAACTATTTAAGTCAGTTCCACCAGGACAGACTCGAAAAAATCTGGATTAGAAGTTTGGACGCCACAGTGTTAATAAATTAATTGGAAGAGGGATGTTGAGTCTAAAAACAAGGTTTTAAAAATTAGTGGAAAAAATTTTTGGTTCAGATTTTGAAAGAATTATTTCCTACATCAAATGCTGTTGAAATAGAAGACAGTTCCAATGGGGAAATAAGAATGACAAATCGAAAGTTCAAATTCATTTAAAAATCTGCAAAACAATCGGAACATTCTGGAACAAAAGGAATTTTAATGTAACGCTAACAAATAAATTTTTTGTTCGTTTGTTTCAAATTTAGGGCAAATACGTAGTCCTGCAACTGGTTCTCCTTTTTGCAAAACTCCAAGGCATCGTCGCGAAAATAGTCGTTTGGAAAGGTGGAATAACGTGCACTCCTCCAATAACGGCGAGCGTGTACACCAACCGTAAGTGGACAGTCAGACATTCCCTCGACACGTTCACCTTCATCTCAATTATCAGAGGGAGAGTTTGCTCTCTCAATTAAACACCTTCTCTCTCGATTCATTTCAGTCGTTTACAATTCAGTCATGCTGGCGGAAATGGTCATCCTCGGTTTCTTCGCGAGGCTTCTGTACAAGAAAGAACTTCCACGGATCTCGACGAACGCGACGACGAACATTCAAAACCAAATTTGCGTCATAGGAGATTTGAAACGGTCCTCCGGCCAGAAGGAAGGAGGAGGAGGAGTTGATAACGCAACTTTTGTAAATTAATTTCTTTTCTATTTACATAATTTCAATTACTTTTAATTTTAAGTAGGTAATTAAATTTTTATTTTTATTTTTTATCGGTCCTATTTATTCAATCTTGTATGTTGGCAGCTCTTAAATTGGTTTTTGGGGGAAGGGAGGAGGAGGAGGATTTGAGTTCTTAGAAGAAAAATGATTTGGCCACAACTTTGTCCAGCCCTTTCTTACCCCCAAATTGGCAATCTGAATTAGCTTTTCATTGTCCTTGTCAACAATGACCTTTGACCTCTTTCCTCGTGTCTAGACTATTTAACCTGTCTTACAAACCCTCTCACTCTGACATTGTCATGTGACTTCTACCAAAACCCCATTTGTGAGATGAGCCAATCGGACTCATTTAGTCTAATTTTGAAACGAGTTCTACATTAAAGTGTGCATTACTTATGAAATAAGACCTCCTCTTGACAAATGGTACATTTTCAAGAATCACACTTTTTTAATGAGTCAATTTGACTCATGCAACTGAGTTGAAGTTATTTGCAAATGAAAATCAGCTCCATCAACTCAAATGTGCATTATTTATGAAACGATCCCGTGACTTTCCTTCAACAAAACTTTCCTCACATTTATACAACCCCTTTTAATCACTACGGGTTGTCTTTCCACTCATTTCAAAAATAATGCACACCTAAAAAGACTCCATTTCATAAATACTGCACACTTGGAGGAAACTCGTTTTATAAGTAACCTCCACCTGAAGGTTTCATTTCATAATGCACACAACCGAAGAATTTCCTACATAAATAATATACACCTTTGTGAAGAGCTCGTTTCAAAAGTAATGCACACTTGCTTGCCTACATATTATTAAGAGCGTTTCACACGTCATGTGTAACAACAAAATTTTAAAGGAGTCTAATTGGCTCACTCTCTCATAAATCTGATGTTAACATTGAGGGGAGAGTATTTTATGTTACGAAAAAAGAATTTCTTTCGTATAAAAATTGAAATCTTGTTTTAATTATGACAAAAAAAAGATGAATAAACACTTGAAAATACTCTAATGAGGGGGATGTAGGGGGTTGGGGGGGTGTTACATATCGTCGTCAGAATCAGAATCGGCTTCCATCGCATCTTTGGCCAATTTCTCGGCTTCCGCGAATACTGAAGGCGGAACTTTTTCGTGGATTCCGTTCGACTCGGCGCAGACCCAACTCAACTCCAATTCGAACTGTTTGTCCTTTAATTCGTCGTGTAACAGATAAATACTGCAAAATACAAAAATCAGTTTCGATTAAATTTAAGGTTTCCTTCTTTAGATTCGAAGAGGAAGGGGAGTCCTAAGACAACACCCAAAGGTACCAAACCTGAGGTGAGTATTTGAATTTCTAACCCCTTTTGGAAATGATATTGGTATACCATGGATGCCCCTTTAAGATTTCATGAAATGTCACCTCCCAGATGTTTCGCAAATTTCTCCGCAGAGTTGGGTTTTGACTTGGTTCAAGTTACCCTAACCTTCACAAAAAGTGTTCAATATTTATGAAATCAATCCTTAGCAGTGTGCAGTAATTAAGAAACGTTTATTACATAAATAATGTACACTCAAGGAAAATCCAAATTTATATACAAATACAGCACACTCTCACCAAGGATTTCAATTCATAAATATTGCACACTAGTATTAAATCCTCATATCAAATGTAACAAATAATTTTATGAACTCATGAAATAAATGTTTCATAAGTTTGAGGTAAGTCACAACAAGTAATATCTAACTTAAAATCGAACCTGAGACATCATGAAATACAAAACCCTGTTTCTCGATTTTTCTAAACCCAAATCAACTTACATTCTTGCAGCTTCCATAACCAAATCTCTGCAAGTCATATTTTTCAATTTTAATTTTTCTATTTCTGTCTTAGCTGTTTGTTTAGCCTTTCCAGCAGCACATGCAAAATATCCCTGAAATACAAATTAAAACAAAATTCACATAAGACACAAACCCAGCTTAGGTCATTTGAATGCATACATAATATTGCTAAAGCTATCACATTCCTGCATTAACTACTCACATATGAAACTCCACTCGGATCAATCATGTACATTTCTGCTCCATTTTCTTTACTGTATGAAGTTAAGATGATGTTACAACCAAAAGGCCTCACAGCAGAATATAATGTGTAAGCATGGACATACATTGAAAGTCTATCGTTTAAAGCTTTTAAAGGGATTGGTGAACCATACTGACTCCTCCATTTTGAAGCAACATCCCTTGCACTCTCAACTAACTGTCTGGCATCAGAAATTAAGCCACAAACCGCCTGTAAAGATGATTAAGGTTTAAAACACTTGAAATACCCAATGTTACAATAAATAGTTACCCAAAATCCTCCCAGAAAATTGATATCTTACCATTCCAACATGTTTATCAATATTGAATATTCTCCTATTTGCTCCAGCTTCATACAGTTTGCTTGTGACAAGTTTTTTCAACTGCCAATACAACTCCATCCTTACATCTTAAACCGATTACTGTTCCACTGTTTTCTACAGCCTTTTGAGCATATTCTACTTGAAATACTTTTCCATCAGGTGAAAATTGAGATGCAGATAAATCATACTAGAAGTAACAACACATTTACAGCAGCCAAAGGAATAGACTTATAGTCAGGTTCACATAACCTAACTATATCATATAAATATCATTAGTAAGTAAACCCCGATGAAAGGCCAATTTCTAACATCATCCACAAAACGTAATAATGACTCTTATTCATTCCCAAAATAGTAATTACGAAAATTCTCGATTTTAAAGCCGTGAACTTAAAAATTGAGTCGAAAATCATCAAAACATTGCGAAACAACTTTGACAAATTATTACTCTTTTAATCGATTTCTGATCAATTGTGGCTATCAGGCTATCGTAGAACTATTATAATATAATACTTACGCCCGTTCCTATGGAACTCATTTTAGATTTTAAACGAAATAGTGACTATAAAAGAGATTAAAAAGCCGCTATTTCTAATGACAGTGCACAATATTAATGTTGGTAGGGCTGCCAACTGTTGAGTATACATTTCCTTTGGCGTGTCCATTTTGAATTTGTTTTCCTTTGATTCACGAACCACAAGTCAGCTGACTTTTGATACCAGTGTAAAGAAGAAAATTTTTGAAAAATGTCTGGGAAAGACAGATTAGCTATTTTCCCTTCCAGAGGGTAAGACTTTTTTCTTTAAATTTTTCCGACATTTTTATTTCCATTTACGCATCCTTAATTTTGAATTCCTTGTGCAATTTTCATTAATCCTCCATTTTTGGTGTAACCCAGTCAGCGCTCACTTTGATCGATTATATGAAAAATACAATTTTTAAAAATATTTTCTTTAATATTTGCTTTTGAATTATATTTTAGACCTGATACTATGCGATACTCTAGTTTGCTTTGATTATTTTTATGGTTCTACTCCCCTTTGTAGCCTGTATATGAAACCTGGTTTATGGGATGTATTGAGATCATTTTCTTTAAAATTATTTTTCTATAATAGAGCTCAGATGTTAATGAAGGGAAGGCTGAAAGGAGCTCAGAAAGGACACAGTTTGCTGAAGAAGAAGGCAGATGCATTGCAAATGAGATTTCGAATGATTTTGTCTAAAATCATCGAAACCAAAACCCTGATGGGTGAAGTGATGAAAGAAGCTGCATTCTCACTAGCTGAAGCCAAATTCACAACAGGTGATTTCAATCAGGTGGTCCTCCAGAATGTCACCAAAGCTCAGATTAAAATTCGAACAAAGAAAGATAATGTTGCAGGTTTGTAATATTTTGCATTGTTGTCTAATTTTGGTTTTGTGGTTTTTAAAGACAAACTTTTAAAAAAAATTTTTTTTGTATAGGTGTCACTCTGCCAGTTTTTGAAAGTTATCAAGATGGTACAGACACATATGAACTAGCTGGTTTGGCTAGGGGTGGTCAGCAATTAGCAAAGCTAAAGAAAAATTACCAAGCAGCTATAAAGCTTTTAGTTGAATTGGCTTCCCTTCAAACATCTTTTGTGACTTTGGATGAAGTTATTAAGATTACCAACAGAAGAGTGAATGCTATCGAACATGGTAAGTACATATAGGGTGAGCCATTTATTTTATATCATCTTTGTTTTGTGCTATATTTAACCTAAATAAGAAGTCATGTATTCCAAAATTCTTGCTCTTAGTTCTATAGTTTCATCAGGGATTTAAGATGTATTAATCTCTCAGCTTAAAAAGAGAGCATAAATGTTTTTCTTATCATTGTAATCATTTTACTTAATGTAAACTTATCTGTCATCCTTATTAAAGTGGTCTGGATTTATCCTCATTTTGCCTAAATTCTCTGTATCCCACTAAAACTGAATGATTGTATTAATTTTCATCATCAAATTTGTTACTGAGTCTCAGTTAGGAGTGTTAGGTTTGTGATCTGAGTCAGTTTGACTCATTTAAAATTCTGAGCTGTGTTTATATCTTGTCTAATCAATTTTAATTTATTTGTACACATTCATCACCTCTTCCCTCCACACTTTGCTGGAAATTCGAAAGTGTGTATCATTAATTTGAAGCTGTGTATTATTTCGAAATGAATTTCTTAGTAAAATTTGAACATTATTCTGATTCAGATTTGAAACTGTATATGATATAAAACAATATCTTAACAAATATGTGCATTACTTATGAAATGGAACTTCCATTTATGTCAAATCTGTTGGCTAGTTTTCCAGTTGTTGTCGAAGTTGTTCCAGGTTGGTTGTTGAAGTCGAATCAGGTCATTTCTTCAAAGGTGGATGTACAATCATTATTCATAAATGATCATCTAAATAAGTTTTTAATTGTTTTCAAATTTTTTTTCAGTGATCATTCCACGCATTGAACGTACGTTATCATACATCGTCTCAGAGCTGGATGAACTCGAACGTGAAGAATTCTACAGGTAATAGAGCCCCTGTGAGGATTTCAACACCAACCAGGGTTTAAGGCCTGTGTAAATTATTTATTTTAAAAATTGGAGACTTTGGGTCAAAATAAATTAATTCAGTAAACTTTCCAAAGTCAGACTTAAACGGTCAACAGCAGTGATGGGCAAAGTACAACCCGGGGACGTATTTAATCAGGCCCGCCGAGGGTTTTTCAACATGGATAGTGTTACGTATAGCTACAATTACGTTTTGACAGTCAAGAAGTTTAAAGTGGATTTCACTTTGTGGAATAATAGATGCATAGTCTACAGAAGAAGCTAAACAGGCTGCGTAATTTGTGCAGCCCTCCTACTTTAGTTCCTATTTTATGTGCGGCCCGCCAAAAAATTTAAAATTTAAACTGGCCAACTGGGTGATTAAAAAGATTGCCTACCCCTGGTCAAAAGCTATACATATTATACTCATCTATAAGAAAATTTTTTTATAATTCCTCTAAAAGCAGTAAAGTCATTGTTAACATGTATCTACGACATGTTAATCAAAATCTTTTTCGTGTTCCCATCTGACTGTTAATACTAATAACTGGGGGCCTTTCAGCTATTGAAGGATAAAATAGGTTTCAACAGTTACAGCATAAAATGTTTGGGCGCTACACCTATACATCCAATCCCAAAGCTTTATTCAAACTCAAAGACATAAAGTGAAGTGTTCTGTTAATCACTACTGTTACAGTCAAGAATATTTCCTGTCCACTGTGATTGACCAATATTTGTCCTACAAATGTCCAACTCTTCCATTTTTTTTTCAAATCAATATTGTGTTACAGGTTAAAAAAGATTCAAGACAAGAAGAAGATAGCTCGAGCAAAAGTCGACAGTCTCAAGAAAGAACATCGTTGGGATGCATCACCGGCCAATCTGCTGGACGAAGGAGATGAAGATTTACTCTTCTAAAACAAAATCAATAAAACTAAAATATATTCCAAAAGTATATTTATCATTATAACTAGGTCCTACTGTCAAAGTTGACGGTTAATAATATTAATAGCGAATACATAAAAGAGAATAAGCTTACATAATCATACAAACAGGAAAGCTTGTTATTGGAAAGAGATACAAAAATTCTGTTTTCTTCTAGATTTAAATAAATAAATAAATAAATATACAAATAAGTGAATAATATTATTATAAATATATAATGTGCAATCCATATTTAGATTGATCCACGGCATGTAGAATTGGGAGGGGTGTTAGATTTGAGATGAAATTAATTTTAAAAAATCAAATTTCTTATGATAACACTCTTCTTGGTGAGATATTTAACACTCTGCACGTGCAACACACGTGTGCATTTTTTTTGTTAGAAGCTATTTTGAAACTTTTCGTTTTTATTTGTTTTTTGTTTTAACGACTCAAATTTTTTTCTTTGTCCAAAGACAACCGATAGTATTCGATGCAAGATAAATGATTATTCCTCTGAATCATGTTTTAATATTATAATATATAGTTGAGGATCTTTTGTATATTTAACGGTGTTTAATGAAATTTTCTTGATGAGTTTCGTTTTGTTGGGGACGAACATAAGCTTTCGACTAAATGTGAAAACGTTTTTGCGATGGATGCTTGTGTTAGTCTAGAGCTGAGCATTCCTTTCATTGTTAATTATGATACAAAGTTTTTGAAGTATTTTGTAGCCAGTTTATATTGTCATTATATTAATCTTTATTTATTAATTTAATGAAGTGTAGTGTATATTGTAAATGAATTTTGATTTAAGTGGGGTTATTGGTTGTAATCATAGAAATTTTATGTATTAAAGTGTTTTATCAGGCTTTAAGGTTTTGTTTTATGTTAATTTATTTTCTGAATTGTTGTTTGATGTTATTTAAATGAGTTATTGATGTTTGTTTACTTACCAAAGTGTGACAGGTTGGACTACAAAGTGTGACTCCAGAGTGGTAGCCACCAGAATACTGATAGTGGTACCAAATAACCTTATTTTCAACCTTTCTCGCTCAGGTCCGCATTCCAACTGCTGCTTTAGACAAAGGCTCTACCTCCTTACGTCCTCACGACAGTGACCAATTGTCTTAACGCCAAAATGGTATATCTACTGTACTTTTACTCCTTAGCTGTGGTTCTTCCTCGAAATTTTTAGTGCAAGCCCGGAGTATGATTTATTAACTAAATAGTATCTTTATATAATTATGATATCAAGTTATTTATAGTATCGTTAGTTAAGCTAAGACATACTGTATTTAGAAAAGGCAGGCTCGAGACTGTACCTGTTACTATAATTATTTTGTATGAAATGTTTCTGCTACAGCAAAGCTTAATTTCCTGATAGTGGCTCTTTGTATAAATTTAAATTTTGTTTGGTTTATATTCTATTTGGAACTATAACTGTATAATTATCAGAGCCCATATGTATTAATCATTGTTGTATACAATTATACAACGTCACTCTTCAGACGTCAACGTCTTATACAATGTCGCATTCAAAATTTGCTGAAACGTATCGTATTTAAGCCAACGTGAAATTTCTTTATATTCCAAACGAATGACCAGGACTTGGAATTCTGACTTATGACTGCATTTAAAGATTGTAGGCTCTTGAAGATTTGGCTCTCTTAGATGATGAGTTTGCTGGCCAACATCTCAGACAAAACCATGACCTCTAGTGAGCTTTGATTGTAGTCAAACATGTTGCTCGTTTGGTGAACAAACATTTCTTAACCCATTTATGGGGATTTATGGGTTGAGTCAATTTGACTCTTTTAAAATTTGATTTCATCGTTTATTATAGCGTGTAAGAGGAGGTAGAAACCAACGAAGAGAATCAGGGGTCGCCTCTTACAACCGGAAACAGAAACAAATTCGTCGAAATTTATTCCATCATTTGTGTGGTTGCCGTTACTACCACTCCCACAACCCAATGGAAGACACGACAGACTAGTTTTGATTAATCACAGATATATACTGATAGACAAAGTAGCAAGAAGGTAGAATTTCTTTGTAGGTGGGAGATGTTACAAAAAAGAAAGCCAGAAATGGAGTAGAAGAGTGAAACATAAACCTCTAGACTTCATAGCACTGTTCTTTGAAAGGACAATGGTCTTACCAATTGGGATGGGTTTCAATGAGAGACATTGTAGCTGTTTTCTTTCAAAAAAAATGCATACTCTTGGGGAGGATTCTTTTTACTAGTAACTATTATTTTATAACTATTACTACAAGTTAGACATCTTTCATTAAAAATTAAATTTTGTGAGTCAAACTGACTCACTTTAATAAAAATCATTTTACAATCAACATTCTCAATCATTTTTCAATTTATCTTTTAGTTAACCATTAACTGTCTCCCAAGCATGAGACAACAAGTAACTTGTAAGTGTAGCTTTAAGGGGTTGACCAATGTCTTAGCCTCAGGAGCGTATAAAGGAATTGATTGTGAATTGAACCAAGAGCAGAGATTTAAGTAGAGAAGAGGAATAAGAATTTAATAGTAATTAAGACTGAGGGAGAGAGAAGAGGGGCAAGGAAGAGAATTATGAATTGATAGATAAAACTTTTCATAGATAGATAAACATAATGTTATTTGTTGAAGGCTGTAAGAAGTTTAAATTTTTGTTATTGAATGAATGATCTCTTAGTTCTATAATAGTGAGAATCCTTTCAAGAGAATCCCTTAACTTTTGAAGTATTAAAGGAATTTGTGAAGCTTCACATAAACCTCAAAACCTCAATTCCATTTCAAGTCAGAAACACTTTGTGTAAGAACCAATAAGAAGGTTTAAAAGTGAGAGACAGCAGGCTATGAATGTTATTGAGCAAGAGAAATCCTTGAGAAAATTGTGGTATAAAGTTGAGAGTAGAGAGAAGGCAATCCATCAGTTAAAAGGCTGACAAAATTACAAGAAGAGAATTAAGGGCAAGAGAACTGGGTAAGACATGAATGAGAGGCGATAGTCTCTCAAATCTCATGTTGTAAACCTCCTCCATTAGTTAAATTAGTTTGAACAGTGAGATTGTTAGGGTTCCAACGAATCTCGACACGAACTTCGCCAAAAAAACAAACAAAATTAGATAAATCCTTTAAGAAATGCTGATAAAAATATATTTAAAAAATAATAATAACAGTCCAGATTTGTAACAGCCATCCGCATTAAAACTTCCTTACTTTGATCCTGATATCTCCTATCTCTCTTAGTAATAAGAAGAAGGAAAAATTTCTCCAATTGAGTCAACAAACTTTGAGAGACAACTGCAAACTGAACGATGACTATTATAATTTTACTTATCATCAGCGCCGTGAAAAGGATCCTAGTCTCTCCTTAGAGCACACAACTCTATTTTCTACTATTCCCATCCGTTGTGTGTGAGTCCATCGAATCAAAAAGGGGAAGTAATTCTGATTTTAGTTCATTTCCTATTAATTAATTAAATTTTTTATTACTTCCAGTGAGGGGTTTCGGCTTTGTTGGCTCCATGAAAACTAATTGAGGTGTAACGTATTCTCTTCGCTAAAAAAAAAAATTATTTTCATTAAATTTCACGTTTGATTGTAGCTTCCGCCTCTTGATTAATGCCCTGAAAATGGAGAAGGAAGAATCGAAACGTCTTCTTCCCTAATTTTATTCATTTTATGTGGTTTTTAATATAATTTATAAAGGACGCCATATAAAATTAAAACGGATTAATTAAAATAAATATGGGTGGGTGATTTTTGCAGGGGAGCCAACTTAAAAACGGAAAACAAAATTTCCCTTTCGTAACGATTCCATTGGCCGAATTTCCCTTCACGAGCCTCCGTCCATGACGTACTTGGAGATCAATTAAAAAGATTTGTTTTTCAAACAGATCCAACTTAAAAACCTAAATAGAGAAGCTCCAGATTCTATTTATAACATTATTACGTTTAATGATCTTTTAATCGCCGATTAATATGTCGTTATTAGTAGTTACGCCACTGATATAAAACTTTCATTCTTGATAGTGTTTTTATCACAACTGCTTGGGAAGTAAACACAGGCCAGATAATGAAATGAATGAACAAAGAACGCATTGTTGTTATGTTCCAAGAGGGGAGCAGGGGCCTGTTTATGCATACCTTCGTTCCTTATATAATATTTCATAATCATTCTTCTTTTTCTCCATTTTTTTTTCTTTTAATTTCGCCCCTCTGGACCTTCCTTCACGCATTGGAGTTCGTCTCCTAAAACGTGATTAGCTCCTTTCCAAAGCATAAATGCTTTCACGATAATTAATATGACCTTTTTTTTTGTTTTGTTTTTATTTACTTTATCTTTATCTTTTAGAAATGTTCGACCACTTGAGAAACGGAAAATTGAATTTTGATTTTCTTGGAAGACTTTCTTTTTTGGAAGTCTTTTGCCTTGTTCGATTTTATTTATTTGACCCGTGAAATTGCCTGCCCTTTAAAGAAATTTATTATCACAATTCGGAGAGAATGAGGTTTTGTTATAGATAAATTATACGACTCACTGAATCTAGTTTTCAAGACCATAAAAACATGACTTTTTGTGTTTTCTTATACGCCTAGTTCCGTTAACGAATTCTAAAAAGTCACCGCCTTCCTAATTTCAACATTATCTCCGACATATGAAATTATATAAAATCTCTTCAAAACGATAAAACTAAATCTCTCTCTTTCTCAAAATAAAAACCTTTTTTTTTTCCTTTTTCAATTCAGAGAAAACAATTTGGAAAATTCCGTTAGACGAAATGAAAATCTCATAATTAAATCCCAAAACAAAATGGCGACGTCCACGATCCGAGATGATTAATACTGAATTCCTTTATCGCGTCCCATGGCTATGATAAAACTCAACTTTGCGCTAATTTTAAATGGATCGTCTACTTTGAAACTGGTATAAGTCCATATTTTTGTTGTTGTCTAAAACAAAATTGAAGGTTTTGCAAAATGAGTCAATTGATAAACCTACATGAATGGCATCGAGTCTAATCTCTCAATGTGTAATTAAAAATGACTTTTACGTCAGTTTAATTTATTTTGAGAGCTCTTAATGGACTTACACCACCTTTAGTTTTCTCTCACAGTGCATAATTTATGATATTAAATCATGTTGTTTTCCCCGTGGAAATCGTACTTCCTTTTTTTTATAATCGATTTCTTGGAAGTTTATTTTACTCGATGGATTTACATCGAACGAACACATTCACCATGTTTGAAAGACATGAATAACAAGTTTACACAAAATGAATCACAAATCATGTGACATCTCAACTCTTAAACAAATGGAGTTAAGCTAATTTCAAAATAAACGATCCAGATTATGGTTTAAGTCAGTGGTGTATTTAAAAATCATTGCTATAAAAAAAATGCAAAAAGATATCTGCAAAAATGTCCTCCAAAATGATGAATTTCCGCATGCGCAGAATAGGAGAGAGGAAAAAAATCCGCGCCAAAAAAAAACGAAACGCTTCGCCATAACACCCGACGAAGATTCCCGAACGAACACGAATCCACACGAGTCGATTACTCCGTTGAAAGTGAAACTTGTTGTTCAGTTGGGCAGGCGCTTTCGTGAGTGATCACGTATTGTGGGAATCTTATTTATTTTTAATTTTTAACGAAATATAAATTTTTTCACATATAATTCACGAGTTTTCTTTTTCGAAAATTGTGCGTTAAGGAAAATATTTTTCGAAAAAATAGAATTCGTTTTTGAAGTAAAGGAAAAAAAAATTAATTTCTTTCGTTTGATGTGTGAAGTAATTAATTTGTCCGTGTGAATTATTATAAACATTCCATGCAAGTGAAGTGAGTGTTTATTTATTTTTTGCACCAACGCTGATACAGTTTGGTTTTTCCTCGCATCTTCATAATTAATTAATTAATCCAATCTGGATATATTTAGTAAGAAAATAAGCTAGATATCCATGCCACAATGGCTGCAGTCATGCCTTCAACCGCAATCTATGATCTCGGAGATATGTTGATTAAGGTGAGTTAATTTCGGAATAACCAATAAATATCGTGGATATAAAATAAAAATGGTTGTTACTTGAATTTCTAAAAGTGAAAGTTTTTTTTTTTATTTATAAGAAACCAGGAAGAGAATCATTTTTTAGGCGTAATTCGGGTGCTTTTTTGTCGTAATTGACTGTGAACCTCTTAATTTATGGCGTCCATTTTTCTTTTTTCTTCTCCCTGACGGAACTCGCTTTTGGCGGACGGGAAACGGGGAGACGAAGGGAAATTCGACGCGGACCGGGGGGGAAATTTTTCCCTGCCGTTTTCTTACAAACGGATCTGACCGTTAATGAAACTTTTTCAGAACCGAAAATGTTTTTGGCTTATTTTTCCGCAGTCACTGAAATGTTAATTAAAAGTTGAACTTTGATGGTAATTTCCTTTTCATTTAATAATTCAGTATCAATCTAACTAGGTCGGCTGTATGTTAATTTTCGGGGGGGAGGACGAATTTCCATTTTTTTTTCTGTTGCTTTTGAGACTACGTGCACTTGACTTCGTAAACATTTATTCCCCGAGTCTTGATAAATCACCGGGGCCAAAAAAGACGTCATTTTTTTCGCCATAAATTCTAGCGACTGATTATTTTTATTACATTCGACGATATTGTAATTACGGCGTTTGTTTCGTAGGAAACGAACGAATTTCCAAAATGGCGGAAAATACTCGGGCAAACGTTGTCTCTGGGTAATTGATGTTTGATTGATTCATATGTATAAATAGTAGCGGAAAAGTTTTTTTCCTCGTAGACTCGTTAAATAAATACGTTAATTTATTATGGTAAGTTCACGTGCTATGATTTATTAAAATACGTATCGATTTGGAGTTTCCCTAATGATGGAGATTTATCGTGGAAAGTTTGCATTTACAATTTTTTTTTGTGAAGTCTATTTTTATTCATGTCTTGGATTCTTTTTTTTCCTTTCTTGAAGTGTATTCATTTGTTTTGTTGGCTTTGTTAGAAAGCAGCATTGTCCCAGAAACGAAACTGTCAGAATGGGTGTTTTCGTGGATGTCTTTTTCTTTCTTTCTTTTCAAGTTTTTTTTTCTCGAATATTTCTCTAGTCTGCAAAATTGGAAGACCGGTTTTTTATTTAGATGTGTATATAAATATATATCAGGTACTTTTTCTCTTAATTTTTAACGATTAGAATTTCCCACGTAATTGCAGTTTTCTTTATATGGTATCAAACCACAAATATTTTCACTACATTAATGAATTTTGGCCAAAATTAATTTATATCTCGATGATACTCATCAGATTTCGAAGTTTCTAAATGTGGATCTGTTGGAGTTTTGGTGGTTTTGGTTTTAGTAGTAACAGGGATGTGGGTTTGATTTTTAAGTTGAATTTTCAGACATGGCCAAAGACTGGTCTAGTTGTTCAGATATGTTGGTTAGTTTTGTAGACTTATTGTCCTGTCTTTGGGGGTGGGTGATTGTATAACCAAAAAATAGACTTAGGGCCTTGGCACTCAAGCTTTTTCCTTCCTGGGCCAAATTTCAATTGTGACCATCCGGCTTTCAACGCATACAGTCCACTTTCGGGGTATCATTTGTATATACATCTGTTTCTGTATATTGTCTCATAAATATTTGTCGAGACCAACAAAGTTAGCAGTTTCTGAGCACAGGCCCGAACATTGTCGTACTGGTCAGGCACTATAGTTCAGACTTAACAATGAGCAACCGACCTTTCACAAATTTTCATTCAACCGGTTTCCACTGGGCCACTCAATAGAGCTTAGTGGGCCGCAATTTGAGTACTAGGGGTTTAGGGGTTGGAATTAATTGAAAGAATGCCTTAGAGATAAGATATTGGTTAAATAATTTCTAAAGCTCTTGGATTAGACTGATGGATAAATGTGGACAAGATGTAGCGGTTGTGTGGACGAGAAATTGATATCTAACCCTAAGACGGTTTTTTTAAGATTAGTTTCAGCAATGAAATGTATGTAGGATTATTGTTTAGGTTAATGAGACGGTTTCATCTTACAGAGACATGTTTCAGCCTATTTAGAAAGTGTCTATTTTAGACAATGTCCCCCTATCTGGGACAGTTCCGGATGTCAGTCAATTAAAAACAGAATTGAAACAGACAAAAAGAAGAGAGAGAGAGAGAGAGACATAAAATGTACAGAAAGCAATTTTGTTTTGAAGTTGAGAAAATGATGAAGAGTGCCCACTCGAACATCCTGATTTATCAAGACCATAAATGATTTTTTTTTGTTTAAGGTTTTCTATTAAATTACGTAAATCTTTGGTACGCACGAGGCGTAAAGTTTGTGAAGGTCAATTTTTTTTGTATTTTCATTTTTTTTCTTTATTATTTTTTTTTAACTTCTCCAGTCCAAAGTCCAAACAGTGGTTGGTTGGTGTATGTATCAAAAGCATCAGAAACACATTATTCAAGTTGTTGCGCTTGAAACGTGATCATGCGAGGACATGAAACAGAAATTTTTTTTGCGATAGTCAGGCAAAACAATGGCTTGAATCAACTTCCGGGTGGATGAGGTTATTTCCACACACAGACAGAGTAAGAAAGAAATTTTTTCTTTGATTTGGACGGTAGAAGAAGAAAGTGATGGCAGAATAGGAGGAGGTGAGGGATTGCGGAACGATTCTCATGCCCGGGGCTTTGAGTAGTTTTGCCATTGCGAAAATCCAAGGAGGTTCGGATTAGCAAAGATTAGGCGGTTTTTGAATCGGAATCAAAATCGTATTTACAAAATCTTGACAGGTCCGGTTGATGACGATAACGACCAACCATTGACCCCGTTTTTTTTAAACAGAATTTTTACCATCAAAGTTCAAAATCCAACGTAGACTTCCCCCCCAAAGGAATCATGGCTGAATGTTTTGACTGAAAATGGTGGATGTCACGCCACCGAAGTGATATCAGGTCACCTTTCTTGTTTTATTGACACTTGATTTAATTACTTCAACTAGACAATGAATAATCGGCTTTATTATCTGACCGATTAGAGGTAAATGCCAGTGATAAAAAATAATTTTGGATGGTTCGAAGAGAGAAATAAATTTTTTTTTGCTGTGGATCTGAGGGAGTGATGACGTAGTCGCGTGTTTAGTGGGTTGGATTGTGCACCTCAGCGCGACGATTTTTTTTTGCCTCAACTAGCAAAATGTGCGAATGAAAAAGAAAAAATTTTTTTGTCTTGGAATGAATGGAAAACGTGGGATTTTATTCTCTTAATTCGTTCATTATTTAGAGAAAAAAGTGTTTGCGCTTAATTAGTGCGCAAAAATCGAGCTGATTTTGCCGTGAAATGGCTGTAGTTCTGTGTTTCTGTGTCTTGAAGAAGACGTCCAAAAATGAAAGTGTTTTGTTTGATCTGGGGCTCTTAGCTGTTAAAGGGTTTTCAGGGTTTTTGTGTCTGATGGTCACTTCTCAACGGAATGATTGAAAGGTGTTGCAGATTGCTGTGTGAGAGATTTTATAAAGCCAAGAACGGTAGCCATGTTTAAAGACGTGACGAAAATACCTTTTTATCAAAAGTCGGTGTATTAAATGAGTTGGAGAGAGGAGGAGGATGGATGAGTAATAGAAGAACCCAAAAGGTGAATCCCGATGTTAGTTTGAGTTGGTTCGGTATGGACTAGCCAAGGTTCGTTGTGTGAACGTGTTTAGAGCAATGATGATGTTGGTGGTGGAGGAGGTGGAAGGAGAAGTCCCGAAAGAGTTTTTCCCAGGAGTCAACACTCGATGGTTGTTTTTCTTGTCGGTTAACAATCGGTTCGGTTGTTTCTAAGGAATCTCAACAATTATGAATTACCACAAAGCCATTGTCAGGCGATATACGATAAAATAAATAACCTTCGGAATCGCCCTTGGATTTCCATTGCTAAATTTTGAAGTTTTTAAATAAATCCGGTAGGTCGGGTAGGTCATATAAACATTTGAATTCCCAACGAAAATGAAAAAGCCAACTGATAACGGCCGATTATAATTTTAGATTATTGTATTTAAATTATTTTTTGTGTTTTTTTTTTACCACGGTTTCGGGATGGTGGGAAATTTTTTTGTTGTTAAGATTTCACTCGGAGGCCTGAAATTGTGTTTGGTCTGGTGGGAGGAGATAGAAATCTTGGAGGACAATTGTGTTTTGTGTATGTATATTGCATGTGTGTGAGTGAGGAGGGTGAAAGGATGGTCGGGTTTGGTAGGGAAAGGAAGGTGAATGGATGAAGTGGCTGGGAATCAGTGTTGGGATGAGTTCTGAAGACGAATTAGCACTCTTATCCGCGATGGATTATTAAAACAACATAGGAGGAGCGAGTGACGACAATGTGCGAATATTAAAACAAACTGAAAATGCAAACGAACTTGAAATAACCTTGCTTTTAATTATTATTAATGTTTTAGGCCGACGTTTGTTCGTTCACCTCTCCTGTGTTTTTTTATTTTCAATCCTCGGGGATTATTTATGTTTACAAATGCGGACATTTTGTTTTCTTTATTTTTTTTTCATCCCATCGTACGGTGTCCATGGAAGGCGGTTAATTCGAAAACTGTGAGGAGGAATAATTGAAACCGACCCATTTTCTAATAATAGTTAGAACGACTTAACAAAAACACCTGATCGTCTTTTTGAGGATGAGAAAGAAAGAAGGTTGGTCGGTGGATGGTTGGTTATACCCCTCTTAGGTGGGTTTTGAAAAGAAATCTGAGACACCTGGTGCCTGCTTGCCCTTTACAATTTTCACCTGATTCATACCTTTTTTTTGTTATGGATTCGTCTTTACCTGTGTTCCTTTGTCTTGGTCGAGTTGGGGTGTACTTGTTGCTTCGTACGGGGATTTTGATTCTTGGTAACAAGTCGGACGTGCGAGACGAGAGCCAAGGAGGTGGTGTGGCGGCGGCGGGGTTTGGAGGGAGAAGAAGAAGAAAAAAATGATCAATTGCTTGGCGAAGCTAATGGATGAAAAAAGAAACCGTGGAAACGAAGGTGCGAGTAAGTTCGCTGACTCATTTGGATTCACTTTTCTTATCGCGTAATGCTGACAATTTGTAAAAGGAGTCTGGAGTTGTTTTTGCATTGCTGACGCCATATTAAATTTTGTTTTTGGTTTTTTTTTCTCCTCCGAGTTCTCATGCCGCTATCTCACAGTCACGTTATGCCTTGTTTTTATTTTTTTATTGTTTTCTCATATTTAATTACACAGAGATGTCGAGAAATTACGCGATAGTGATGAGAGAGCCTGAAAAAGTCTGTGCAGGCATGGCTGTGAGGTGTCTTAATTCATTTGGATCGTCACGTGGTATGAATGCGACTTTTTATGAAATGAACAATTTTCGTTCTGTATGTAAGCTGTGATGAGAAGTTATTCTGGCGACAACCTCGACATTTTTGTTTTATGGAAACCAGTTTGGTTTTTATTATTTTACCGAATTTTCTCGATTTTGTTTTTTGGTCGAGAATCACTTTTACCGTCATTTCCAAACGATGGGTGTAAAAATATGGCGTCGTTGGTTGGATGCCAGGAGAAGACCGAGAATCGTACTGGATTAAATGACCGTGTTGACCTCGGAGTATGGTCTCTTTGGGAGAAGAATTTGATGGTAGAGGAGGAGAGGTTGTCATTTGATTTCTCAAATGTCGAGCCTGGGTTGGGAGGGAGGAAAGAGTTAAAATTGAATTACAGAATTCAGACGAATTCGACTCTGGACCATTTAGGTAGACGAAAAAAGTTGTCAGGCTAGTCCATAATTCGTCTAATTTTGGGTTGCTTTTTTTGTAACATCAAAATGTCTTTCATCCTGGGTTTCTCGGTCTGTGGCTGTTTTTTTCCCTTCATCAGGTTTGGATGCCTGAAAACCCGGCTGGGGAATTTGTATAATAAAAAAGACACTATCGCATAGTTGGGGTGTGATTGTGAGCTATTATCAAACAGTTGTAAAATATATATAAATGGTTTGGTCATTAATGGCCTAAAGTAATTTGTATAAAAATGTCTGAGAGTTGTGCGTTTATGCGTAATCAGTGGGTGAAATATGTGAGTTTGTCATGAAATGATATTGCCTGGTGAAATTTAAATTGGAGGGAGGAAACATTTCTTAAATTATATTAAAAGGCCGATTTATCGAATTTTCCTTATTTACGTAAAGAGAGAGAGAGAGAGAAGCCAAGTTTGTGGATCGAATTAATCACGAGTCCATTTGGTACGGACGGGCCTTCTTTTGATTTAAGCGAAGGCCTCGTTAATGAACGCGGACCAAATCACGGTCATGACCATGCTTTGTTGATGAAGGGTTTAACCTCAGCAGTGCGGTGACTTGGAGGAATATGACCCCAAAAGCAGTTGCCGATGGTGGGATTTATATTTACCTTTTTGATTTATCCGAAGGATGTCCTCGACGACTTTTCCATCGACCTCTTTTCTTTTAAATAATCGTATTATTTGAGGTTGGGTTGAAGGAGAGGGGGCTTGGGGCATTTGAAAACGTCAGGAGGAGCGATAAAGGAGACGAAATATAAAACTAAATGCTCAGACTAAGATTTCAGTGTGGGAATGAGATTCAAAGTAATGAAATTCAAGCCGAAGCAAGCCAGAAGGTGAAAACAAGGCGATTCTTGCTCCTCCGATTTTCTTGCGAACGGTTCAGGAAACCGTCATGTGAGTACCTGATTAATTTGATAGCGAAAACTCCTCGTCCGGTCAAATCCGATTTTATTCGATTCATTCGTTGTTGTCGTCGTTTTCTTCTTTTGAAATCCCTTTTTTGTTGTTGTTGATTTCGTCCACGTTTTGACGATTTCGGATTCGTTTTGGGAAATTTTCTTGTCATATTCGAGGGTCGCGTTTTTAAACTAATCTAATTTATGACAGCACAAGTGTTACTAAATAGCGTGCGGGAGGAAGGGAGGGAGGTGGTATATTCCCTTGTTCCAGATTCGAGGCGGTAACCACTAATTTATGTCGTTGGATCCCTTATTTATAATAAATAATAATGATAACAGCAGTGAATGTGAGTTGGCTTATAAAATGAAAGAAAAAACGTTTGGGTCGTAAATTTTAAGTTTTTTTTTTCTTTCAAGACCTTGCAGGGTTTTCGCAATTCTGTCACTCAAAAAAGAAATTTGTCTGAATGGCCTTGAAACGAAAATTCACCCAAAAAATGAAGCTTTGAAAAAAGTTTGAGAATTTATGAGTAATAAAAATTTGGAGACAGACTCAGCCCCCCGCCTGCTCCTTGCTCATGGCCCCCGTGAAAATGAATTCCACCCGATTATGTGTATAGGAAATTAGGGAGAACCGCCCAGAGGCTGTTTTAAAAAAAATAAAAATTTTGGCAGGGTTATATAAATTTTTATAGCGCGAATAAAAAAAGCCCAAAAATAAAAAAAAAGAATTATTGCACAACGAATTTCCATTTTTTAAACGTTGCACAAGCTAAGTATAATTGCTTTAAATGATAATAACAATATGGAGTTGCTTAACAAGGTGTTTTTCTTCTTTGCCCGGAGGGCCATCGAATTCGGGTCCCCATTGTTCGATTTCGGAATGGGTGTGTAGACGGTTTTTTTTTGGCTGTCATCTGCCCACCCGATTGTTAATGTGACAAAACAAAAAAAAAGGTTTTTAGGTTTTTTCTTTGTCAAAAAGGTAAATGATCGTCGTGAGGTTCCGTTATAACGGAAACTTTTTCACAACCCTCGATTAATTAAGTTGAAAAGATAAGAAAAATTCCATTAGTCGTGTTCAAAAATAAAAATGTCATCAAGGATTTGAACTTTAAACTTTTTGTTTTTTCGGTTAGCGATAGCAGAAGGCATAGGGAAATCGAAAATTTGTGTTCCGCGAAGGGTAGAGTTGGGAGTGTCAAAGGTTTGGGTGGTTGCGTTTGAACGTTTCCACGACTCGAGACTGTCCTTGGGTATCTTGTTACGGTTTTTAGTCGTCGGAATTAGGTTTCTATTTATTTATTTAGCTTTTTAACTTTTAGTAATTATTAAATGATAGTTATCGATGTTACGGTTGAAATATGCGCTAATGTTATTCCATAAATGTAATGATTTTGCGCAAGGTTGGGAGCTCGGGCGGTGTTTTTCATTAGCCGGCCGAAATTGAAAAGGAGATCAATTCGCGAGAAAGAAAGCGGAGGTGTTGAGAAATAATTTTTGGAAAGGTTGAATGTGCGGGGCGGGGCGGGGGGTGGTTTTACACTGAAGAGTGTAAGTTTTGTTAGCAGACGAAGAGAAAGAAGACAAGATGAAAATAATCAGGTTCACGTGACGAAAGAGTGAATGGAAGGAATGACCGAGAAAAGAGAAAAGTTGACCGGATAAAAAGAGTGAGAGTCAGAAGTGTGGGACGTATGCGCAAGGATAGAAAGTTGTGGAGGGAAGTGATAAAGTCTTTTCTTTCTTAAGAAGTCGGTTGGAAGCTTTCTTCAGTCAGGGAATGAAGGAATCGGTTTCAGGTTGAAGGAAGGATAAGGGAATGTAGTGACTGGGGTTTTGGTTTTTGTTTGGTCGATGTCGAAGACTCAAAAGTTAGCTTGTTAGTTGAAGGTGTTAATTAAACGTGCACCGAAGAAATTTGAAATTTTTATTGACACTTAGTCAATGGTAGGGAGCATTGATTTAGAAATCGTTGGAGTGTTCAAAGAAATTCCCTTGTCCAAATGCAGGAAGTAGAGAAGGGAAACAGCTAACTGACGGGAAATACCGAACGAATATGAATATTAACGCAGACACACATGATGGCTTTTTGATGGCCCACGTTTGAGGGTAGAATGAGTTCTTCTGGTAATGAATATTTTCGAAAAGGTCAGAAGACACGTACAAATGGTAAACATTAGTTTTGTTTGATGCATGACTTCATGCGAAGAGACACGGTTATGATATGGAAATTATTAATGGTTGTGATTTCCGAGTAAATCGATCAATCAATCAGTTCTGGCGACGGAGGTCAGGAGAGGTTCCCGAAGGAGGAGGAAGAAGAGGACCTCCCCCCGAGAGACGGAGATACGTTGTTCAGTTAAAGTCAGTCTCTGTTGTGGTCTTTGTACTTGAATTGTCGGTGTTTAGAACTCGTGTCAGGTTCTCAGGTAGCTGCCACGGTTGAATTTTTTTTTTTGTTATTCCAGTTAATAATTCAAAACGAAATGCGTAGAAGGGAGTCTGAGAGCTTTTTTTTTGTGCCAGAAGAATGACGTAACCGAAACGTTTGGATTACATAAAAGGAGGAGAGGAAAAAAATGGGTTTGCAAAAGGGAATTGAGCATGGAAGAGTTAGCGATCGTGACTTAACCTTGAGATCAATATTATTTCGTCAGAAATCAATAAAAAATAATATCGGTGATAATAATTGAAGCAGGTTTAAACGTTATTAATAAACAGGTGGTGGTGGTGGTGTTATTATTGTTGTTGTTTAGAAAGTTTGTATAAAGTCTCATTGGACGATGTTTTGGTTAGGTGTCTATATTTTGAAAGATAGGTTTTTCGAAAATGATTGAAGGTTTTCTTCGGTCACCACTCCCTAACCGATGGATATTGTAACGGCGGTTTTTTCGGCTTTCTAATGCAAGGTAAAACGACAATAAAGAAGCTTTTGACGACGTGGTCGTAAAGCCAAATTATTATATTGTCTCTCTCTCTCTCTCTGGCGTTACCTGAGTTTTGCGGTTTATTGTTTTTTTGTGTGTGTGTCTGAGGTTGATGTTTTCTTAATAACCGCAAAAGCTAATACACCTCGAAGTGGAAGGTGTCACGTAGAGTCTCCCCTTACAGTTTGGATGATGTTTTGATAGAGTCTACGGAAGACGTCTCTAACGGGAGATTTAAGAATCTACGGGTTGAAGGATTCGAAAGTTTCGCACAAATGATAGTAAGCCAGTAATGGTAGTTGGCCATCCTCTGAAGACTGTCTCGGTTGTAAATCGTTAAACGTATTCGTCCCAGAATTCATCGATTATGGATCAGTAATTACACAACCGAGATTATGGCCAATATAATAGTTACCCAGTTTACTAGTTGGAAATATCAGTTTTTTAATTAATTAAATTGGAACACAATTTTTCTCAAATTGGCCCACGCCAAATTAAAACGAGAAAGTTTTCGTTATCGGAGGATTTGTTGTGTCGTGTGTGCTGTGATTATGTTCAGAAGAGGAAGGGCGGTCGTTCGGATGGAGAGGATTATTTGTTTTTCTTTCATTTTTGTGTGTCCAATATGGTGGATGGGCGATGGGAGACGAGGAGATGAAAATTTTCGGCACGTCTTCGATTCATTATGCATCGTTTTTAATTTTTTTCCTAGTTGGCAAAGACATGTGGATAAGGCGCGCAGCAAACACCTGCAATTTATAATGATGGTGATATAACGATTGAATAATAATGCAACATCGGCATTTATCGCTTCGCCTACTTCGTTTGCCCTTTTTGTGCTCTCTCTCTTTCTCTCGGTCTTTTCTTTCATTATTTTTTAGGAAAAGATCTTTTGGTTTTGTAGAAAAATTCTGCGGTGAATTAGGTAACAAGGGGAAGAAACGTGGTGAAGGAAATAGGCCTTCCGGGATTGATACCAGATTGAATAGAGCACTCAAGTGAGGTAATCCGTCTGTAAAAGAGTGAAATTGAAAGTGGACAGTGAAAGTAATCTTTTGACTATGACTTCACTTGAATTCGTTATTTATTTTACTTGTTCTTCTATTATTAATTAAAATTTTTGGATTTTTTTTGTTTTGGGGAGGTTTGGTGTTTTACTCTGCGGTTTCAGGTAGGACGACGCGTTGGTCAGTCTCCTCGAAGGGGGTTTTTTGTGAAATTTGTATTCTATAACGGTCGTCGGGTTCGATTAGAGTTTGCTTTTGACAAGGTATCCGTTGTCATTTATGGAGAGAGCAGTATCGTCAGTGGGAAGGTTGTTTAGACTTGGTATTTCGAAATTCGCCCTAAAGAGAGGAGGGTTTCGAAGGTGGTCGTGGTGTGTCTTGCAGTCACCCAGTGTCGTGGGCGATTTCTAGGATCGACTTCCTCGAGTTGTAGGTTTGTAATTTTCAATGCGCGGGCGATGTCTCGTGTTGTAGCAACACACACACACACTAATGATTGGTGGTACAATTGTTAACCATCCGCGTGCAGGATTTGAGGTTTTAGAATAAAACGTTTCGGGGGGAGACGAAAAGAAGTGTCAGGCAGGAAAGGTCGACGTGTGGCTTAAACTATTACCAACGACTGACTAAATATCGGTCTTATACCACACTATAACCTTTTGTTGGAAAGTTTCGTTTAATGAAATGCGTTTCAAAATATTCTGGTGAACAAAAGAAGCAAAAATGATTTTCGATAAAGTTCTTTAAAACAAAACAAAGTAGGCTTAAAAGAGAAAAAAATCTTAAATTATCACAATGTCAGCTTTGTATGGGGCATCGCATTTGAATTAGAATACAGTCTCAACGTGACGCACGCATGTGTGAGATATATACATACACATCTGCTATTACACATGTTGTGTCGTTTTAATTTTATATTTTTTGCTGAGCGATGTCTTCTGATGACCTTAACGGTTTCCGTCTTTTCTTGTCGCGATCGTGGTAGTCTTTCCACCGCTCGGCCCCCTTCCTCCGGGTCGTAATGTCCTCTTAAGGGCTAAAAACTCTGTAAATGACCTTGCCGAGGTATATTCGTTCGAAATAAATCCTCCGAAGACCAAAAAAAACCTTGACGTCGTCGTGCACGAAGAACACTTTCACCGAATCGCTATGGGAAAACCTGATAAGAAAATTGCGTAATCGCACGTTTAAAATTTCGTAAAGAAAGAAGAGAGAGAGAGAGAGTAAAAATATCTGGCCAATGCCGGGATAAATTGGCGATTTAACGCGGGCGAAGAAAAATTAAAAATTAAACGGAATGACTCCGTGTTTCGTTCTTCGGTTGATTAGGCTTCCTTGTTTGGTCTAACTTTTTGGTGAATTGCAAACGAGTTTTTAATTTAGAAGTTAAGGGACTACAAAAAAAAGTCATAAATTCGAATAACAAGGAGTTTTTTTTTGTTTGCTGGGTTCTTTCGTTCCCTCAAAGTGCCTGGGTGCATCAGGTAGGAAACCTAAATCCTCATTACCAGGGTTGTGTAGTATAAATGAATCTGCAGCTCTTGAAATGATTTTGTTTTGTTTTGTATAAATCAGTGGTGGTCTTTGGGGCCCCTTAAAAGTCGGAGGATGTTTTATGTTCATACCGGGGAGGTCTGCACTCTTCGTCATTGCCACCCTAGAATCCTCTGGTAGGAAATATTGCAAATGTCGAGGATGGTCAGATAATAAAACAATTTAAGGTCGCGTGTTGGGTGTCTTTGAACGATCGGTTGGATTGGAAGATAGGTTTTATGAGTACCTAAAAAGTATTTTTCTCCCAGAAAGATGTTTTCTGAGACACGCGCGCGACCTTGCATCTAAAAAAAGTGACGCTATCAACCCGGCTTTCTTTTCTCGGGATGTGTGTAATTAGCGACGAAATCTCTTATGATAAGATAAGAAAAACTTGAAGATTTGATTACCTTTTGAGAGGAAGATGGTGATGAAGAAGTGGAGAAGGTTTTCGGGAAAAGTCAAATGGTTTGGTGAAAGGACACGTTGAAAGGTGGAGGAGAGGGAGAGAGAGAGAGTTGGTGGAAGGAAGTTGAATGGATTTGGAAATGGAAATTGTGTTTTTGTTATTGTTCACTGTGTCAGGCTATAAATAAATTTTCAAAAGAAAGAAAAACAGTATTTCTGACCTCGGAGCCCCTTCTCTCTTGGTGGAACCACATTTTGAAAATGGAAGACCTCTTGAGCTTGGAACAATTTTTTGTTGTTGTGCGTGTGTTGAAGCTCGTAAACCAAGGGGAGAAGATGGTTTTATAATTATACTGAATCCAGCCAGTTTTTATGATTTTTTATTCTGTATGTGTGACTCCGTGTGTGTTGTCGAGTCGAGAAACCCAGGTGGTGGTGGTTAAGGAGTATTGTGTGGTTGACAAGTGCATCGTCATCCTCGTTTTCTTTTCCTCTCTTTTGTATCTGTGTGACATTTTTTCTTGTACGAGACGAATTTTAATTTTTATCGGTTGACAAAATGCCTGAGCAACACCAATTTCATTTCCAAATGTTTTTGACTTCATTTAAACTGTTTTTTTGAAGGTTTAATGGTCCTCATCGCCTAAGCTCGGATAGAGGTGAATGCCATCGTGCGACATCACGATTGGAAACGTAAATAAATGTCACCCGATGGAGTTGACTGACAAGAGTTGAAAGATATTGACCGATAGATGTTTATCGCGAATGATGATAAATGAAGGGAAATCAAGAGAGAAATTGAATTTTTCTTGTGAGTTCCTTTTTTTTCTTCTTCGTCTTCGAGGGCCATCGGGGGGCACCCAGTCCGTAGAAGCAATGATGAAGACGTTAACGAAGGAGTCGTGCGGTGGCGGGTCGGTGGTTGGTCCGGGGGGGTAGAATGAGGGAAATCTCATTCGAGATCTTTGTCGATTATCTTCGGTGATGGTTCGGATCGTAGAGGCTTTTAAAAATGTACCCCAGGCGGTCCAGAAAACGTTTTTCTCCTCTCTATCAATCATCTAATTGTCCTGTTTTGGAAACTTTTCAGTCCAGATCAAATCAATCGTAATGGATTTCGGAGGTGGATTGTTTGGAGAGTGAAAGAGGCTGGGAGATGTTGGAGGCGGTGAATGTCCAGCAAGTTGGACTGGTGTCGTCATTGTTTCCCTCTCTTTCCCGTTTCTAGAGGAAAGTCTCTCGGTCGTAATGAGAATTTTTCTTTCAACGTCATTAAATAATAGATGTTTATTCAAAGCAAATATTAACAAAGGTATACATTACAACACAACGCAGGCCTCTCTCGTTTAATAGTGTTTTTAACATTTTGCAAAAGGTCACGTGATTCATTTTTTCTCGTTACCTCGGAGACGGTGTTGTTGTATGGTGTGTATGAGTATGTGTGTACCTGCGCTTGTGGAGACCGTCGGTTGCGCCACCTCAGTTACGAGACTTAAGCTTTGGCAATTTTGAATAAGCGAAAATGGAGTGCTTTCCTCTCCGTCGTCCTTTTGGAGAAGGACAAGTTTTATCTGAGTCAAGCCCTGAGCGAAATGGAATGTTTGTTTCCTGACAGTGTTATTCCGATGAATGATTTTTAATTCTCGGAATGTTTAGTTTAGAGAAATTCAATCAGGATCTGAAAATATTGGTGTTGCACGTATTCGGTTCGATGTCGAACCGATTAGGCGATATGTTGGACGTATGTAATAACGCCTCGGGTGTGACTTGGAAGTGAGTTCCATTTGAATTAGGTTTTTTTGTCGTCGTTGCTGTCAGGAGTGGGTATGCGAGCGTTCAGTCATTAGCGATTTTTATCGAAGGAGCCATTTTCTTGACCGTTGCCTGAAAGTCTTTTATGTTTTCCGTATCCTTGTGTTTTGATGACGTAGTTCTCTTGTTGGTACACGTACAGCGTGCGTGGAGATTAAACAAAAGTTAGAAATGGAAGAGCTTTCTCTGTTGTTTTGGGTTCAAGCGGGAATGGGTAAGTCGTTTGAATGATGTGAAAATTGTTTTGGGAAATATTTTGGTTATCAGGTTTCCCGAGCCTCGAATGGGAGAACCATATGAAGGAGTAGTACCAGAAAACAGCGAGCATTAAACCGTACGAGGACGATTGCTTATTGCGTCATCGTCAACACACCCAAGAAATAAAAATTCTTCCGTGACTCGAGTGTTCTGTGGGGCTTTAGGTTGAGGAAGGATTTTTTTCTTTTTAACAGCGTTATAAAAAGTTTGTTTATGGTTAAGGAAGACTTCTCTCTTTGACGTGCGGTGACATTTGAGGTTGCTGTGACGTCATGAAGAACAGGTGGGTAGGAAGAGGGAATTCGAAAGAGAGACAATGCCAGGATGGAACAAAGAGCTTTTTTTTAGAAGCGAGTTGAACAATCTTTGGCTTTGGTGGAGTCATTGTTATGAATGGTTGCGGAAATTGGAGGAATGGGAATTCCGGCTCTTCCATGCCAGTCTGTTGTTGAACAAGCGTTGCAAAAATAAGAAGCAATGGTAAGAGACAGGAGAACGAGTGGTGGGAGCAGTGGGGGGAATCGCGCGAAACGAAGAAATGATAACAGAGAAGTGCAAAATCGTTGGGAAAAAAACAGGTATGGCACCTGTGACGACCTTGAAAAACTCTAATAAATAATCATGGTGTATTCAAGGTTATATTTCCTTTTTATTTAATATATAAGCGGATGTTTCGAGTAGAACACACAATAGACATCGGATCAAAGTCAACCACTCATTTTGGCCTTGTTTGAGGTCTTCCCAGTAACTGAAAGTCTTACTAATTTTTCGTCTGTTATCCTTCCAAGACGTAGAGGAATAATAAAAAAGAGAATTTGCAATGTTTATAAACAAAACGAACAAAGAACAATGGGACGAGACTGCCAACCTCGAGCGGGCAAGATGGAGAGGGAACGAGTGACCGCAACACGCGTAAACTTGTCAAATTGGACGGTCGTAAGCACGGCCTCCGCTTTGCTTAAAGAACGTCTTCTGCTTGATGATGTGTCGAGATGATGTAGTAATAAAGCGATAATACAATTTCTTTGGCTAAAGTTTTTTAAAGGCTTTCGCCGTACCTGGTGGTTAGAATGAATCACGGAGAGGTGGACTTTTGAGCGGATTTTGACGTCACCACTGTACGTTTTTATCGCGGAGCTTAATCGTCGGCGACCTGTCAGCCATGTTTGCAATCCTGCTTTTGGATATTTTATGCGAATACCTAACGAGATTAAAAATTCAGTTGAACGGCACTAAGTTATGCTTTGGCCAAGGTTATCCGCGTTGTAAAATGGTGTTGGCTTTTTTTATTTTCCTATTTTCCTGTTCTGAAGGGAATGAAGGAGACTGGAAATCATTTTCGTTCCGTTTAGTTCGTTCCCTGTTGATGGTTGTGATGAGATGACTTCGTTTTTGGGTGGGTGATATGATATCAAGATTGTTGTGAGAATTGCGCAACAAGCGTGACCCCGATGAGGGAGGTTTCGTTGAATGGGTGCCACCGTCGAGCCGAAGACCATCTTTCAATTAAATTTGCTCAGCTTTGCAAGCGTAATTAAGCGAATCTTGGACGGAATCTTGAGAATGGAGTGGTCGTGAATCGCATAAGCGCTTTTTTAACTCCCACACAGAACATGACTTTAGCTTTTGAAGGACTTTTTTTATGTATTTATTTTGATGAAATGGGCCTTAACTAATTAATTCCAAGAGATGGGAGCTGACTGGAGTCCTGTTGGTTTGAACCTCTAGGTCTTTACACTCTCCTCCAAAACAAAGAATTTGAATATGGTATCACAGAAGACCAAAACAGAGCGGAGAACTCCATATGAGTTGGGCTTTAGTGTGTGTTAGTGTCTGTGGTGGTTCATTATGAAAGCGGTTCCCTCGTACGAGGCCATATTAGCGCGTGTTTGGACACATGCTTGCCTACATTGTCGGGTAACCTTTTAGCATTTCGAGCTGAAAATTTTCCAGTTTCTTTTTGGCCGGCATCTTGGCCCCCATCTCCATTCTCGACTCATAGAATTTCTCTACTTTTATGTCTCGAGATGGTTCTTTCCCCCCAAACAACACTTCTGTCAGTATTTAGAGAAGCTTAAGCGGAGGTTTGAACCTGTCCAAAAAATTAGCTTCAGTTACTTGAGTTGGGAGTTTTTATATTTTCATAACTTGGGATCTTTGTTACGAAATTCCCAGCATCCGGTTTGGTGTTGTTGCATCCCATCATCTTCGCCTTCCTTTGTAATCTTCTTTTTGTCCGTTGGGAGATAGATAGATAAAAAGTCTCTAACTGGTTTGGATTTATTTATATCTGGTCGTTGGGTTGATGGTGTCTATTAAATTGGGATGTGTTGGTGTGAGATAGATAGATAGAGGGAGAGAAAGGACGTCCAGTTTGTTCTTCGGAATCTTCCAATTTTTTTTATTATTAGCAGTCAATAAAGGTCGAAGAGGAATAAAATAATAATAATAAACATAATAAATTGATGGAGGATATTTTTAGTATCTCGAACGGAATATTTTTTATTTTATTTGTTTTTCTGGTTTTTGTTTATAAATTGTTATTATTTTGTGAGTTTTTTGTTTATTTTTGTTTCCTTTGAGAAATCGAACCGGCTTCGTCCTTGAATTGTCTTCTCGAAGATTTGCCAAGATTGTTTGAATTCATCCAAATTGTTTGTTTGTATAAGTGAACTCTTTCCTTTTGTTGTTCTGTTGAGAGAGAGAGATACCCTTCACCCCAACCCACCCTGTTATTAACTAAAAGATTTTTTTGGTCCATTTAAGTGGTCTCCCACTCTTATTGGTGGCCTTGATGTCCTGCCGCCGCTCTTTTTTGTTACAATAGATATTTAATTTATATTATCTTTTCCGTATGTGTTAATGGTTTTGATTTGTAATTAATTTGTTTTTAATTGCGGCTTTAAAAGGTTTCGGGAGTTGCCAACAATTTTTTTTTTGTCGTGTTGTTGGATGGATTGTTGTGGTTGGGTTCTGGCTAACTGGTTGGTTCGTTGGCTAGCTAGTTAGGTTTAAACCTATTTAGGAATTAGGATAATAAATAAAAATTAATTAAAAATTAAATTCCTTTGGGTTCTTAAATCACTTTTCCAAGGTCCCGGGGAAATTTTTGGCGGTGGATTTTGTTTTTCGTGTTCGAAAGATTGTATTGTCCTTAAAAGGTGTGATGTAATTGAATCTTGAGCCTTGGTGTAATTTCAGGTTTGGAATAGGTTTTTGTGTTTTGTCGGGTCTGGATTTGAATAATGGATTGTTTGATTTGAATGGATGGGATGGTGGGGCCTTTGGGGTTGGTATTTAATGGCTTTTCGAAGGATTTGGTTTTTGGGTTTGTTGGGTTTGGCTGGCTGTCGTGATGTAGGTTTGGTTCTGTTTGTCGTGGTATTGGTTTTATGGTGTCCAGTTTTTATCATTCTCATAATTCCGGAATTAGATTTGCATAAATACGGTTTAGTTATATGTCTAAGTAAATGGTTTAATGGGCGCCTGGCGAATTTGCATAGAAATTGGCTCAGAGCCCAGATCTTGGTTTTTACGCTTTTGTATCCTGTGAGAACTTTGTGTGTTGTGGTCTTCTTCACTTATTGGTTTTAATTATAGTGGAACCTCTCATAACGAGCAATGCTTCGCATAACGACCAATTTTTGGCAACATGAACATGGGGAATCCCCCGACAGCTAGAGAAAAATTCCGATTCGAGGCAGATTCAAAGTTAGATCTTTCTGTATCTGTCTTATTTTTTTCGCTACCACCCAAAATTCTTTCATTTTCACATTCTTAAGCTTCTCAGCTACTCCTTTTCTTTTGCTAAGTACTAAAACTAAATTTTTTTAGTGCTTTTTTCGGCCTGGAACGCATTATTCAATTTCACTTTGTTTTATATGGAAAAATTGTTTCGCATTACGAGTAAAACTCCGGAACGAATTAAACTCGTTATGAAGATTCCACTGTATATTGATTAAGTACACTCGGAAGGTTTCCTGATGACCTGGAATTGGTTTTGTATTGTCTGGAATAGTGAAAAGGTTGATGGAGGTTGAGAAGGATTCGCCCCAGTTTTGATCGAAGTGGTGTCTAGCCCCGTCAGGAGATCGTGGGGATTTTTTTTTTGGTCGTAACAGACTCCAAAACGGTTCTGTTTATGCGAATTAAGGTCGACGAGGTTAGGTTACGTTAGGTTATTTCCTGAATCGGATTTTTTTTCTCTCGCTTTGTTTGTTCAGGCTCCAGGCTAAGTTGAGTGTGTTTAGTCGAGAAAGGATTTTTTACGTTTCCAGGAATTGTTTTGGGTTGGGCCCTGTTTGGGAGTGTGCTCGCATTGTAGACTTGAAAGGAGGAGAGAAAACATGGCGAATGTTGTCGGTTGGTCTTATCAGTTTGGTGGAAATATTTGAGGAGAAAAAAATGTTTTTCCTTGTTTATGCAACAGAGTAACGCTAAATCCACGAGATGGTTGTCCAACTACAATGTTACAAGTTCCGTCTGCGACTTTTTCTAACTTGGGATTGTGGTTTTAAGATTACAAAATGTGAAACCGGAAATGTTACACATTAGAAGACAGTCTGCTTAACTCACAGATAAATGTAATTTTTTAAAATATTATTTGTGGTGTTTATTTTGAAAGTAGTCTAAATCCTACAGGAAGTAAGAAGTGTGTTTGGTTTGAGTTCAAATTTTAAGTGTGTTTATTGGACTAAGACCATTTTGAAAATGAACATTTATTCAAGTTTAACGATTTGCACAGATTCGACGCTTGATTGATTAAAAATCAAAGACGTCGGTTAAAATTTGAGGAGGAAGGGAAAAGTGAGGCTGTGCAGAGAAGGTGAAAACCCAAATGAGTTGTCGATTAATGGCCAAATTTTAAAATCATCTGGTTTCTTCTTTTTGGGTGGTTGATGAAAAAGCGCGTGACTGGAGAGTAACAGTTCTCGAAAAGTTTAACGATACCACACGCATACACGTTTTGTTTTAGAAAAGGTTTTTGAGAACGTTGTTTACCAACGTTTGCACTTTGCGTTTCGAGGCCTTGGACTTGCGGTGGTGAGTTCAACATGTGGCTGTTTAGCGTGCGGGGAAGAAGGAAGGTGTGTGTGTGTGTTAATAGCTTTCAACCTGTTGCCGCCGTCGCGGGCTGGAGAATTTTTCTTTTTTATAGAAAGTGGGCGTTGAGTGAGGATAAAAATATTTTTGTGATTAAATTAAACGAAAAAAATTTTTGACATAACCTCAGGATTAATAAAGAAAGTAATCACGTCTATAGTTTTGCGCAACTGGCCGAGAGACGGTTGGTTACGTAACGGCCCTCGCATGAGGAAGCGTAAGAGAGCCTAAATTTTGCGAAAAGTCAAATCGCGTGACGAATGCGAGGACCAGTTATCGTGGCCACCAAAACTTCTATTCTCATTGGCTTGTTTATTGTTGTTTTAACCATGTTTCTAACTGATATTCCCATGATTCAAGGCTTTGAGCAATGATTTTGGGAAGGAGATTTCGGGGTTGGTGGGGGTTTCGGAATTAAATTAGACCGGAAGAGGGAGATGAGAGCTCATCCTTTTATTCATCTTTAACATCTTCCCTTCAATTGGTTCTTAACTGGTCTTCTTTGCTTTCTCCCTCTCCACCATCAAACACAATAAAAATTTAAGAGCTACTTGACTATGAAGCTTTCTTTTTTGTCATTACCCTCATGCAACTGGTTTTTTCCTGCTTCCCTTCAGACTTCTGGGTGTTGTGTGTGCTCCATCATCCGGGTATGACTTCATGTGAATAAATTGATTCCCTCAAACCCTTTGCACCACCGCTTTTGTAAACTCCATTTGTGTTGTGTGTATGGCGTCACGTGTTTTGTTTTCCTCTTTCATCTAATCGTCCTTCGGAGTTGTGGGGGCGGGGGCATTGTTTTTACAAATTATCTGTAAAACTTTTTCTTCCACAAACACACACAATTTTGTCGTTCATTAATCGACTTACGTCAGCCGAGAACAACAAAAAAAGGACGTTTAAAGTCACACCTGCGTAAAATTAGCACGATCGATATATCACTCGTGTCGTTTGTTCGTGGCGCAAAAAGCTTTTTTTTTCTGCCCGGAAACAATGGATTTCTTTCAAAATGGCGCTTTAGGTTGAGACATATTGGTGGTTTCGAGAAGAATATGTCGTCAGGTTTTTGTTTGAGAAAAGAGCGTTGTGTTGTTTTGTGTAAATGGGAAAAGGCATAAAAAAAAAGTAAAAGCCATCAAATTAAATATTCCAGCCTTGAAAATTCATTTCAGAATGAAGGAGCGGAGTCCCTTCCCTCCCGAATCGACTCAAAAATAAATTTGGCCTCGTTTTTATGTCGTGGAATTAATTTATGATAGCCCCGGAATCGGTAGGCCCCTCACAATTTCCGTTTTTTTGTTTTTTGGTTTGGGTTTTGCCTTGCAGAAGACAAAGGGATTTGGTTCAGTCGTCGGAATTGTCTTTCGCCGGGGGCAGGCGGGCGGGGGTAGAGAAGAGGCTGTTATTCTCAATACCGTTAGCGTGGGCTTCCAATGTTTCTTTGTCCTTTTAACCAGTTTAAATTTAATTATAGTGAATTGGACGAAGGCTTGTCGACAGCGTATTAAGCCCTCCTACGTTTCTCGCTTCTTCGACCGTTTTCTTTTTAAATGGCTGCGGGGTCATGTGGCAGTGACAGTGTGTGGTGGGAGTGAGAGGAGCGGAAGACTATAGTTTGGTCGGTTTTGGTTGGAGTTTTAGCTGTGGGATCGGGGTTAGAGGGGGTTCAGAGGAAAAGTTTACGTGACCGGAAGGAGAGATTTTTGGTTTGGGTGTTGTCAGGACCTAATGTATCCTTTCAGTCAGGTCTTGCCTTGAACTTGAAATGAAATGCAGACAGCCTTGGTTACATCTAAGATAAGAATCGGGAAAGAGAAAGAGAGAATGGGGATTGAGCGTGTTTGGGGGACGTCAAGATGAAACCTCTTTAGATAGAATGTAGAGAGAGGAGAAAGGGACTCGGTTTATGATTTTGAAACTTTTTCATGTTGGGTTTTAGATTGTGGGGGGGTCTTTCCTTCGATTTGTTAGTGCTGCTTGCTGATAATAAAGCTTTTCCTGGGGGAAAAATGGAAGCTGTCACAAAAGTTGGTATTCTGGGTCTGTTGACACAGGACAGGGATCGAATACCATTCCCTTTCGATCATAAGGATACAAAAAGTCGTTTTATCAGGGCTAAGATGGATGAGAGAAGTGTTTAAATTAATGGGGACTATAACCACGAAGCGAACCGGGTGATGAACAAGCTGTCAGTAACAATAAAAATCTATTTAATGTTAATGAATGTAAAAGAGAGCGAGCGAGCGAGAGAGAGGAGAGAGAGAGCGGGGGTGAGACAGGCAGGCAGACAGGCAGGAAGGGAAAGAGAGAAAGAGTAAAAAAGAGAGTGAGAAGCTGGCTGGCGATAAGGAATTCACGGTAGGAACTGGTACCCATAAAGAAGTATCGAAGATCAGGAAGCGATTCGGTTTGAAGAAAGTGAAAACGAAATCTCGAGAGTGGTTGTGACGTCACCAAGTCACGGCCTTCTTCGTCACACTTCGTTATTAGATTTTCTATTCTTGGAAAATAATGTTGATTACCCATCGGAGGAGAATAATGCTAATGGCTTTGCCGCATGAGTGCCTCACATACATTTTAGGTTGGTTTTTGTCGGTGATGCGCATGCCTGGAACGGAGGAAAAATGAGAGGGATAGGGACATGAGGCCCTGGTCTAGGTTCCAGTCATTGAGAACGTTTTGATAATCGACAGTTTTTGTGTGTGCCTGTCCGTGTTTTTGTTGTTTCTTCTTCGGGAGGGTGTGTATTAAGGATTAGTCTGGAAAGACGGTTTAGTCATTTAATTGTTTTTATTGATTAATTAAAAGTGTTGATTGGTTGTTGGCAACCGAGTCAGTGATTTTCTCGGTTGATTGGTAGATGACGAAGGCTTAAGACGAAGGATTTTCAGATTCGAAATAATAAAATAAGCCAAATTAGTGAGAGACGAGTCATAAAAATACCTGTTGCCGTGCGAATCGGCTCAATTAATTTGGACTCCCGTGGTTCTTAATGGAGCAAGAAGGAGGAAGGTAGGGAAGCAACCGTGCCAAGTGTAGTGAAGGCTGTGACGAGTTGAACGAACGAGGTAGAGAAAGATGGCGGCGGGGGAGTGGGGACAGGGACGGGGAAATGAGTTTTGCGTTGGCGAAATCCGAATCGAAAGAAAAATTAATGTTCCTCAAGTTCTCCCTTAAGGTAGCTGGGAAAGTGATGGAAAAGGAAGGAGTGCGGTTGAAGAAACGGTACCGCCATTGCCACCGCCGCCGCCATTCCGTTACGTAACTCAAGAATGGTAATTCCTCTCGAAGAATGCGAAGCGATTGTTTCATAACGTGGCATTTCTAGCGAGCAAAAGTTGTTGGAACCGAACACACACGAGCAAGCAAGCGAGCATTACCGAACCGACAAAAGACGTGATTTCGAGAGAAAGTGATTAGAAGACATTTCACGAAAAAATGTCACCCAATCGAGTAGAAAGTCGAATTTTCTCGCGCGTGCTCTCTCTCTCTCTGTCTTAGTCGTTCTCTTTGTCTCTCTCTCCCTAAAGATTTCAGATTTTTCCACTTCTTAAATTTCTGGAGCGTTTCTGTTTTAGTCGATTTGTTATCACGTGTACCCGCTCGTGTCTGATTTCATCGATTCGTTTCCGGTTTCTTGTTTTATCGAAGCTCTGAACATTTGTTTTGAAAATGGGTTGTGGAAAGTGAAGTGACGTGAATTTTCTTTTGTTTTCAGAGTCAAACTAACGGAAACAACGTGCAACAGAGGAATAACGCTCCGGTGGTGTTTCCCCAGCAAAACGGCACATTCCAGCCTCAGCAACAGGCTCAACAACAACAGAAATTGCTCAGACTGAACAATGATATTTTTCAGCAAATGTCTCACGCAACAGTGGTAAGGCGAGTGAGCACTCCCGCGAGTGGAGCGTCTCAAGATCAGACGACGAGGAACTTGACGATCACGACAGCTACTTTAGTCAACTCGGTAGCGTCTCTGCTGCCCGTATTAGAAAATATTCAACAGCAACAAAACCTGCACAGGAAATTGGATCGATCCCAAAGCGAGCCAGCAAAGATCATCCAAGTGCCTCAGAACATAAACTCGAGTAGATACAAAACCGAACTCTGTAGACCTTTCGAAGAAAGCGGATCATGTAAATACGGAGATAAATGTCAGTTCGCGCACGGATCCCAAGAGCTGAGGAGCCTGGCGCGTCATCCGAAATACAAAACGGAGCTCTGTCGCACTTTTCACACGATCGGATTCTGTCCCTACGGTCCGAGGTGTCATTTCGTGCACAACGCCGAGGAAGCGAGGCCGACGGTCGCCCAAATCCAGGCCATCCAACGTCGTCCGACTCCGCTCAACATCGCGCCTTCATTCCCAGGCTCCGTGAGCGGGACACCCTCTCCATCATCTTCTCTGAGTCAGTCTCCGACGACGAGCTACTCATCCTTCTTCTCAGAGGACAATTCATCCATTCCGTGTGATAGCCTTTCGAATCCGTCTCCTCCGCCGAACTCATCTCCGTTCGCCTACAGGCCACAGCATACGACTCCAAGATCGAGCTCGAACTCTCCGGAGCCGAATAGCGGACACGAAGCCCGACTTCCTGTTTTTAATTTAATGGGACTTTCCCTGGATGACTTTTTGGCTTAAGCGGAGACACAAACAGAAAAAGAAAAAAAGTTTAATGGGGGGGAGGGGTGGTTAACCCCCGAACCAAGAGATAACCCAACCAACCCCCTAAGAAACCCGCAAAGGAGAAATTAGGAAATTAAGGAACAAAAACTTGTCCCGAAATTTTAATTTTTAGTTTTAAATTTAAAAAGGGTAACTTTTTAAAATGTTTCTTTAAATATTTGAAAACGATGGGGCGCTAAAACTTGAGCGAACGGCAGCCATTAATTATTGTTCATTTTTTATTTTTTGGGGCCCTTTTTAATTCGAGTTTTCTTTTTTTTCGTTTTAATTCTTTTAACGCAGCCATCTTTGCTTTTTTTGGAAATGTTTTTATAAATTTACTCTTTTTAATTAATTTTTTTTATCAATGTTATTTAAAATTTGAAAAAAAAGACAAAATAGTCTTTCATAACTATACCATTCCAATTTTTGAAAGAGTTCCTTTTTTTATTTGAATTTGGTTCAGCTCAGTTTTTTTGCCAAAAGAATATTATAATATAACACACGACACGATTCGAACGATTTGATTCGAATTCTTCGATTATTGATTCAGAAATTTTGATTTTTGATTTGTTTTTTCTTTTTTTTTCTTTTCTCCTCATGACTGATTTTGTAATTTTGTTTTTCTTATTCGCGCGATTTTTACAAGCGAGAAGATCCTTCTCGTGTGTTATGTGTGTGGGTTTATATCGTGTATATATTATTATAAAAGAAATTCTCTAATTTTTATCTATTTTTATTTTTCTCTCTCTCTTTCGTGCCGTTTTTAAAGATTTTTCTTTCATCCCAATGATTTTCTTATCGTAGTAATAATAAAAATGGCGTCGGTTTTTGTTAATTTCTTCCGATTATCGCCGCCATGTTGGAAGTGAAACTTGTGAAGCGAATTTTTTTTTGTATTTAAAGTTTAAAAATTTCTCTTTTCAGTTATTTTTATGTTTAATTAATTATATTTATTATCACTTATTGTAGTTATTATTAATTAATCACCAAAGGTATCGGTTTTTTGGAAGCGATGAGGTTTTGTAGTAGGTGTGGTAGTCGGTGTTGTGGGTTTGCCTCATTGCGGTTTACAGTTTAGGTCCTTCGCAAGGTTCATTTCAGAATTTTTTGTTTTTGTTATTTAAAATTAAAATGCAACAAAATTGAGAACGTCTTCCAACAGTGCCTTCTTGAAATAAATGAGAAAATGATTTTTTTGTATAAAAGCTTCGTATATAAAGAAACCCAGGTCTTAATTGATTAATTAATTAATTAATTTAAGGAAAATTGAAATTTTTGGTGTTTTACATGATGTGTGTGTAACCGTGTGAGGTAGTTATAAGCATAACTACTAGAAGTCTTGATTTTGATTTTTTTTTTGGTTTTTTGTTTGTTTGACGAATCTTGTCTCCGGTAATTTTGATGGAGATGATTTTTGGTTTGGTTTGGTTGTTAAGAGTTTGGATTTAATTTTTATATGAAACCCGGTTTTGCTTTTTTTTTACGTTCAAGTCGTCGCCATTTTGTTTTTATTTCAGGATCTTTGAGGTTTTATTTTCGATTTAACTACCTTCTAATCAGGTTTTGTTCGGTCGTAAAAAAAAAATTTTTTTTACAAAATCGATTTTTGCAATGACGCAATTTTATGTGAAGTAGACTTTCTCCTCCTTTCCTCCCCCCCTTTTGCTAATTCGACCAATGGGGAAGTGGGATGACGTCATAACACCTCCCTTCCCCCCTCGGATTAGGTGAAAGGGGTTCGAGTTTTGGTTTGAAAGTCAAAAACCACACCCTCTCAGGTTGTGACGACAGGAATATCATCTCAGGGGGGTTGATCTTAACTCCGACAGATAAAAATCCAAACTCTTGATAGATTTTATCTATAAGGAAATAACAAATGGAAATACCTCTGAAATAATTTTTTTTTTATCTATAACTCTAAGTTTAGGGTTGATGATTTGACAAAGGGGTGTTAAGAGAAAAGTTTTTGTTCTAAACCGGAAATGCTTAAGGCAAAAATGGCAGCGGAATCGTGCCTTAGAAATAAATTTTTTTTGTTTGTTTGTTAACCTCCAAGCTCTTATCCGTGGAGGAATTTTTTATTTTCTGTCTCTGGAAACATTGCAGATGAAAAATTTTTCCGTTTCTGTCTTTATCTAATTTATTGATTATGTATATTATATGAAAGGGGTGGTGATTGATTCGCGACATAATTTTTTTGGCCAAAAATTTAGAAAAAAGAAGAAAAAAAGAAATTAATTGAAAAAATGGGATCTCAAAAAAATTACCAGTTCAGTCTTTTTGTCTTATTGAATAAGAGAATTTTTTTTTTAATTTTTCGAAATAAATAAATAAAACATAAATTATAATAATTATTATTTAATTTTTTTCATGTCTGTTAATTATGTGTTTAATAATATTTTTTTTTTTGCTTCAAGAAATATTGTAAATAATTTATAATTTAATTTAAACAAACAAAAATAAATAAATAAAAAATTTTGTATCAAAGAATTTTTTATATTATTGTCAATTATTGTTATTGTTATTATTAATATTATTCTATGATGATGATGGTTTTTCTTTTTCTTTTTTTTTTGGAATGTCGGGTGGTGGTCTTTGGTGTGTTTGACTGGGATTTGATTGGTTTGTTGAGGATGAATCAGGATCGTGCTTAGGTATAGTCGTACGGTGGGAATGGTTGTCGGGATTTGATTTGGGTTATGTTGGGTTAGTTGTGTGGTTCATACCTTGCCCCCATATCAGAGCACTAGGACATTGGGAGTGTAGAGGGATGAAGGTTTGGGTGGGTTGGGTTACAGACCTTTTGGGGGTTTGTGGGTTTGATTTTCAAATTTCTAACGTCTTTTGGGTTTGGAGTTTGGAAGTGTGTCATACAGTTTCCGGTTTTTAGGTTGTTGAGCGTTTTTAACTCTTAGTTGACCCATACAGGGTTTAAATTTTTAAATTTTAACACAACCCCATGAGGAGGTCATATCAGTTTATTCCACAGCCCTTTCGAAAAGAAAATTTTACCTTTTTGGGGGGTTTATGGTTTTATGGAATTGATTTTTTAGATTTCTAACGTCTTTTAGGTTTGGATCTTATAAAGTTTCCGGTTTATGGGTTGGTGTTCCTCTCAAACTAACCCTTAGTTGACCCACAGCGTTTTAATTTTTAAATTTCAACCCAACCCCATTAGGGGGACATATCAGTTTATTCGTCAGCACTTTCGAGAAGAAAATTTTTAGCCTTTTGGGGGTGAAAGACTCCAAATTTTCAAACCTCACCTCCTAAAAATACTTTCAACAGCCTTACCACAACCTAATCACTCATAAACAAAACTACAGCTTCTAGAAATAAAAAATGGCCGCTTGGATTTATTCAAACCCCAAAACAATAACTTACGGATACAAAGTCGAACACACCAAAGCTCCCGATCGTCATAATTAAAAAAGAAAATGTCCTCTACTCACCTTATAGACAAAGTTCTTTTGTTTCTTATTTCTCCTCCAACCCCCACCTACACCCTCAACCCCTGTTGGAACCTATTTGTAACTTTTCCCAACCCAACAGCAACCTATAAACAAAACCCCATCGATTGAATTTTTCTGTTGGCTTTTGTCCAAAAGGATCCAACAGTGCTGTTGGGGAGGGAAACCCGCTCTTTCCTTCCTTCCTCGATTTCCTTTTTGCTTTTCATCCCTCACCCAAAATAATTATTTCCGACGTTCAATAAGTTCAATTAATTGATTAATTATAATATAATTAAACAAAACGACAAAAAAATGTTTTCTTTTTATAGGATATAAAATATATTTATTTCATTATTCTTATATTGTATAAAAGCTATTAAATAAATAAATGGAAAAACAGTTATAAAAAAAAATTTTAAGGATGTTAATTATTTTTTTTACTTTATTATCGAATAATTTATTAATTAATAACTCTGTATTGTATGGGAACCGATTTTCTGAATTTAAGTCTCTTCGCTCGCTTCGATTAGGTTTTACACGAAGAAAATGGAAAATCGTGAGGATTCGAAAACCATTTCCGTTTCCTTAGGTTGATGAATTCAAATTTTCCCGCCAAAAAAATGTTCCATTTCCGGTTTGTGTGTAAAATTGTGTGAAATGTGTTGATTTGATTGTTTTGGGTGGGGGTGGGAGATGGTTTTCCTTTCAGAGTGGGTGTTGTAAATAATTTTTTTTGTTTAGCAGTGGCGTGTTAAGGAAGTTTTGTTTGTTTTAATTTTTGTTCGACTCACTTTATCTCAACCGGTTTGATTGATTGATCGATTGTCTGTCTGATTGAGTGATTTGACTTAGGCTCTTTGAGATTTGGTGGTCTTCCCTTCTGTTGGTTAAAGAATGAAATTTGAAATTTGGTTTGAGTTTGTGAAAGGAATTTTTCTTCTGCTTGGAGAGTTTGTTTCACCTGTTTTGTGGGTTTTGTCATGTAATTAACATAAATCAATAGATAAGGGCCTTACGAAAAGGTGTCGAATTTTTTATTTCGAATGTTTTTCTCTTTAGAATGAATTTCGTGTGGGATCTGCGTCTGCGCAGAAGGGCGGAAGAGATTTCCTTCGCTTAATTTTGTTTCGTTTTCCCACCCCTGAAACCGTTTTCGACTTCCTGACCAAACTCTTTCATCAGTTTAATCGATTCAAATATTTTCTTTTGGTTTGGCGCCAAAATTTGAAATTTGTATTTACCCGGAAGTCATCCTTATAACTTCTGTGTACAGCAACAAAATAAAGATTTGGTCCAGCTGATCTCTGCCGCCCTCACACACTCCCAAAATCAGTTTTAGTATAAATTATCATTTAAATGGGTTACGAAACAATTTTTAGGGGTTGGGGTAGTTTAACCTAAAAATCATCCCCCAAAACCTAAGCTTTCGACCGTTTCCAAGGTCATGAGAACATCAACATCCTCACTGACAAACACAAAACAGACATTGAAAAATTTGGCGGGAACAAAAACTTAAAGAAGGAAATTTCCCCATTTCAAAACCGGAACCGGAAACAACCTTCAATCATTAACATCTCGACCAATTAATTAACTTATAAGACTGAAACACCTCCGATTTTCATATTTTTTCTTCGTGCTCAGGGTTTTTGCTTTCGTTTCCGACCGCCATTTTGTTTTGATTTCACATAGCTTCGTTCAGTTTTTCTGGTAATTAAAACGGAAGACAGTTTTCATTTGGTTTTTTGTTTGTTCTTCGTCAGCGAATGTTTCTCTTCCTAACCGTCCGTACTTCTCCCGTCCTTGGCACACTCTCTCTCTCAGACATTTTCCTCGCAAAATTCACGATTGTTACCGTCACCACCAGATTCAAATGAAATAATATTATTAATAATAAATATAAATAAATAATTTGTATTGTAATAATAATTTGTGTTTATACGATTTGTATTTATCCCCTTTATAAGTTATTTTTCTTTTTTTTTCATTATGTATAAAGGTCAAAACAAGTTTATTTATCCGTGTTTGTATTTTTGCTAAAAATTAATAATATTAATAATAATAGTAATAATAATATTATTATATGTGAGGAGAAAATGATTTTATTATATATAAAGTGGAGAAGGAGAACGGCCGTGGTGTCGGGAGTCAGGTGTTAGACTCGATTTCCCGGTTCGGCTGATATCCAGGGTCGTTCTCCTTGGTAGACCAGCCAGGTATGAAGGCCTAGCAAACGTTCCCCCAAAGAAGGAGGAACCTTCCGCCCTCGTGGCTCTCAAACACTCGAGCCTACCTGGCCCGTTTGTTCTATCGAGTGGGTGAGGACTAGGCCTTTTAGGTGTAAGTCGAGTTTTGTATGGAAAATATATAAAGAAGACGTATGTTACGATTTTTTTATATTATATCTAGGGTTTATTATTAAAATATTTTGTGTTTTATTTTTATTTATTTATCTACCCCCACCCCCGTGGAGTGAGTTTTCCATTTTGACGAAGGAATCCAAAGTTCGGACTTCCGCTAACGGTTATGACTTCGTCAGTGATTCATGGTTTCCGTGGAAAAGAGTTAAATCGGTGAAGGAAAACGAATCGTAGCTCATTAAGCTGTCTTCAGCTTATTTGCGGAGGCTGTTTCCGCGTATTATTATAGATTCAAGACTGTTGCCAGGAATCGAACGGAACGCTTTGAGCTAAACACATACACAGCTAAGTCTTGTAAGTTTTTCATCGGAGGACTGCCGGAAGAGAGAAAATTGCTACTGAAGTCAGCTCAGTGAGGTTTCCCGTGTTGTTCTTAAGACCAAAGACCTCGTTTAGTTGATTTTGAAGTGTTGACTGAGTGCTAGCTTTCCTTATAAAAGCGGAAACGAGAAAGGAAATCTTCCGTCAAGGTCGGTCAAAAGGTCAGGTCCTCATTCCCAAAATAAAATGTGAAGAACGAGTGAGACTCAGGAAATGGTTTCGAAGAGGTTAGCTTAAATAAACTTTTCGAATGAAATCCAAACCAAAAACAAAATGGCGAAAGCTTGCACAGCTTAAAATTATGACGGTTGGGGAAGAGCTTATGTGAACCGTAATGTAATATCACATACATATATGTTACGGCAAAAGTGATAAATCAGCCGAATATATATAATGGCACAAATTAGTGTATATTTATCACATTCCCCCGGGTAGTTTATAAAATCTCCAACTGAAAATGGGGAATTTAATAAAAGGTTGCTTATACTAAAAGTCGGATATTTTAAAAACTAGCCGGGGAATGTGATGAATATGATAAATATGTGACACAGTAAAAGTGATAAATCGTGCGAATATATATATAATTCTCGGCGATTATTCATAATCACCAACTAAGCTTGGTAAATGTGACAAATTACTGAGTATTTATCACGTTTACCGGGTAATCTATTAAATACCGAACTCGTGATAAGGACTTTAATAAAACTTTGCTCAGACATTTCGTAAGCTAGTCGGTAAAAGTGATAAATCAGGTGAAGAATTATAATTTCGGGTGATAATTCATAATCATAAATTAGTGTATATTTATCACATTCCCCGGATAGTTTATAATATCTACAACTTGAATGGAAACTTCATTTTGAGAAGAAGCTGACTTAGATGCTTGGCTTTGGCTGCTACATCCGAGCACAGCTGCTGATCTGTGCAAACTTTTGTCAGATTTCCCGTTACGAGTTGGAGATTTTGTAAACTAGCCGGTAAATGTGATGAATAGTCAGTAAATTCTCACATTTACTAAGTTTAGTTGGTGTTTATGAATAATCGCCTGATTATGTCTGATTTATCACTTTTACCGGCTAGATTATAAAATCTCCAAATTGTAATGGAGATTACGTGGAATTAAGTTTGCTCAGATCGAGATTTGGTTATTTTATAAACTAGCCGGGGAATGTGATTAATACTCAGTAAATTCTCACATTCACCAGGTTTAGTTGGTAATTATGTATATTCGCCTGATTTATTACATTTACCGGCTAGTTTATGAAATGTTCAACTCATAATTGGGAATTTAATTAGGGTTAGATATTTCATAAACTGGCCGGGAAATGTGATAAATATTCAGTAATTTGAAAAGCTTTCGCTGAGAAACCTAAATCAAAGACAAAGAAAAATTTTTTTGGAACCTCTAACCCAACTTCCGGTAATATGGAAGTAGTCAGCAACCCAGAAACCTATTCTTCAGAATGTCTACGAAACTTTATAGCTCCTGATCGAGATGAAGAAGTTGTGATGAAGCAGGACATCTTGTTTGGAGCAACACAAAAATTTGGGGGCAGGGAGGAGGGGGCCTAAAATCAGGTGCTAGGGGGATACAGGATTTCGAAGGCTTTCGACATAAAATTTAAATTGCAAAAAAAAAAATCGATTTGGGAATAGTTGAAGGTTTTTCCTGGACCCGCACACAAATAAATTTGTGAAAATCGTTTTGGGTTCCCGAAAAATCGGTTTTCCTTGACTGGAAGGTCAAATCGATATGCTGAGAGGAGGTGGAGGAGGAAACGAGTTGGCTGATTCAGGGCGAGTGTGTGATGAGTTCTCCGGGATGTGAATTCCCCAGGTGACTTCTTCAACAACAAACTGGATTGTTAAGTCTACGAATTGAATGGAAATGTGGTCCCTAAGCGCCGACAACAATTTTTTAAGGTGTGTTCCTCTCGAGTTTTATTATTCTTCCTTGGACTGTTCATTTGGACGGCGGCCAAATCGTTTTTCCTTGATTTTCCCTTCCACCATTCATCTTCAAAGGTTTACCTTTCCTCGGGGGGGTTCTCATCCGCCGGTTTACGTCATCAAAACTCGAACCTGAATCCCGATGCCTTTTTAATTATTTCCAACGAGAAACCCGCCTCGAGGACCGTAGACAAAATTGCTTTTCGAAAGTTTTGCGATTCCTCGAACACAAACAACTTTTTGCGTTTTAAAAAAATGTGCCAACTAACCGACCGACCGACCGACCATCTGCCTGTCTGGCTGATTGTTAGTCAGACTGGTAACCAAAAGTCCCTCGTAATAATAGTGTTCGTATGAGCCTGGCTCGTAAAAATCTAGTTTCGCGTCTGACTCTTAATTCCAGTTTGAAGAGCTTGGAAACGTGGACTCGCGCCTAAATTATTCTACGCCACGCTTTAATCCCTCTCGTAAAGCTATCAACTCGGTAATCTAGTCGCAATAAGGACCTCAGTCCATACATCAGTAGCCTTTATCTGCAATAGATAATAGACGGGAGTTTCAACGCAATAATGGCGAAATCTCTCGAGATTTACGATTCACGGAGAAGAGAAATCGGTCGAGGATTGTGTTACACAGATTAAGATAATTCACCTCGCAACGTTAATCGAGCCTAAAATTAATTTAAAATCGATTAATTCAAATCTGATTTCGTTCACCTTTAAAAGAGACAGAGAGAGAGGATTGGATTCGCCATAGTGTAAACATGGGCAGACAACAAAACGTAACCGCGCCTGTGGAATCGGTTTCCCGCTACGAAGACAAGTGACAATCATGGAGGAAGGTATCAGGGAGAGGGTAGTGGAGATACACTCTTAAAATGAGTGAGTGGGTGTATAAGAGAGACCGGAAACTCAGGTCAATGTTGTTCCTGAGAAAGTTGTACAAGAGGATCCAGTGTTGAGAAACCCAATTTCCGGTTATTGAAATCTCTTCCTCTACGAATTGGAACTTGGCGTACCTGACCGAAAACCTAAAAACGGTTATCTGAACTAACAGAATAGGGAATACAAAACAAACACGTGGATACACCATACACGTGGGAAAATGGCGAACGAAAGCGAATATTTCGTTTATCAGTGGCGTAAACCAAGAAGACGACTTCCTCCTCCTTCCCCTGACATCAGGTACAGAATTACTTTCTGACGGATTTTCTCACTATATTCCCTGTTGGGTTTGGTGCCTATTATGTAAACCGGTAAAAGTGATAAATCAGGCGAATATATAGATTAATCATAATCACCAACTAAGCTTGGTAGATCGGACAAATTATTGAGTATTTATCACATTTACCGGCTAGTTTATAAAATCTCCAGTTCATATTAGGAATTTTGATAAAATTTTGCTCACATTTGTCAATTTCCTGGGCGAAAAGCAAGCAACCCAAGCAGCTGTGCTCGCCAGTAGGGAGGATGAACCTCCGGGTACACAGGAAGAAGTGACAGAAGCCCAGCATCTGAGCAAACTGATTGAATTCCTGATTACGAGTTGGAGATTTTATAAACTAGCCGGTAAATATGATAAATACTCAATAATTTGTCCGATCTATCAAGCTTAGTTGGTGATTATGATTAATCTATATATTCGCCTGATTTATCACTTTTACCGGTTCACATAATAGGCACCAAACCTAACCGGGAATGTAGTACTATGATGAGAAAATCCGTCAGAAAGTAATTCTGTACCTGATGTCAGGGGAGGAGGAAGTCGTCTGTTCTTGGTTTACGCTACTGATAAACGAAATGTGATAAATCCTCAGTAATTTGTCACATTTACCAAGCTCAGTTGGTGATTATGAATAATCGCCGGGTATTATATATATTCCCCTGATTTATCACTTTTACCGTAATATATGTATTAGGAGTGACATTATATTCTGGTCCATCTAATATCCTCCCTCTAAGATTTGCGAGGGTGATGTTTTAAAAAGCAACCCCCAATGAAAAAGCAGAAGTTGTCGGAAAAATTAAAAACTCCGGAGATCGTGGTCCTACTTTTCGAAAATTCGGATTCGAAAGTCCCCAATTCGTGCCTTTCTGATTTATCACGGATTTTTCACGTTTTTGTCACCTCCTTTTACTCACTGACATATTGTATAATTGCTTTTAACCGATTTTAACGAGATTCGTTCTCGGAGTTGGTGTTGGAGGTGAGAAAAATCACCGCCGCCCTATACCACTCCCATTCGAACATTCTCTGTGACTTGTACGAGAACTCAAAATATCATTTCAGAAAGGCATGACAGCAGAAAACGACAATCAAGTCTGTATCTCAGTTGAGCAAGTAAGGCAAAAGCTTAAGAGAATCCTGATCGAAGAAATATTTTGCTGACATTTACTACAACTAGAATTATGACCGTTGACTTTGGTGAGTAACTCATATCGGAGACTTTAACAGGGTTCACATCTGTCACCGCTTTCTCCTTCATCAACCTCGTAGGTGCGGGCATTTATTCATCTTTGTCGTGTGATCCTCCCACTATAGTCTTATAGATTTCACGATCACTATACTCGATGATGAGACTTCACACTGAATATCGTAGACATAAATGTCGACTGTAAACTATACGCGTAGTAAATCATCATCGAAGCAAACTTTACACCGTAGTCGAAACCTCAAAGCAAAAAATATTGATAGCAGCAAAAAGTTAATGAGACCCACCACAGCTAACCTCATGACTATAATCGACAGCAAACAGCAGTAGCAAAATATATTTTAATCATATAACCAGCGCAAAAAGGAAAACTTTTGTCTTAGTAACACTCAGATCGGCAAATATTGAGCGCAGCAAAACAAATCTAACCCTCATCATAAGTTCATCTAATTAAATGCTAGTCAGGTGTCTTTCAATTAACTTTCCATCATCCTCTTAGGGGCCCTAGTCATCAGAGTCACGTGACTCCGCCTACTGCAATCTTCAGCGATTCAAACCATATCAGGAGATGATTGTAAATAATCAAGTTCCACTTTGTCCAGGTACACGGATATAAAATGCAGTAAAAGGACCAATCACCAGTCCTTGACACAAGACAAGGACAGAAAGAACAATATAAACAGACCACAAGAACAAGGAGACAAGACAAAAACGAAAATTGAGTATTTCCAACCTGGGTAAAAAACCTAAAGCTTGGTTCGGGAACTTTTCGAAGCCTGAAAAAAAAAGTTGTTTTAGGCGCATCCATAAATTGTGCCCTTTGGCGTAACCCCAGAACCAAGCCACACACTAAGAAGACGGATTTGGCAAAAGCTTCAAGGCCCACGAGGATTTATTAACCACCAGAAACGTCTTATTTTATCACCATCCGTTCAGATCCTCATTCTAATCAGGTTCGAGTTGAAAAGCTCTTGCAAAAGAGAATCGGAAATTGGTGAAATTCCAGTCGACGCCCACCCACCCAACACACAACTCGTTTTCCGTGTCCTGGACCCTTTGCCTTGGTCCAGCTTCCTTCCAAAAATTGTGCAAGGTTTGTCGAGAAAAGCCCTCTAAAATCTATTTAATTAATCAACAACACGAAAGAAAAAATTAATTATTCCGTTTGCTTTATTTGGTCACTTCGACCGACGACTTTAAATGTCATTTTGAATTTGTTCGATTCCTATTTCCCAACTTTGAAACGACCTTGAATGGATTTCGTCCATTATTGCGAGAAAGTGCTGTCCTTCGTCGTCAAAGGAAAAGAAATCTATTTTTTTCTCTCTTCAAAAAACTCCCCTTCCACACTCCCGTTCGAAAGAAATGCAAATAAGTACACGGACATCTGGATTTGAAAAGGAAACTGAAATGGCGTCCACTTACGGGAGAATCCAATATGGCGTCGGCCATTCGGGAGGCTGGAGGTGAAGGCTTTTAACGGTTTTTTCTCATTCGACGTTCGTTCTTTTCCTACTTACACCAACGTTCCCTTAAACGACTTTAAAACGTTTTCGTTCCCACATTTAGAATATTTTCCCTTCATCTGTGACCACCATTTACACGGAAAAACCTCGCCATATTTGACTTCCTGAACTCAGACCGGTTCGCTTGAAAACGTTTGGCATTTTGTTAATGGCGAAATTTTGCTGCGATATATGCTTCCTGTCTTTTGAATATTCTCATCCGAGCTCGAATTTAGTCAAAGAATTCAGCTTTATTCATATGAGTTGAAAAATTCCATTTTGGAAGCGATTTTGGAGGGAAATTTGTCGCCAACTTAACAACAATCAAAACAACCTGTCCTAGATTATATTAAAACCATCCATTTTGAAAGTGACGTAAGACCCGTTTTTTAAACTAAAATTTGACATAATTTATTTAGTGTAAACTTTTACTTATAATTAGTTAATGTTAATAACATAAATAATAAAATCTAAATAACTGTCAGAAAAGGAAATAACTTCGTCAAAAACCGAAGATGAACTTTAGACAGTCCATCTATAAAAAGAAATATTCGGCTTTGGACTGTTTCGGGATTCAAACTCGATTTATATTTTGCAAAAACATTTTCCGTCATATTTTCGAAGTTGATTTACAATCAGAAAAACATTTGCCACGAAGAAAAAGAGAGAGAGAGAGAGAAAAGAAAAACCCTTGAACTTTTTGTCGTATCTCGTTTCCTAACTTCAAGGACAAACTAGTTAATAATCATAATAAAATCGACATTTGACTAACAAATTAAATCAACGAGGAAATCTTTTTACGATTATCCACTCGCGGCGATAATTTAAGGCGGTGACGCGTTCATCGTTTCCCCTTGCTTAATCCCATTCTTCTAAGGCGGTTGATGAATGATAGATTTGGTGTAAGGTTAAAAATTTTTACTTCCTGATGTGCCAGGATTCGACTTGACGGAACTCGAAATTCACAAAAAATGGTTTCTTGGAAATTCCCTCGCAAATTTTTCTTTTTTAACGTTTTTACATTCGCCGATTACTTCGTTGGTTTTATTTGGAGAGAATAAACAAAGAAAAGAAAAATTTTGCAAAATTTTCAGGAAGAGTGAATTTTTGAAACGAACCAATATGACCGACAATGAAGCTTTGGTTAAAAAAAATCACGTGGTGTGTTTTTTATTCCATTTCGTCAGTTGCTACCAGACTGAGAATGATTTCTTGGAAAATTCCTTGGTAACTCTTTATACATATTTAGATCCGCTAGTTGATGATTTTGTTGGGTTTTTTGAGGAAACAAAAAAAAAATTTCAGTTGAGTTGAAAAAAAACGGGAAGTTTTGAAGCAAACCAACATGGCCGACTAGGGGAATGAATTGTTAGCCTTTTTTTTAAGTTTGAAAAACTCATTTACTCATCAACTCATTGCTCAGATTTTTCCAATAACTTATCTATCAAATTTGTTAATAAATCATCTTAAATTTTTGTTTTTCATCTTTAGGTCTACTCCTCGATGACTTTGTTTGGTTTACCAATCAAACCACCAATGACAAACTACGGATGCGCTTGAGAAACTTAGGAAGCATTTTAGCAGAGTGCCTGGAAACACTAAGCGCCTAAACCTTTGGTAAAATAATTAGTCTTTGTAGTGTCTTCGAAATTTTCACTCATAAGTGTTGAAAAACAGTATGAACGTTCACAGCAATCAAGATTCTTTGATACCTTTATTAACAAAACATCATTCGAATTTGTAAAATCAACCATTTTTATTGACGAATGTGTATAGATTGATTGTATACGACTTTTTTTAATGAGAAGTTTCTCATATGTTCCGGAATTTAAAAGAAAATGGCTACCTTTCACTGGAAGAAACCAAAAATAATTTTTGCATCAAACCAATATGGCGGACAGGGGAGGTGAAATTGAAGCTTCTTTTATTGCGAAATTAACTCTTCTAGAGCTTACCTGAGGTTGGTTTCTAAGTTTCTTTTTTAACTGTATTTACATCCGTTCTTAGATGATTTTGGTGGTTTTGTTTGAGGGAAATAAACAAAAACTTTGCAAATTGTGTGTAAACGCGAATTTTTAAAACAAACCAATATGGCGGAGTCGGAGATGAATTTTAAGCTTTTATCCATGTGAAAAATTATTTAGTGTTTTTCTTCCGGTTTGTCAGTTATAACCTAAGGCTTAGGATGAATTCTTGGAAATTACCTCGCAAACTTCTTTTTACATCTGCTCGTCAATGATTTTATTGATTTTTCGAGGGAATAAACAAAAAGTTCGGACGTTTAGGGAGACGCGGCGAATTTTTGAACCAAATCAATATGGCCGACCTGAACGACGCGCATTGTAACCTTTTTTAATCTTGAAAAACTTAGTTTGTGCGTTTGACAGTTTTTGCAAAAAAGGTTGAGGAATGGAATTTTTAAAGAAATTATTATAAAATCATTTTTCCAGGTATTAGACAAATTTGGTTATATTTTCGAGGAACACAACCAAAAAAAAATTTTTTGCCAATTTTTAAGGGAGCGCGAATCTTTCAAAACAACAAATATGGCGGAGCATGAAAGTGAATTTTGATATTTATGTTTGAAAAAAAAACTCATTTAATGTGTTTATACTTGAGTTCGTCAACTTTTGTTGTTGTTGTTGTTGTTGCTTAGTCTATCTTTCCTCCTTTCTCTACTCAGTTTATGTTGTTAAAACTTGACTTTAGGCGATTCGTTTTATTGTTATTAATTCTCGTTTGATTGATTTTTGTTTATTCAAAAAAGGCGATTCGGGCAGATAAAAATTTGAAACCTGATTTGCAAGTATACGAGTAGAGAGGGTTTTGTCCTCTAGATGCAAATATCTAAATCATCTTGTCTCATTCTTTAATCAGATTCTTGACAATGATCTCGTCGTCTTTTATTCCGCATTCGTTTTCAGCCTTTCCTCCTCGTGCGACGTCATGACCATGAACGCGACAACAACGTCGTCTCCTTTGATGTACTGCCTTCGATGAAAATGTCCCAATTTGAAGTCTTCTTCGTGATGGGTTTTGTCTTTTTTGATCTTTTTGCTGTAGGCTTCCGTCACCTTCGCACTTCCGTATACTCAAAGCCAATAACCTTTATCCTTAACTTCCGCGTTTTTCATTCATTTCCCTCCCGACTCAACTAGCGAGCTTGTGTGTGTCAGGGTTTCGTTTTTATGACAGCACTCAAGGGGGTTTGTACGAGAAGCGGAAAATGTTCCATACATCAGGTTCGATTGTCCCTTCGCATTGATATAGGCTAGTAGTAAAGATCTTTTTTTAACGCAAACGAGGCCCCGGGGCGGAGCCGGTTTCTTCAAGGTCAGTAATCACACCACACCAGCCGCTCAGCTTTTACACTATATACTGAAACCGGGTAAACAAAAAAATGGCCGTTTTCCAATTTTTTTTTGTTGGTTCCAGAGAACTCGAAGATTCTTGTTTGTCGTTGGTCGTGGCTGGAGGAACGCAATCTAAAAAGGCTGGAAGAAGGAGAATTGCGTGGGCGAAAGGATTTTTTGCGCAAAATTCTGCTAGCGAAGTCGAACCTCATACGTAAGAAAAATTACAAATGGTTGATTAATATTTAGTTCGAATATGGCAATAAATTCAGATTTTGAACTGGAAAACATAAATTTTGCAACCTTTGGCATCGCAACCGTTAATTTACAAAAAAATAAAGAAAAGAAAAATGGCCAAGGAGAAAACATTCAACCGTCACACGGAAGTTTTTTTTGTTTTCATAACTTTCAGACTTTTTTTCTTTTTTAGGTTCAAAAAATTGGTACCAAGGGCAACCGAACCGTTCAAACGGTTTTTTTTTAAAGACACAAACGTCATCATTCTACCGTCATCATGAGGTCTACTTCCTAACTGTATGGTTAGTCTTAATTATTTAATTATAACACCAAATTAGCGGAGGGTACATGAGAACAAAGGAAACCTGGGTGTAGGTGGGAGAACAACACTGAAGGATTTGGGTGTGACTAGGTAGAACAGGCACAGGACAGAGTGGTAGCGAGGCTGCTATTGTACTCCCTGACTTGGTTAAATATTTGTTGCAGATAACTTTTGCCACGGTCATTTTGCTTTGATTAGCATTTATTCAGGGGGAATTCTTGTTAAGGGTCTGTCCAAAGGAAGTTTTGCTATGTTTAATATTTTCTCAATTGGGGTTTTGCTCTGATGACTGTTTTGTATTAAATTTTTGTCATGGTCTGTTGGTCGAGGTAATTTTATACGGTTCGTTGGGCTAAAGATTTGCTCTAGTCAAGATTTCCTAGAGGCAGTGCTTATTGAAATCATATTTTTGCCTTTTGGTAATGTTTGCTGATGTCATTTAGGTTAGTGATTTATGTTTATCACATGAATTAGATTCGGTTGTGTGTTGCAGTCTATGTTCCAAAGTTGCTGTTGTCATTTTTGCCCTTTTTAAGGTTGGTTGAGTGTCATTTTTGTCTCTACAATTCATTTGTCCATTGCTCATTGTGTCCATTTGTCTATTTGCTATGGTTTATATTTTCTACATCGAAGTTTGATGTAGTTAAGGTTTTTCTTAAAATTTTACAAGCAATCTGAGACAAGTTTTAGAATTTGGTGACTTACAGTTTTGCTCTAGTAACGATTTCTAAAGGTATTGTCAGCTATAATCATATTTTTGGTAGTCACTACTGTTTGCTGTTTCTTATTTTATGCTATAACCAAGATTGTTTGACTGTAGGTGATGAAACTGGTGGATTAAACAAACACAAATCAGAGTATGTTGGCAATCCTCTGACTTTCTCCCTGCCAAAGATACCAAAATCCTTTCAAACGAAGGGCCGGAGTGACGTCACACACCTCATTAAACTCAAATTTTATCAGCTAAAACAACAGTACATCCCCCCAAAACCTCAAGTTAGAACTTCTTGAGGAATCTGATACCAAAACATTTCCTAACTACAAATACACCCACACAAAATCTTGAAAACCCTTCCAACACAACAGAACAGTGAACAACCCTCCTTTAAGAGCAACCAAGACAGTCAGGAAATCATCCCCTTAAAGCTCAGTGTACAGCTCACAACCTTGCAAAAACAACAGGTAGTACCCTCTCCTTCCTGCCACATCCTTTTGGTAATTAATTAAACCATTATCAATATGGCGTCAGAGATAGTTTTATTAATTAAGAAAATGTTAATTAACGGCAGCAAATAAAGATATAAATCATAAAATTATTCATGAATACATTAATACACTCAGGCAAATTATTTAAATAAAATAAATTTTTGCAGCCTAAAAGTGAAATCCTTGTGTTTTTATGGACTTAAGGAAGGCGGTGACTGAACCAGTCTTCCTTCCTCTTTTCAAGGTTTCAGTTCTCTAGAACTCTACTCAGAGATAAGCTGACACAGGTTGATGGGGGTTTTGTGTGAAGTTGTCACTAGAAGGTTTGGTGTCCTTTTGTGAGGGGTGAGAGGCGGAACAAAGAATATCTGTCAGAGGTTTTTCTTTTTAAAGTCAGAGCTTTCAACCTCGCATTTTTCACAAGCAAGGCTTCGATAAATTTTTCATGGTCCTTCAAATTATAATTCAGAGAATGACTTCTCTCTCTCTCTCCCTCCAAAAACGTGAATTTATTATTCATGTACATCGGAAAGCAAGGGCAGACTCTTTACACTTGTCTCTCAGTGGACATGAAAGAAAACACGTGTTCCAGTCTGTTTTACACACGTGCCTGTCTTTTCCCGGGATTATGTCACCGCGTTGCTTAAGTCAGAACCATTTTTAATTTTTTGCATTTGAAAGAAGAGCTCTGAGCTAACAAAAACAAGGTCTCGGGAGCGGCTTGGAAATCTCAATGTCGCCTTTGTTCTATTATAACGGGATGAGACGTTGGGCGAGACCGAATCTGGTTGTTCAAGGGGGAAGGGAAGGTTACGTTTTGCCATCAACGTTTGACAGAAAGTTCCGTAATTCGAAAACAATGGGAATTTAGCACAGCTTACCAGCGTCAGAACAATAAAAAACTCAATTCAGGGTGTTTGGTGGGTGTGCGAGAGCAAGAACACCGAGTTACAACAGCCATGAACACGCCATAATACGACAAACTAAACAAAATCAAACGATCACTCTGTAACCGTTTCGTTTGGAGGAAAGCATCATGGCGTCTTTCTCACCGCCTTCTTCCAGTCAAAAAAAAATTTTTTTTTGTTATTTCTTGTTTTTAAATCATCATAGTCGAACATAAACAAAATGACACCAAAAAAATTCTGCTGCAGGTGTCCTTAAACGAAATGTGAGAACCGTCAGAACAACGGATTCCCTTCTTTTCAATTCTGACCTTGAACCCACCAATAGCATCCCTCCTTTTTTGCCCGCTATGGCGGCAATTTTTGTTTCTTTTTCTTTTCCCCTCTGTCGAGAGAGAAAAAAAAAGAATCGCGCGATTTTTAATTTTTTTGGATTCTATTCTACGAATTCGTCGTCTTTGAGAGTGAATCCCGACGCGTGCAAAATAATTCTACCTCTCCTCCCACACCTCCAACGTTTCCGTTTGTCTCGTTTTAGCGGAAACCCATCTTGAAATATTTGTTTGCATTAATTTTTATTTTTGGACTTTTTGAAAACCAAACAATAAGTTTAAGAGTTTTGTTGAGGTAGAGATTAGTGTGACAACTGGATTCGAGCAATTTTCAACCTGTCTCAGACGTTTATAAAAGCTTTAAGGCGCGTTTTCACCTTATAAACTCAACACTTGAAACGGTCTCGACATCGTTTGGACGCCATCTTTGTTTTGACTTCATCCGTGATTTTCCAAATTCTTTTTTTATTTGTAATTAAAGACGGTAGAGGAAGTACCATAAGACGAGTTGGAGTTCAATTAAATTATAGAACATTTAAATTTTTATGATGTTTTAAAAATTAAATTCAGGTATTTTCAGGTTTAATTTACATATTTTAAATTACTCTCAGTTTATTCCGAAGCCATTTTAGTTTTTAGAAGGTTTTCAGGAAAGGAGCTGAAATGACTAGAGGCGAAGGAGTCGTTTGGTATAGTTGTTGCTACTTCCTTTCAAAAATTACAACAAATAAATGGAAAATTGAGTGATGAGGTCTTAAAGACTTTCACGGCCGTCGGTTGGTTTTATTGATTTCTCACCAATTGCGCCATCTTGAAAATTTGGGTTTGTTTGAATCCGGTGAAAAGTTTTTTGCGAAATATTTCGGTGAAGGTAGGTGGCCCGTGTTTAGAAATAGTTTAGAAATGCGTTTTAGGCTTTCATCTTTTGTTCAAATTATTTGTAATCCTGATTTTGTGGTTTGATAATCTGATGGCTCGGTTTATTGTTCAAGTCCCCTGGGCCAAGTCTGGTTGTAGGAGAGCCTAAAAACTTTGGTTGGGGAAGTCGTAAACCATGAATGTATTAACCGATATTGATTGGAATCCAGGAAATTTATGGACACGGACACATGACCAGAATAACAACTAGGAAGGAAGTGAATTGAAGAGGCCAGCCAAACAGGTGATGGAACCTCTCAAACAAGACAGCTACCAGTCTAAGGTTTCCCGTCTTAAGGATTTCGGTTGTTGTATCTCCTTCACTAATCAGGTTGATTCGGTTGCACTTTTCAGGTTGAGTAGTAACGCTACCCAGGCATGTATATTAAAAGACTCGTGTGCTTTTGAAGGACGGAATACCTTCTCAGCTATTTGGTTTTGGTTAGGCGCGTTCGATTTTTTTTTCTCTTCTAAATCTCTCAACTGTTTTATGCCATCTTGTTTGAGCAAAGAGTTTCCAGTGATTGGTCGCGGTTGTTTGACGAAATTCAGAAACGATTTGCTTTTTAATTATTACTCGCCTGTTAATTCTTTGAAATTTTAATGAACGCTTTTTTGTCTGTATTCCTTTCTTTCCTCCAGAACACGATACTGAATATTCAACAACAACAACAAGAGTACGAAGAAGAAAAAACCCGAGATGGTATCTTCTTTAGTGTCCTTGAGAATTTACCAAACACGTACAAAATTTGATTAACATCGATTTTACCGGTTTTGATATTTACATTTTAAAGATGGAGGAGGAGGTAGAAGGTAGGCGGTGGAGGAGGTTAGATCAAGGAAGAAGCAGAGAGATGGAAAAAAAGAGCCGACGATTTTTGCAGATTCATGGTCTTTCCTCTGCCCCCCAACACGGGCGGAACCACATGGATAGCTTCAGGGAACGGAGATCTGCAAAAAAAATCAGAAATCTGAGGAAGTGATATAATCTCCATTTTAGATTTGGCAACGGAGGACGGAAGCGGCAACGTCGATTTGGTGTGCGCACTCCCCCGTTTAAGACCGTTTTCACTTTCTTTAGGCCCTTTGCTCTTTTGATGTTTGTCGTAATTAATCCAACCGTCGAGTGGGGCTCTTTGGCTCATTAATTTCCTATTTTCTCTGACTGCGCCTGAGAAACACGTCAGAGCGCGGTAATTATTACCGAATAAAGTAATTATCGACGGTTCGAGAAACTCTTCCGATGGTGGCTGGATCTGGATCTTCGGTCTTCTGACAGTTCGACAGCTTTGGAAGGAGAACTTCGAAAACGGGAAATGTCTCGCTGGTACTTTTCCACGCCCTGATAACTTAGGCTTTGTCTATTATCTCCTTCCGGTGTTGGGAAAACAATCGCTTTTAGCCTTCATTTTGAAGGTTCACGGTCTACGTTTCACACCCACATCGAAAACGGTAACGGTCTCCATTCCCCCGAACATTCGAGAATGATTGACCTTCTCCGAAAGCAGGAGTCAGGTTCAGGCTAATTCAATCAATTAACTCTTCGGTTAAACAGGTTCGTACGAACATCCAGCATCCGCCATTTTATTTTCTCCTTCCTGCTTGATTCTCCTCTCACCTCGAATCTGTTTCTAAAATGAATGTTTCGCTTCCTTCACTTTCTAATCCGGTGAATTGTTTCCTACAGGTTTATGCACTTACAATTTGGCGTCTTAGAATGTTTCAATAAATAATGGTATTACTATAATAATTATTAATTATCTCGTTGCGTTTTGACCTTTTTGAGTAATTTTTCACGATTTTGGGGAAGTGAGTACTAATTGAACGACCCCAAAACCGGAGGTGACTTGTTCTATCCTATTCACGTGTCTGAGTTTCTGTCTGTTGTCCATGGATGACCTTTTGCTATTTCTATCAACCGTTCGTAGATATGCCTCCCTGTTATGTTTTGATATCCATCCAGCAGCAGTAGCTATGATCCTGGTTGGCACTTCTCCGTTAACATTATTTACGATTCAAATTAGAAACCAAAAAGTAACAGGACGAACCGGGGTAGAAGTCATACGTCATACTAATGACGTCGTATATAACCTACAGGCGTAATACCCACAGGCTGCAGAGAAACCCATCATAGCAGCTAAAATGAAAACAGGATAGTGTATGTCCTTGGTACTCAAACTGCGGTCCACTAAGCTCTACTCAAGTCTGAACTATAGTGCCTGACCAATACGAAAATGTTCGGGCCTGTGCTCAGAAACTGCTAACATTGTTTGCCTCAACATGTCTTTATGAGGCAATATACAGAAACAGACTGACAGATGTACATACAGATGATGCCCTGAGGGTGGACTGTATGCGTCGAAAGCCGGACTTGTTTTGGTAAGTTGTGTGGCCCAGTCGCAATGGTCAATTTGGCCCGGGATGGAAAAAGCTTGAGTACCAAGGGTGTAAGCTTTCATGTTCAAATACTAACAGAACACAGCTTCATAAGCAATCCTGCTGTCGTTTAAAGTTTTGCGAACATTCACTAGACTCCGGAAGGAAACAATAAGACAAACAGAAGGTTGCGGACGAACCAGTTGGGAACAGGAAGGCAAACTGTGGACCAAAAACAACCAACACACTAACGTAGCCAAAAACCATCACAACTAACTCAGAAAGTTATACTGTGTGACAGCAGCCTAAACTGCTGACAAAATAAAAATAAAAAAACGAGATAACTCGTAGTTGGCGTTTTGTGCAAGTAAACAACTCTCCTATCACCACGATTGGGCCTAAACGTCTCAATCAATTTCCTTGAAGAAACTTTTGAAAGATAGGAACGGAACCCAAAGCAAACGTCAAAATTTGAAAGGGAAATAAATTTCAGTATAGGCCTATATTATTATTTATTTATTTATTTGCGTTTTCTTTTTGTTTCACGTGCAATTAACGCACGCGTAGGAGGCGGCCGCCATCAAACTTCTTTTGTTGAGTGAACTTGTCAAAATCCCGTCATTATCGAAATTAAATCGGACTTAACCTTGGCTCGCCGGATATTTAATAATAAATAAATAAATAAATGAAATTTATATTTACAACAACAACAAAAACAAAACTTTTTCTTCAAAACGAAAATATTAATTTATCAAAAAGCGGAAACGGAAACGGGTCATTTTCGCATTGCATTAATACTTAAAAAAGGAATTAAATAGTGTAACAAATGATAATAATAATTATGGAAGTGATTTGTTGGTTAGTCGTGACTCGAAAATTTTTAATTTTTAAAGGGCCTCACTTTAAGGGGGCGGAGTGGGGGGCACGACCACTTGAATGTTTAAGAGAGGGTTCAGGGAGAGGGCCCCGGAGTGAGGGATCCAGCAATCCACTCGTTGTCGAAAAAGTGTTTAATCATTGGCAACGAAGGACCTCGATTTACGGTTTCAGGTATGTTGGTGATGGTGGTCGTCTTAAAGGAGGTACCTCACCGTCAACTGCCTAACTACTAGCCTGATTGACTGCCTACGAGGATCCTATTAGAAATGTGAAATTGTCAAGTGAGGAGGACAATGAAATCGAGTTTTTCATTGTCTCCTTTGAAATCCTGAAACACACACGAACGGGCCTCCATCTTCTTGTCTCTACCTCCTCCTCCTCCTCCTCCACTCCTTCACGATGGTAATTTCTCTTTCGTTGATTGGTACATCCTCCTCGGAAATGAAACCGGATTAGGGAACTGGGTATCTGAGTTTGTTTCTTTTCTCTTTCCAGTGCACGCCAGCTACAGAAGGAGACAAGCAGAGAACTCTGGAGGCGGTTGACAGAACCAAACAAAACCGAAGAGGTATGGGCACGGGAGAGAGGGTAAGCTAAGGACATAAATCAAAGGACCGATTTCGAAAAGCCATGAGATTGACGTTCACGAAGACGAGCACAAAAGAAATTTCGAAACGCGCCTAAAAATGTTTGCGTTTCCGGATTTCCAACAACAACAACAACAATTATCAGTGGCGAATTATTCTATTTCATCATTTTCTTTTTGGTATCTTCCTGCCCACGTTTTCTGTGTTCCAAAACCGCTTTCGCTTACTTTGTTAACGGAACAGGGTCGGAATCAGAATACCCACCCCCTATTTTCGCCACTACCTCGGCTAATCTTTCATTTAAGTCGTGGTGTCTATCGGTGTATTGATGGAATAGTGTCATCAAAAAGCTCTTTAAAAGTTTTCTTTCTCCAACAGGGTCGGATTCAGGATATTTGAGAAATAGCTTTCTTCTGTTTTCAGCAAATTTGTCATTTGAATTATGGTCTGTTGATGATATAACCTTATTCAAAAGGTTTTAGAGGTTTTCTTTTTCTGTCAGGGCCGGATCAAGGATATTTGAGTGATATCTTCTCCACCTCGGATATAATTCTCAATTTTATTCATGGTCTTTGTGAAATTATTGCTTAATGGGTAACTCCTTCATGAGGCCTTTGAAATTTTTCAAACAGAGCGGATTCAGGATATCTTAGCAGCCATCTCCCCTTGAATCACTTTTTGTAGCCCTTATTGTTGACATGTTAAAAACCCTGCGAAAAACCTTCATAATGTTTATTTTGTTTTTTGTTTTCTATTCTATTCCTTAATACGGTGCTCAAATTCTTCCCAAAAACTCGTTGGAAGGACAAGAATTGCTTTCTTTCTTATCCCGATTTTCCAAAAGGGAAAAATGGCCATCCGTTCCCCCTCACAAAATGAAAATAAGCATTCCATCACGGTGCTAGAGCCAATTCAGGAGCGTATCTTACGTAGACAAGTCCTTGAAGTGAAGCAATCAGGTGATGATAAAACCAGCACTCAAAACTTGTTATCAGTTGAGGAAGTGAACGCGAACGACAAAGGACTTCTTCAATGAGACGAGATTCGAGTTAGTTCCTCTCGGGTTACTACCCCACCCCTCCCACTTCGTGTAAGGTTTACGGTCCTGATTTCGATAGGAAAAATAATATTTTAAAAAAGAAGAAAAAAAAATTTCGTGCTTTCCCAAAAATGTCACGCTTGCGTAATTCGGCGACTTCAGAACCGGGTTGAGTTCAAAAATTCAATAAATTCTCTCTCTCTCTCTCTTGACGAAATGAGAATGACGAAATAATCGTCACTCAGTGCGGTATCCAGGAAATGAAATCGAGTCGGAAGGACGCCATTTCTTTCTCCTCTGTAAATCACTTTTGGCCGCCATCTTTCACTTTCTTTCAGGCTTCTTGATTCTTCGTCCTAGTCATCGAGATATTCCGTTCCACTCTCGGTTTCGTATTTCTCGTCTTGAAATCATTATACACTCTCATTTTCCATCGCCGCCATCTTTGATTTGACTTGAACACAGACAATGAATAGTTGCGCGCTTCTGTTCACTTCTCTCTCTCTCACTATGATAACGAGGAAAAGGTTATCGGCTTTATTATAGTTCATCTAAGCGTTCAAACTAATTTCGTTCCGTTCGGGTATCATGTTGACAACCTTTGACTTGCTTCTTCCTCCTTTGGACCATTCCATGTCCCGGCTCCTGGGTCGGATTGTGGAACCTTTTTTATCTGTTTTGCCCTTTTCTGTGAATCGATTTGTTTTACTGTTCTGTTCCAGATACTCTCGACTATCTTCTCACCATCTCTCCACTTTTCTGGTCTTTTCTTTTTGTTTTCGTGGTTGTTCTACCATCTTTTGTCATTTCTTCCCCTTTTTTGTGTCTTCTGTTTCTGTTTTTGCTTCCTCATTCTTTCTTCCAGTCTTGTTACTGGTCAATAGACTTGTCTGTAGGTTTTTCGTGTTTTTGTCAATTCTGTTGGTTTCTGGGATTGTTTTGTCCTCTTTTCAGTTTCTCTACCCAACCAGACATTTTATCTAGCTTGTTTTATGCCTTATTTGTGTTTTCTTATGTCTATTTTCTGATTTTCCTCCTGTCTACTCACCCAGCACGTTTTGTCATTCTTAAACTCATCTGTTTGTTCTTGTTTTCCTGTCTGGTAAATGTTTTACCCAATTTTTTTGGTTTCTGAAGTTGTTTTGTTGTCTTTATTCCTTCCACTTACAGACTCTTCCCCAGATCTCTCTTCTTTCTTGTTTACTCATCATGTCTTTCGAGTTGTTGTAACTTTATACCCTCAGTTTTCTCTCAGAAGAAACCCAGCACTCACGTACAACCTGCCACACTCACCAACGCTCCCTCTCTCTCTCTGCTAAAAGTTCATTGCACTTCCTTGCTTTCTCGTATTTAACCAAGCATTCTAAAGTCAAAGGACCATGCTAAAAAAGAAAAGGCGGAACCACGTGATTACGAAAAAAGAAAGATTTGTCGCCTGGTGAAAATCAAACCAATTCACGGACCCAGGATCCTGACACCGTCCTAAAGAAAATCATTCTAATGAGTGATATCGGTCTCGGGTCTTTACTTCGTTTGCTAATTCCATTCACTATAATAACAAGTCAGTCTCTCTCTCTCTCTCTATGCCAATTCAAGGACACCAGACGCGAGAAGGCGGTGGAAAACGGCGCTACTACTATCAACACGGTCCCACACCCCTCCTCCACTTTACCCGGAATCGCGTGCCACGTTCTTATGTCCTTCTCATGTACAAACAAAACTTTTTCTTTCTAACAGTTTTGGTCAGGTGATATCGGGAAGTAGGGCCAACCTCAACAAGAATCGACATGCACATCATCGCGACAGGTATTTTTCATCGTCGGTTTGGGACCTTCGAGGGTCTTCCACAAACCACCAGCGGATGATGGCGTACATTACGCAACAACGCGTAATTCACGCGCAAACTCACTTAAATTTCCTTGGGCTTGATAAACACGAAACGAAATCGTTCCGGTAGCATCGACATTTAACCAAATCCAACCTGAAATAGATGGATCAACCTAGGACCCATAATTTCTACCCAAAATTAGTAAAAATAATAATAAAAAAATGGAGAGAACCCTTATTGCAAGAATAATGGGACTTAAACCCACACCGCAAGTTATTACCAAACCAAAAGACCGAAAATCTCATTTAACTACCACACAAACCCTCCATCAATTTACAATTCACACACACCAAACCCAATAAAACCCACCCCGTATTGTCAAATCAAATCCAATTCCAATCAACTTAAATGTCCAGACTTGGGACTCGAGAAGTTCTACCTGTTTTCGAGTAGAAAAAAATCAAGGGACCTGTTCCTTGAGCAACTTTTGTTCTTGTTTATTTTTTTTGTCTGTTCTTGAAGGATAGGAGGCGAATGATAAAACGCATCCGAAGATGTTAACCGATTCGAAAAGGATTTGATAGAGAAAAAAGTTTTGTTGGTTGCCATCCAAAACCTGGAAAATGTTGCTCCAGCAAGAATAAAAGCAGGAAAAAAATGTCAGAGAGTAATGGAAATGCTATTTAGATGAAACCTAGATAAACGATTGAAGAGACGACAGGGGAATTATCTATTATCTATTATCTAGATTAATGTTTCTGCAGTTTTTTTCTAGATTCTCTATAAGTCGCCTTGATATTTCGAAAGGGAAGAGAAAGAAATTTTTTTTTGATTTTTGATTCTTCGTAGGTCATGACTTGAATGCCTTAGTTTGGTTCGATTTGATTGTAGTTGAAGAACCCATTTTAGAGTCCGGTAGTGACTAGGTAGTAGCAGGAAGTAACTATTATCTTATTCGCACTACTTTGAAATGGATAACAGGCCTACTCGGCTACTTTCAAGTTATATCAAAGATGAATTTCTCAGTTTCAGAGTTACGGATGTTTCGATCTATGACCTTCCTGCTGTTCACTGACTTCTGTTACTGACCCAGGTGAGGAAGCTTTTAGTGTATTATGTTACGGTAAAAGTGATAAATCGTACAATACACCAACATATATATAATTCCTTGCGATTCATCATAATCACCAACTAAGCTTGGTAAATGTAGGAATTATTGAGTATTCATCACATTTACCGGGTAATTTATTAAATACCGAACTCGTGATAAAGAATTTAATAAAACCCTGCTCAAATATTTCGTATACTAGCCGGTAAATGTGATAAATATGATAAATATAATACGGTAAAAGTGATAAATTAAGTGAATAAATATAAGTCGCGGCGATTATTCATAATCAACAACTAATCTTGGTAAATGTGAGGAATTACTGAGTAGCTATTTATCACATTTACCGGTTAGTTTATAACACTTGTAATCTGAGCAAATTTTGATTAAATTTCTCATTGCCAGTTGGAGACTTTACAAACCAGCCAGTAAATGTGACAAATACTCGAGAATTTGTCAAATCGATCAAGTTTAGTTGTTGATTATGAATAATCGCCTGAAATTTAATTTATTCACCTGATTTATCACTTTTACCGTATCATATTTATCACATTTACCGGCTATTTTACGAAATATCTGAGCAAAGTTTTATTAAAGTCGCCATAACGAGTTCGGTATTAAATAAATTACCGGTAAATGTGATGAATACTCAGTGATTTCTCCAAGATTAGTTGGTGGTTATGAATAATCGCCACGAATTATATATATATTCAAACGATTTATCACTTTTACCCTGTCATATATTTATCCCATTCATCACATTCACCGGCTAGTTTATAAAATATCCAACTCATAGTCTAAGCAACCTTTTGTTAAATTTCCCAGTCCAAGTTGGAGGTGAATTTGATAAATGTTCAATAATTTCTCACATTTACCAAGCCTAGTTGGTGATTATGAATAATCACCGGGAATTATTCACCCGATTTATCACTTTTACCGTAACATATATTAGATGTAACGCTCAGAACCGAAATTATTTTCCGGTCCATCTAATACTTAAGACGTTTCTAGGTGTTGTGAGCCTGCAAACTTCCCTCTTTGGTAGTGATCTTCTTCCTTCCTCTTTTGTTCTTCTACCCGACCAAATCACCCTGCTTCCCTTTTCTCCTGGAGCTGAGACACTGATCTGGTCTCTAGATGAAACTCCTTAGTACCAGACCTATCGATAATTTAGTGTTTGGATTCAGAGATATGGTACAGTTAGGATGGACGTTAAACACAAATTCTTCTTTTCAAAGAAGCTTCAAAAGGACCGCATTCAGGATTTGTAATAGCAACACACAATCATAGTAACCATAGTTTGGGTGTATAGCTTATAACAACGTTTACAGTTTAAATGGAAACAAAACCTTTGGATTGAAGAAACTAACAATATTCAAGAATGTGGAGCTGGATTATCTAGAGCTGGATAAAGCCAAAACGGATTTTTATTTTCAGTAGAAACTAGGATAAGATGATGAAGAAAGACAAAAAGTTTTTATCTAGCCCAAGAAATGAGAACAATCTGGGCGGAAACGTCACTGGGAGGAGACCCAGAGGAGTAGATAACTTTAAGTCAATCATAGTTAAACTTTTTAATAATTCGCTGGGCGAGTTCTCCGTCTGACTTCTTTCTTTTCTTCTTCCTCTTTTGGGTTTTATAAACTTTCAAGAATGCGTTTTCCACTTCCACGGTTCTCGAAGAACCAAAGTAACAAGTCGAGGTCAAGTGTTATCCGTCGAGAATGGAAAGTTCACAGATAAAAAGCAAAAAGCGGAGTCTTTATCTACCTGCTCTAGCTTCCTGCAACAAAATATTTTCGTTGAAATATTGGTTGGGAAACGCTTATTGGACACCATTCAGAGAAACCAGTGACATTTTAGAGAAGAATATTTGGAAGGAAGGAAGATTCTGGAAATGATCCTCCAGGTTTTAATTTCGAAGGAAAACGAGTCGAGTCCAGTTCATTAGATAAAAATTAGAGGAAGTTGATTAACGATTACCTGCTTTTGATTTTTATCTACGGACTGAATCCTTCTAAGGAAGATGAAGACAAAGGAAGTAGAAGACTCATCCAAGAAATATCATAAATCGGAACATTATTTATGAGATAATTAGCTAGTAGATAGAGAGAAGGAGAATCTACCTTTTAAATTTAAGGTTTTATGTGTGAGATTGAGTCTGAATCTGATTCCTTGTCTAAGAAGAGGAGGAAGATAGGAGGAGGAGGAGTTATGCTACCAAAAGTAGATGGTAACGCAAAGCTGAACGACGAAACTTCCGGTTCTATTTTAATTCTCTAGGTCATCTTGGTTTTGTCAGATTCCTTCTAAACGCTACTTTTGGTTTCTATGTGGGTACCAACATCGGGAACCTGAATCAGATGCCGGATGAGTTATTCCTACGGAAAGTTTTGAAACAACAGGCGGAATGGTTTGTGGTAAAATGCTCGAATCTACTCCCGAGGATGGTGATGATTAGAAGACATGACACAACCTTGAACCTGAGAGATGGTTTGGTGATTTGGTGAGAGTAGATACGAAGTGAAGATGATTAGAGTTCAAGGAAAGAAGAAAACAAGGAAACGAGTAAAAGGAGAGAAGTTACCTTCGAGTGCTTAAAATACCTGAAAGAAGTGGGGGGAAGAAGACCTGACGCAGTAGACAGGCTATAGCGACACCCAGAAGGATTTGGAAGTGAGTAGATAAAGCAGGTTGAAAACAAGAAGTGACAACGACCACAAACTCACCGTGAAATCGTTTAAAGAGGTGGCCACACTCATGGGTCCGAGTCCTAATCGTAGAAGCCGGAATTCTTCCAGAGAACGAGAAACGTGCACCACGTGTCCAAAAACCTCACGAAGCGATTTAACATTTAAAGAAACAAACAATCATCATCATCATCAAACCTAACGACAGTCATTATCACCACCGGAAATTCCTAAAAGAAAAAAAGGTTCGAACCTGAAAATGATGACAACCCCCGCCGCCTCCACCCAGCCAAAACACACTCACACACGACAAATACGTTTGTTTACTTGTTTTCAGGTTCAACGTCCTTCGGGGACAGGTGAAAAGAACCAGGACTCAAATTGCGAATTTCTTTCCAACCTGAAATTCAAAAAGGTACGACAGGTGGCTCACCATCATCTCTCAAAACGTTTTCCTCTTTCGTCTTGTTCGGTGACCGTACCTGAATGGCAGGTCGGAGGGAATTAACGAAAGGGAAGGGAACGTTTCGAGTTACGTCTGGATGCTGTTATAAAACGTCAGGTACAAGGTACGAGAAAAACTTGATTGTTGAAGTTGCCTACGCAAGCGTAAAGTTAAAATTACGTCGGTGTCAGGACTAATTAAAGACTTTTTCTCTCTGATTCGTTTCTAAAAGTTTTCCTAAAGCTTCGACAAGATGGCGGACGTTTAGAGAAGAAGTCTTTGGGTCGTTGGGATTCTTTTTTTTTGTGATCGTGTCACAACTGGTGTTTGTGTCAGTTTCAACCCTCTAAGATTTCTCTTCTCCCTTTTTAGAAACTTTTTTTTTGTCATTGTCGCTGCACCCTAACTCGAAATGAGAACAAGTGTTTCTTTGATCTCAGTTGTCAAATCAGGTTCATTTTGAAAAATTAGGGGAGTCTGAAAGGGAACAACAACAAAAAAAGGAAGAAAAGAAAGAAAGAAACCCACGCAAGAATAATCTTTTGAAAGGAAATGCAGGTTGCTCGTGAAATAGGGGATGTTCGTAACACAGATGGAACAGATGAAGAAGAAATTTTAGGGGATGATGGAATGAAGGGCGAAATTTGTTATTCGCACGAAAAAATTTTTGTCTAGTTAGGGGTGGAATGGGAATTTGAAGCAGGTGATGGAATTATTCTGAGACCCTGAACAATGATATTAATACCTGGACTAAACGGTCTAAAAATTTTTATTATTTATGGGGTTAGCCTGGGGGATGAAAAGGGATGAGAAGAATAGATGAGAGACCTTGAATCTGATTCTGGGGTAAGTGGGTGGGGTGGAGAGGTGAACGAGACGTGTCATCCGATCATCTCAGGGATGGTATTCTGTTATTCAAGCCTTGAACACGTTTTACTCCCAACTACGAGATAGCTCGTAGATTGTTTACCCCCCACAAAACGTCAACCACGAGTTATCTCGTTTGTATTTCCTCTTGGTTGTTGATTTTCAGATGTTCAAAAATATTTGTCGGTCCTTTGACTGTTTTTGATAATCTCAGTCGTGTGAATGGGTTACTTCCTTGGTTCTAGAAATTGGCTTTTCAAACCATAATCCTGTAGTTCTGCTGTAGTCGATGTGCTGAATTGTACTAGATGTCCTAGACAAGTTCAAACTTGTCACCGATTCTCAGATTTGTTTCTCAGACCCACCCCCACCCCTATAAAAATTGCTAACAAGATTCAGGTTGAAGTCGTCAAGTTAAAAGAGAAGCAAAGACAAACGTTTCGCCTCAGAGACGTCAAAAACCAACCGCCATTTTGTGTAAATAAGTTAAATAATAAGTTATTTAATAAATTATTAAGGTAGTAATGTAATAAAATAAATAATTTGTGATAAATGACTCGGTTTCGAAGCGCCAACCATTCAGAGGAAAATTGGCGGTCTGGTGACGTCATGAGCACTCCTGGTGGTGAAAGTTGGCACTAAAATCTCGATTACCAAATCGAATACAGGTTTATCCTATACAGACTAAACTATCTTCGCGGTCTGAGTTTGAATCATAGCCCAGATGATAGGACATGTAGTTATGGTTGATTAGTCCAATGTTCCGGAGACTTCTTGACCTATATCGGTGGATTCTTCCTGTGGTTTGGTGGTGATGACGTCACGATAAGATTTTCATTCGTCGATTTCCTCCTTGGTAAAAATGAGGCTGGTGTCAATTGCGACGGTTTTATCAGAGGAACAGGAAGACAAAGCTACAATGAGATAAACGAAATCTCCCATGGGCCTCGAAGAAGTCGTCTTCTGGTAGGATTCCTCTCGAGAACTGCGTCGTCGGATATGAGAGCACCGGATCACGAATTTCCTTCCCGCGACGTAGTTTGATAACAGACAGACAGACGGACGGATGGACATGATGTGTTGGATCCAAGATGAAAATGGAAATGACTTTGCAAGTTGGAGCGTTCACACACTCGGGAGGAGTTTTCGGTTCCTTTGATTCCCCTCCCAGTCTTTCCAAGAAGCTTCTCTCTCTCATCTACTCGCCCACGAATCATGCAAGACAAATGGCCGTGACGAAACTCACAACACATACGTGACGCAATTGCTTAACTGTCCCATGTTAGCGATTTCGCATGGCGTCAAGATTCCCCGAGTGAGAGAGAGCGCCGGGCGGAGAGGAAGATGAGGAAGAAGGAAAAACGCGAATTGTCGATGGTAAGCGAGTGGCTCTGTGTGTTGTGTTTGTGTTGTGCACGGACTCGTATGGTTATCCGGGTTTGTGTACACTTTGACATTTAAAGAGAGAGAGAAGATCACTTTGAAAGTTGTACGGACTCCGATTATGTTTTCTGTCGAGTTCAACGGTGAAGGCCAAGGATATTGTGAAAGCGTGGGACCGAAAGGTTCTCCGAGATAAGATAACAAGAGAGAGAGAGAAGGACGTTTTGGATTTCGTAAAAGAAGCTAAATTTGCCCTCGGCAGGAGATCCATCACGAGTTTGATCCTCCTTGTAAAGCTTACTATCTGCTCGCACAACAGCAAAAGGGAACAAGGAACAAACAACCGGAAGATGATAATCCCTTGCGCCTTCGACAGTCAGCTCGAGAAGGCGTGATGGATGCTGTGACTAGGATACTTCCTTGGTGGTTAGTTATTGGCAAATTTAAACCTCGAACAGACTTTTAGGAAGAGTCAGGCTCGTTTTGCTACGCTCAATGTTTGCTGCAGTTAATATTTTTGCCCCTCTCAAGTTGAACATGTCCCCAATATGTTCTGTTTCCGGTCATTGTTATCATCTCATCCGTTTTGCTGCGGTTAAGATTTGCTAGTATCATCTGTATTCTTTGTTAAAGTTTGCTTTTTGATTATGGAACGTTCGCACTTGGTCGGAAATTTCAAGAAACATTTGTTTGCTGCCGGTCAGAGTTTTATAAAATTTTTTTGCTGCGGTTAATTGTTATTACCATCATTTCTCTCTATATATTAAGTGTTTGATGAGATTACTTTTGCTGTTAGTAGTTCAATTTGTCCCTATTAATCTAACTTTTGCTACAGTTCAATTTCAGTTTGCTGTTGTTAATGACTGTCAGTCAGTTTTTCTCTCGGTTTTCTGAAACTTTTTTCTGCTGTTCCAAGTCCATTACTTTTCCTCTTTGGTAGTACACGAGAGGAATTATTTTTTGCTCTCGTTCAGTGCTTTCTCAAATCATCTTTTCGCTATTTAATCATTGCTACCATTAATATTCTGTCTGAATTTCAAACTATTGTTGCCAAAACCATTATGATTCAGGCATTTTATAGTTTTTGCTATCGTCATTATTTCCCCATATCCGTTTTGCTGTGATAATGTTTGCGAGGGAATTTGCTTGTCAAGATGTGCTGAGGAAATACAAGTATTTCTGTCATCGACTTCATTTCCTGCCATTTTGCTACGGTTAATGTTTACTAAATTAAATGTCGCTTTACTCAATTATTTTCTGAGCTAATTGTTTTCAGTGGTGAATGATTTGCTCAGTTAACTTTTTGTCGTAATCGTGCTGAGTACAGATATTGCTATGGTTAATGTTCAATGACATATATTTTCACCCTGGTTGATGTTAACCGAAGTAAATCTTTGTGTTCCAGGGCTGAGTTTGAGCTCCTGTTGGTGTTTGCTGTTGTTATAGTCATAGGTCTAACATCAGAGCTGGCAACGCCTGAATTGTTGCCAAACTGACTCAAAACCAACCCCTAATCCTGAAGAAAGATGAAATCAAGAAGAACAACCCCTAAGCTTGAGACGAGGGTCGACCATCGAACATCAACCTAAGAAACAAAAAATCCAACAAGTTTCACATGAGTAGGAAACCCTCGAAGGAGGGTAAACAACCCCCCACCCCCACCCGGATTTACTCCAAGATAACACGAACAAACAGAATAACGAGAGTCGAGAGATGGTGATGGTGATTCGAAAGGAGATGAATGTGCGAGGGTTTCGGGTTCCAAAAAGAGATTAAAGCACACCTTGCAGCATCTCGTTCCAAAGATTCCTTCCCCCTCCCACGTCTTCTCTATCTCCTTCCACGTCGAGTCCTTTCCTTCATTTTTGTTTTTTGTTGTCTTTCTCGGATTTCTTTTCTAACCTCCTCCCATCCTCACCCAGGTAAGTGTCAACTTGTTTTGATGCGTCTCTCGACGCATGTGGATAAGTCAACAAAATCGGACGAGGATTGTTTGTTTACCCCATATAAGAGAGACGCCCTCAACTCGGCCTTGGGTCCGTTAAACATTCCTTGGAAGAAGTCAAAAGAAATGACATTTTGATTGCCGGGAACCTAATTACCACCGAGGGATGGTGAAGGTCTCTCTTTCTCTGCGAGAGTAGAATAAAAGGCCTCTCAGGTACGCGTTTTGATTTTTATCGTCGGGGTTCCAGCTTTTGTTTTGATAGGATTAAAGAAAGAAAGATGGAGAAACCCCGTGAGATGCATGATGGAAGAAGATGATGATGTGGAGGAGGAGGGATGGTAGTGAGGGGTAGAGAGAGGAAAGAAAGATGTTTCTGTCAACGGCCCCAAGTGATAAAGTTTCCATTCCGACGGAGTTGAAACGAAGCAGATGTGAACGCCAGAACTCTTTTTTTCCCTTCAGTGGCGTAATAGGAATTCGATAACGATGGCAATGTTTTCACTTGGCGTGTTTGACTTTGAAACCGGAAGTACTCATGAATGTAATTAGCGTTTTTTTGCTTTTGTTTTGTTCTGTTTTGTTTGCAGAGTTGGCAGGAGGGAGGCGGACGGAGAGGACTCGGGTTCTCTTTTTTTTTCTACTACTCCGAACGATGTGTTCTTTCACCGTGAAGCCAGATGGCAATTTCGGTGAGTCACCTATGTAATCAGTTTAGTTGTTGCTTTGAGAAAGAAAGTTTTTGGGGAGAACTTGCCTGCGTTTTACCTTCTTTTTCCTTCTCCAATCAAAGAAATCAAAATTGTGAAGAAGAGGAAGTAGGTTCCAGAAACGTTCGCAACAGTGGGTTAAGCAAGAATTGAAGAGGACGAGAAATGATAGTTTTAACCAAAAGGAAAGAAAGAGATAGAGAAAGATTAGAAGAATAAAAAGAAAGGAAGGAAGAAGGCAACATGGGAGAAAGCAAACGCATTAAAGATAAGAGGAAAAACAGCAGAGGAAAATGAGACAGAAAAAAATCCAAACAGAAGGACAGAAAGAACAAAGAGAAAGACAACAGAGTGGGAGGTAAACCATAAAAGTGAATACAAAGTAGAAGAAAGGCTAAAATAAAAGAGTGGAGAAAGACTAAGAGGAAAAAGGTTTCAGAAGATACAAGAGGTCCAGGACGCAACAAAACAGGACAGATAGAAAGAAACTAAAAATCGAAACTGAGAGAGGCAGACGGAGAGAGGAAACCACAAAGCTTACGTCAGATATTCATAACAAGTCAAATCTCCTCGGTCTGTTTCAAAGGAAAAGAAACCCACGCTCACTCACTAAGCGATTAGCGATTAGCCAACAGGCTGAGGAGAAAACATGTTATCCAAGTCAAACCAGGCTTGATTACAGGATCAAAAGAGAGAACGATAAAAACAAAGAACAAATTAGATAAAATTCTCAGGACGGAAAGGAAAAAGAAAACCGGGTAAACAAAAACCTGAAGAGAGAGAGAGAGAGAGTTTAGTCAAAACAAGATCGCATTACGCAAAGCCGAGAGCACAAAAAAGCAGAAAAGACTATTCCGCCATTTCCTCTTGATAAACAAACAAACATAAATAAATAAATAAGATCGCTGATTGTTTTCCTCATTTCAGGTTCGCCGAGTAAAACCGTTCTCAACAGTCCGCTGCCGGTCACCAAATACTGCTACTTCTGCAAAAGAATCGTCTGGACGAAGATCAAGTACTACCCGACGTTCAAGACTAGAGTCCTAGCTCTCGGATTGTCGTTTTGTTTGTAAGTTGTCCAACCCCCTACTGAGCTTCCTCCACCACCACTCCTCCAAGTTTCAACTTCTCTCTTTCGACAGACTTTGCTGGCTTCCGTTTTACTTCCACTGGAAATCAGAACTCGATCATCACTGCACCTTCTGCGATTGCTACCTAGGAACCTACGACCCAACGTTTCAAAATAGTGATATCGAAGCACTGTTATCCCCAGTTCCGGTTGATAGAACCGATGAGAAGAAACAACCTCAGAAAAAGTATAGAGAAGTCGGTCGAAGGTGTGGAGACTATCCAGAGACCATGGCGGAAAGAGATGAAATAATGAGAGTGTATAGCGATGTTCTGCACTAAACTGGGGAACCTGAAGGTTTTATTAAAAATAAATTTATATCCGAAAGGAAAAGAGAAGAAGATGGCGACTAAAGAGAAAGGAGATGGGAAATTTAGAAAGAGGCGACAAACGGACCCAACAACACGAATTTTCCCTACCTAATAAGACAAACATGTTGGGAGTGGGCCGTTTCCATCCGTAGGTGCAGGGACAGGTCCTCGCACGTTTCTTTTAACCTGAGGCTGAGTTTATTTGGCACTTCGCCCGCCACTCAGTTCGCAATTAAGACCAGATCTCTTTCGAAATGACTTCACTTAAATGTGGTAGCTTTGGAACAAAGAATCCTCCTCAACTCGGAACCCTTCACAGCACCTGTCGCTTGAAACCTCTTCCCGGAACTCCTTCAAACAGGGTCTTGAGAGCTTTGGGAGAGAAGATAACATCGAAATCCTAACCAAAAAGAGGGATTCGAACTGATGGAACTGATCGAGCTGTAGTGTACGAGACCTGGGTCAAAACATTTGGGAAGGAAGTGATAAGCCGAAGAATTCAGGACAAACAGGAGTCCCAACAATGACTCACTGACTCTGGATCCCCCGTCAAGATCTCTCCTCCTCAACAAAACCGTCGTGAACTAATTTCTTTGTTCGAGGGTCACAGCAGCATCAGCACCATCCGAGCATAATTAAAAAGATTCTTTGCTTCTGACTCGGATTCATAATTCCCATTCGAGCGGAACCATATCCTGTCCCGTTGCCATATCTTACATCGTTCGCAACACGTTCTCTTATCTCCTTCCGATTAGTTGAAATAACTCCACGACTCCGAGTGCCTACCAGCCTGCCTTTGACTGATTATCGGGTTTAGGTTAGGCCTTCCTCCTTCCGAGGAATAAGATCACAACTCCGATTTCTCCGCCTATGCCAGGCTTATGTTCTACAAGAGGAAAACAAAGTAAAACGAGTCGCGTATCGAACGAGCATGATCGTCGACGACGAAATTCTCTCATAAGGCAAATAACAGTCTTAACTTAATTCATGTGACAAATGAATGATAAGATAAGAATTCTTAGACCTTGTTTGCGTTTTCCTGCTCTACTATAAATAATATGGACGCGGATTTTTAGATCTGTTTTCCCTAATTGTGGTATACGGTCCTGGATTCGAGGAAAAGGCTCCTAGAAGTGGATCCTCGGAAGGGATTTAGGTGTTGAAATCGAGTACGGGGCAAGGAAGGGCTTCGCACAGGCGACAGGCATGATGGTCTAATGTGAGGACTGTGTCCTCACATTAGACCATCATGCCTGTCGCCTGTGCGAAGCCCTTCCTTGCCCCGTACTCGATTTCAACACCTAAATCCCTTCCAACCTTTCGTTCCAAGGTTTTGGTGGGTTCTAGAACAACATTCTACTGTCAAACTTAGCTTTACGGAAACGACATAAGCACTACCCTCCCTCCGACCATCCGAAATATCTTCAGCCAAACCCAACACAACACCACTTAGCTTAAACTGAAGGAGGAAGGCCTGGTATAACTAAATCCGCCGCTGGTTCCTTCCTGAAACCGTCCTCTCCCATAACTAAGACGGATGATACAACAAAATATACTCCAACAGGAGTGTGCTGTTGAAATTAAGCAACAGAAACTCCATCCGGAAAACCTGTGAAAGAGAAAAGTCAGGATCAAAATCCTCCTGGGAAATCATTCGACCAAGGTCGGGGGAACTTTGACCAAAGGAGTTTCCATACACGTAAGGCCAAAAACCAGGAGATCGAGTAACTGTAACCCAAACCAAGGTCGGTAGTTCGTGAAAAAGTCCAGTTACTCTAGGAGAGGGAAAGGAAAGCAAACCCCCCCGTCCTTCCCACCGCCTTCCCCGAGGAGAGATAGGTCAGACTCCTAAATGAAAAACTCCCGAACCAGTTCTCTGACATTTTCCTTTCCCAACCGCAATCCGGAAAAAAGTTTTCAAAACACTTTCGTTTCATGACGTCGATCAAGGTTAACAGGAAGAACAACAAGTACAACAGTAAAGACCCTCAAAAACGGTTTGACGTCACTCATTGACAGGTTCGATCCGTTTCCCGTATAATCCCGAACACCGAACGGTTGGTGGAACCTTGAACGCTTTTACAACAAAGAGCCGAACGAGACCAATGCACCCGGTCGGTTATCTCTATAAGACAACGTCTCTCCGTTCGGAAGGAGATAGTTAGGATGCAAAAGGTCAAACCCGAAACACCAATAAGAAAACTTTTATCAGTCCGATAAAGGTCAGTCGCAACACGCACGCAATCATCCTGGCGTTCTTAACAAGCAACCGGGACGCGCTACAACACAAAGAAAACCAAATCAAAAGACCTTGAAGAGATCAACAAAGGAGAAATAGGCACAAAGGTTGTGGACAAAAGAGATAAAGAAGAATTAAGGTTATTAAAATAAGGAACCAAGTAAACACGAGACCGGGTCATGAAAGACCCAAACATATAACTCGGATGGAATAGATGGCCGTAGATAAAGCTCGCAAGTAGATGAAAACCGCAGGGACCTGGGTCTTGGGTCTCACTTTCAAGCTCTCCACGACCCATACGTCCAAAAATCGGTTTTCTACCATACCCTGGACCCCTCCTCTCTCCTCTCCCATCTTCTTCCGCTATCTATCTTGCTACCAGTTAATTATTTACAAAAAAATTTTTTTTTTTCATGTAGTTACACAAACGGCAACGTCGCACTGTTACTTATCAACTATTTTTAAACTGCTTTATTCACATCTCCTTTGAATGGAAATGAAATGTAAAAAGATTCCGAACCCCTTTTCTTGTCTTAACCTAAAATCCGTATTCTTAAGATTTTTTGGACTAATTTTTTGTTTTTAAGTTGAACGACTTGAAGACGTTGGGTTAGGCTTAAATCTAATCTTTTTATGTTATCGCTGGAAGAATAATAAGAGACCTGTTGATTTTTCTCCTTTTTCGAGGGGTCGTCAAAAAGTTTGAGAGGTTTTCCTTTTCTATCGTTGAGGCTGTGGAAAAGTACTGTCTAGGACTGTGGTCTGGGAGAAGGGTGTAATGGCGGTGGAACGGATTCGAGTTTCCAGTTTTGAAGTGTTGTTTGGTCCAAGTCTTGCCCTGTAAAAGAAGCATTTCCTCTGAATCTTCACGAGGTGTTGCTTTGGGTCTCTTAACTTCTACCGATTTTGGTTTTCGGTTTTGGATTGCAATTAATATCGTGTCCACTTCCGGTTTTTTGAAATCCGAGAGAAGGAAAAAGCGGTCATGAATGCGTCGAAGAAATTTCGAAGTGTGAAGACATTAACGTTTTGTTCTAGCTCCGGCCCTGATCCAAAAATGTCAAAAATAATGCACACTTGATTTTGTTTCGGTTTGTACTTAAGAACAAATTTCCGGGCACGAGCTTCCTATTTATTTGACCTCTTCTCCAATTCCTCTTCATACAGTAATGCACAATTTAAAAATTTTTCATAAATAATGCACACAACTGTTTCTTTACAATCAATTTTGAAGACGCCAAGTTATGAACTAACCACTCAAGTTATTTAAACAACAAATCAAAAGATCCGCTGATGAGAACTGAAAGAAGTGTGCATTACTTTTGAAATAAACCCTCCGAGAGTGTGCAGTATTTTTGAAATGAATACATCACACACTGTGCGATATTATTGAAACAAGTCTTCACATCAGCGTGTATTACTTTTTAAACAGATTCTAATTGTGCATCACTTATGAAATGAATTCTTCGTCAAAGTGTGCAGAATATATGAAACGAATTTAATCTCCCGTGTGTGCAATAATTTTGAAAGGAATTTTTTGCACTCTTATGGATCAGTTGAGACCTTCGTAAGGGATGGGCGGGGGTGAAATTATTCCTCGTAAAATGAATTTTAATCTGAGTCTTGAGGAAGATGGAACGGAAGCTTACTTGGCATAATTCCTCCTTTCAGGTTTTCACGATCGTCGTCTTCCGGTTTGTGCTTTCGACCTTTACTTCTTGAACATACTTCCCTCTCAGGTTTTCCCCTCAGACAGATCTTATCCAACCTGAATTTGTCTGGTAGACTGAAACTTCCGTTGTCTTCTTATTGACACCAATTCTTCATGAGAACCTTAAAATTAAAAATGAATCAAAGATACCTGACAGGTTCGATTCTGGAATGGAACCAGAAGACAAGTGACAGAAGAAAGGTGGATGTACTCAACAAGCGTCTCGAGCTTTTGAACTAATCAAAACAAACAAACCGGAAACGGAAAAAGGGAAAATGAAAACACAAAAATCAGTTCGAACTTATTGAAGACACCAAAATTAATTTTAAAAAATTGATTAACGTACTAATGTTGAGCTTATGAAAATCGCGTTCTTCTTACATTATTGCGTCGTATTTAAATTTAATTTTTTTTATATGCCGTTTAACAACAGTTCCCTGGCGAAACGCTTTATGTCATGTAAAAGACATGCATGACATGGGTCCCATGGGTCCCTGATAACATGATCTCAATATGGGTTCTCTCCAATACGTCAGAGGGACAGCTAAAAAGTCGTTTAAGAGGCCACTTCTTGGAATTTTCTGTCGTCGACTTTCTGATCTGTTGAGTCCGGGTCGTTTTCATGGGTCTGTTGGGTTGTTTTTGAGGTTTTGTTTTACTTAGTCCGGTTTCTGTTTTCGGTTCTGGGTTTTGATGTCTTAAATGGTTTGGGTTAGTTTAGAGGATTTGGTTTTTGGCATGGGTCACTTTCATGGGTCTGTTGGGTTATTTTTGAGGTTTTTGACCCAATCAGGATTCGAATTGGCACCTGTTGTTCATAGTGGGTTCTTTGTTTTTGGGTTTTGACTCTTCCTTCTGGTTTGATAGTTTTTAGGTTGATCCTGGGTCTTACTCATGGGTCTGTTGGGTTATTTTTGTGCTTTTCTCCAATCAGGCCTCGAATGTGCTCTTGCTGTTCATCGTCCTCAAGTTTTTGATTTCTTCTTTTGGGGTTTTTAGGTTCCTCACTTTCATGGGTCTGTTGGGTTATCTTTTTGTAGGTTATACTCACCAGACTTCAAACCAGCTCCCGTTCCTCAAGCTGATTTCCTTCTTTCTGGGGTTTCGGTATCTCTTCCGCATTTGGTCTGATTTGGTGGTTGTTCCGTTACGCCTGGATCACATTCATGGGTCTGCTGGGTTATTTTTTGTATTTCCTTCCAACCAGTCTTCTAGTTGTTTCTTTCTTTTTGGGTTTTAATGTTTTTGACGTCTTTCCCGTTTTTCTTTGTCTTCGTTTCTGTACTAGACTTCCTACTCGACGGCATAGATAACCCATAGATAATCCCTTTTCTAGATAACCCACCTCTCGTCAAGCTTGCACGGCCTTTTGTCTCATGCCTGACATCTATCGGAGGATTCTTTTAAGTTCTCATCTTTCGTTTAGCGGACAGTTTCCTATTACAGCTTCCGAGGATCATTGATGAGGAAGAAACAGCCAACAAATGAAAGAAGAGAAAGATATCTAGAATATATCGTCACGGAAACTTTTTCAAAGAGATAACTCCAACTCATCAAACCAGAGGAAAAAAATTCATTCAAGTGGGAAAAGATGGAAGACGATCCGCGAAAACGCAACGTTTCCGTTTTTTGCGTTTTTGCGTTTTTTGTTGTTGTTGTTGTTGTCGTCGTCTGCTTCTTCCATCTATTATCCATCGGAGGAGATATCCGGTTGCGGACCGGTGAATAATTTAATAATAATAACTTGGCTGTCATTTAAAAAATAAAAGATTGGTTGGGACCTTTTTTTAAAAAAACACTTGTTGGGTTCAGGGCCGCCATTTTGTTTAAAATCACCAGCCATGTTTAGCTTTGGGAACCTTCGAACAATTTCCACGTGAGTGGACGTTTATTTACAACAAGGATTCTGCCGACTTAATTCGAAAGAACTTCATTTCCGTTTTTACACTCTTCACAGCACTCATGTTTCGCTTATGATGCCCCCATCCTTTCTTACAGTACCTGGCTGTGGGGTTCTGAACCATCTCGAAGGGGACCTTTTTCCCTTTTTTTCTTGAAACCATTAGAGGGTGGCTGATACACATTGGAGTGTAGAGTCTGGTCGCAAAAACAAGAAGGAATCATCAGGTTCCTCTAGTACACGTTTCGGACAGTTGATTCGTGCAAGATGAAACACGCAGAGAAGTCGGAGGAGGAAGGACGGGGGGAAGATGGATTCGCTCGAGTTTTAACTGCAACACTTAAACACACGATCAAGGTCAATTGGGTTTTCGGGTCTTGATTTTGGGTGTCTAGGGTCAGGTTGGGTTGTGTTGGGTTTCCTTCAGGATCTCCATTAGGTTTGGTGGGTGGAAGTGTGACACCATCCTGGGTTTGTGGGTGTGTTAACATGGGTTACAGAGTAAAAAACGACAGCAGCAGTCAAACAGCAAGATGCATATTAAATAAGTAGGAAACAAAACCATCACAAAAGTTGGTTAGAAGATGTACAACGATGATAGAATCGGTGCTGAAGCAGAACGCAAACACCAAAATGTTGATGGAGTGGGAAAAGAGGAAGGAAAACGAAGGGAGGTGGGAAACAAAGCGTGACGGGATCAAACGAACGTGGAAAAGCGAACGGGAGAAGAGTTCCAAAAGAAGACAAAGAAGTGGAAGAAGGGTAGACAATGGCTAACCCTCGTCGAGTTGGTTCCCGTTGTGGTGGTGGTGGCGGTCGAATATGCGGGAGACGGCAAGCCACCAGCATCAGCCAGAAAACGAAGAACAAAGGGGCCCCAGTCACGAACTCCTTCCTCACGTCTCACTCTAACAAAACCTGAATCTCAAGGTCAAATTAGTCATTTTTCAATCGGCTTTGACCGTGATTATTTCCATTCAAACACGTTTCTTCAAGGAGATTCGTCCGTCTGTCCGTCCGTCTCACTCCTCGCTCATCTGTCTGTTCTCCCGGCTTTTGGTTCTTCTCTCAACAACAACAACAACCCGGACAGCTTCACTCAACCCTAAGCTTCGAATCCCAAAAACACCTTTCCTACCTGACAACAATACCTTCTTCATCTATCTTCATCCCTTCCAGAGGCAGCAAACTTCAACCCAAAACCACCGCCTTCTAGTATAATCTCATCCGGCGCCATAATCAAAACTTTCCCCGGTTTCATACCAAGGCGTCTCACCTCGGCAAACATCTTTTGGCGGCAAAACGTTGACCGGAAGTGGTGACCGAACCGAAAAACTCAATTTACAGATTAAACAATCGCTTTCAAGGTCAGTCTTCTTTTGGGTAATTGCTCAGATTACGTAATGGCGAAGCTTGAAGGAAAAGTCAGGGACGGTGTTTTTGTTAGGCGCGGTACAGAAACCAGATTCTGTTCTGGGCCTCCCATTGTCTCCAACTTCTACCTCAGGCTCTAACCTTTCATCTCTCTCTTCCTACAACTTTTGTAAATTTAATTAAAATCTCAACTGGTAGATGACTATAATAATCCAGGTCGTCTGACTCAATGCCCAGTTTTGTCTGTCATTAGGTCTCGAGTGGGAGTCACATAAGCGAGGTGAGGGAAGGTTTCGTAATGTGTCCAAAACGTAAATGATCCGTGTGCAGGAGTTTTGAAATGAGATGGCGTCCAAAGTGAGCGTTGTTTGTTCTAACATACCTTCGGAGTCGTATGTTGGTGTAGACTTGCACGAATGAAGTCGATTGTTTTTTAATTCATGAACCTCTCTCTCTGTGAATAAATTATTTAATAAATAATTAATTAGTATAATTGTGCTGTCATACTAATTAATAAATCGACGATTATTATTATTATTTTGAGTTGTTTATCAAAAATAATTTTAATAAATAAGGGTGAGTTGGATGTGAATGATGTTGACACGACATGTCACGACAATGAAATAAATGAAACGAAATCGAAAAAGTTTTGTCCTCTCTCTCTCTGTCTATCTGTCTGTCTGTTTTTCTGTCTCTCTCTCTCTTTAGTTCTCCTCCTTTTCTTTTACTCTCTTTCGTCGTCTTTATTCATCTATTTCTTTGTTCCTTTTCATTTTCTCTCTTTCTCTCTGGCGTTGGTTTTACTTTTTATTTTTCTGTCTGTATTCTCTGTATTTTCATCTTCTCTATCATCCTCTTTCTTTGTCATGTTTTGTTATCTCATTTTCTTTCTCTACCTTTATTCTTGGTCATTTTTCTCTTTTTCTGTTTTTTGTTCTTTCTTTTCCTTTCTCTGACTGTCTAGCTGTCTGTCTCTATCTCTGTGTTCTTGTTTTCTCTTTTTCCTACTCTGCCTCTATTTTCCCTTTTTCTCTTCCGTTTCGTTTTTTTTCTCTTTCTCTACACTGACTTTACTTTCCGCTTTTCTGTCTATACTTCTCTAGCTTTTTCTTACCTTCCTCCCTCTCTTTACTCAAACAGAACAGAACATCTCATCTTCTTCTGTTTGTTAGTATATATGTACCACAATAACTCCCAACACAAATGAACCAAGGTCCACCAAATATATCACATAGTACCACCGTGCAAACATGGTTCATCTAAACCACTGATTCCCAAAGTGGTGTATATCGACCCCCAGGGGTCTATGACAACCTGCAAGGGGTCTACGACAGCAAAACAAAATTTAGGGTTCATGGTACGCACACATGGATAGATACATTTACTACTTATAATATAAAGACACATACATTATGTATAAAATTTACATCACTACAGTAAGAAATTTACAAAAATCAATATCAGGTGGGTAGGGGTCCACCCAAACCCGAAAAACATGGCAGGGGGTCTACGACGCAAAGAAATTTGGGAACCTTTGATTCAAAATGTCTCTTCAGAGACCCGGTTCAATAATAAATAAATAATTTCTAAGAGAGTGGATCGTTTTAAAAAGATTTCAGGTGTGCAATATTTTTGAAAGAAGTAGGAGGGATTCAATGATAGACTTGGGGGGGAGGCAAAAAAGTAAAAATCGGTTTGATGAAACCTAAAAATAATCGTTAAGTAGGCGCGAGTACTTTCATTAATATTTTCTAATTATTAATATTTACAGTAATTACAATCGATTATTAATTTTACACCTAATCTAGTCGATTTCAGAATAGTTTTGAATTTCACTTTTTCTCGCCTAAGTTTGAGAACTAGAACAATGCCTACGCACGCGTAGTTTTGCGTTCGCCGCAAAGAGAAACTGATAGAGAAGAAAGAAAGAAAGAAAGAAAAGATTTCCCAACGTTACCTGACTTAACACGTCCGCGTACCTCCGTAACGAAGGTTGTTTGAAATTTATTTTAGTGTCTCATCACCTCCTACGAGTATTCTCGTGGTGTGTCTTTCAATAAAACTCTCTCGGACTTGTATCTTTCCCTCTCCTGCCACTCCTCCCGAAAAATTGTTTTTATTCGTAAGGCATGGGCCACGAATAGTTTGCGTGACGTTCATTCATAACAAACCTACCTGGGCCTAACGCAATCGAAGGGGGGTACGCGCGAACCCACGTGAAGGAATTCCTGGCCCAGGGAGTGTTAGAAACGTTTGTCTGTGCCTCTGTCCGACCTTTAGAGAGGAAGAGTGTCGCCAGGTTCGACCTCCTCCCACGCTTCCTAAATGGGATTCGACTTTTCACATATCCCGAAAACGCTTTCTTCCGGTGGTCTTTTAAATAACAAAAGGCTCACGGGGGTTGGAATGATGAGGGCGTCATGTGCTGATGAGCGTGACCCGCAGCTCTTAAACACGCACGTGGAAGACACGCCCTCGTCCTTATCAATACCCATAAGGGTAATCCCCTATTCGAGACGATTGAAATTAACCCCCACATACATACATTATTTATTTATTTATTGATTTCGATTTGCTAGCGATTAGTAAGCATAACTCCCCATCGCTTTGCTTCAGATGTCACTTCATAAATCCTTCCTCCACCTCCTCCTTCTTCGGTCATTAACTAACTTTCCATTCATTTATCATCTCGCTTCCCTTTTTTGAGTCATTCATTAATTACAGAAAATAAAAAAAATTTGGTTCAAGGGAATCCCCCCAAATTTGGTCCTCTTACCGTCTCTCTCTCTCTCTTCCTCCGCCTCGTCCTCTTCACTCCTTTCAAAACGTCCAATTTCACGCATGTTCCGAAACATAAAAGACTCCGAAGAAACGAAATTAATTGAAAAAGGAAAAAACTTTAATTCTTTCGGTTTATTGTTCTACGGTTATAAATCCTGATTCAGGGTCGAAATCGCCGACGAAGCGTCTTCGAAGGTACAGGTACGTCATTTTCAAAACCCGCCGTCGACATTTTCTCACTGAAACTCGAATCGTTTTTGCGGTCAACGCCTTCAATTTGTTGTTTAGGCTTTTTGAGTGATACAATGAGAAGCGGGTTGCCGCGCTAAATTTTACCAGGCGCTAAAGTCGACTACACTTACTGGTAGAAGTAGTATTGGGTAGTTCAGTCGTACTGGGTACTACTATTAGAGATTAAGGAGAGTACTAGTAGAGAGGATACTCCTTCTGTATCCTCTATATCTCTAGTAGTAGTACCCGGTAGTTAGTCCCTTCAGCACAAATTTCTTACACATAATCTGAAAAATTTGGGAGGCCAATCCTCTTTCCACTTTGAAATTTTAAAGACGAAAGAAGAGTAAACCTAAATCAGCAATCTATGACGTCACACTAAACCTAACAGTCATGACTCTATTTAAACAGGAGTGTCAAAGCTTTCATGTTTATTAGTAGACAGACTTCTTCAACCGTTTCTACACTCAACTAGTAGCACACATGAAAACTCTGTCACCCGAAGATTCAATCCTCAGACACTGCTAACTTAGCATCTCTTTAATAACACCGGAAGCAAAGAGTATTCATCGAATAATTGGACGAAAAAGCTTCCGACCAATCCATTCTCATCTTCCTTTGTTTTCGTCTGCCATCTCCTCTTCCATCCGTCTTTGGTACTTCTATCTTTCCCTCCTCTTCTTCTAGTGTAGTATGGCTTCTTCTTCACACCAAATATTTAACTTTTGTGATTCAGACATTTTCTAAATAATTTCTAAAACACTCTAGACATCATCAGTCCGATTTTTCACGTTGTGACAGTCTTTACAGTTCTAAACAAGGACAACAGCACGTGGTGATATGTTTGCTGAGAGAAAGGCGACTGATTAACCTAGAAACTTGGTTCACAGTAACAACAGTAACTCTTTCATCTGGAGGATGTGACCGTACGCACTACCTTCCTCCTTTTCCTCACAGCTTCACTCACCACGGTCTTGTCCTTGAGCACCGTTAAATTAATTTATTACCGTCTTTGAGCAATTAATTAATTTCCAGAGTGACTAACGAACTCGAGAGTTCCTTCCCTCCGGTCGTCATGATTTAACAACTATGTGGTCTCCGAAATTCGTCCAAGAGTTTCCCCAGTATTTTGGGTTTCCGCGAGGATCGTTGATCACCTTTGCCGGAGGTACTGCTGTCGCATTCCAGAACAACAATCTCTCTTCTAGGTCTTTTAGAATCTCTGGAAGACTGTAAAAAAAGTTGAACGTGAGACAGATCACACTTAACCCTCTTCTGTGACGTCAGAGCAACAGGACATTCCATCCGGAACCAGATTAACCTAATTACGAGACGAACAACATAAAAATAACTTCCTACCTCTCGGCCATGTTGTCGATTTCGCATGGGTCAGTGCGTATGTTGAATAAACATGGCTTCTCTAATGGGTTGCAGTTACTGAACCTCGCTTCGGTTGACCAAATTTGTTTTGACCCACAGGACGCAGTTGCTTCTTTCCGTGTATCTCTTATCTCTTGCGGACTTAAAAGCTTCCGAACGGCTGATAAGGCTTTGTTAGCCGTCGATCCTAACACCTGACCAATGTCATAACGGTAGCCTGGGTTTCTTCCATCGGGACCGAACCAACCGTCGTACGCACCCCTGTAGGTGGTACCTGCAAAAGCCGACATTTGAGGATTTTAAAGTCTTTCTGGTGGCGGGTCGGAACCCACGTGATGGTGATGATGGATGCTAACCTTTGACTAACTTCCATTCGTTGAGCGTGAGAGAGCAGAGTTACCGAATATATCATCGATGTTGTGGAGGATCTCTTTCCTCGGCGATGGTAAGTCTTTGACCAAAGCTCCCCACAGATTAAAGCCATCCAAGTCGGTGCCGAGGTCTCTACAATCGCCACCCGCCGCTGAGTATAAAGTGGGCAGCCAGTCGGAAATGTGCATCATTTGAGTACTGACTCTCGGCTGCTGCAATCTTGGACTCCACATGACTCCGACTCCTCTCACACCGCCTTCCCAAAGAGTGTTTTTGACTCCTCTTAGAGGCCAGTTGGAGGCTGCGTTTAGGTTCAAACCATTCGCTGGACCGCCATTATCCGTCGTGAAGACTATTAGAGAATTCGAAAGCATATTGGCGTCTTTCAACGCTTCTATAATTTTTCCAACGGAAGTGTCCAACTCACTAACCATCGCTGAAACACAAAGAGATCAAAGTGACACCCAACGAAGACACAAACGAGATCGCAGCAGGTTGTCTTAACTGCAGCACTCGCTTCTAATAACCTTGAATGACCTCCAAGACTCCCTACGGGGGAGGAGATAAGTGACTGTTCGCACGACTTTAATTAACACTAAAACTGAGAACTCGGTCCTCATACCTGCGAATCTCCTTCGTTTGTAATTCAATATGTGATTGAGTTTGTCTACGGTTCTGTCTGGAGCAGGTAGAGGATTGTACTTGTTTCCACTGTGTACGGCAGCGTGGGCCACGTACAGGAACAAAGGCTTTGTCGAATTGTAACCTCTGATGATTTTCACAGATTCGCTAGTGAATAGATGAGTTGAATACTCTCCATGGACATCCCATGCTGGTTCCAAGCCCTTCCTCATGTCCAGACCCCAGAGTTTCTACAAAACAAAAATCATTTTATACAACCTACCACCTCCCAAGTGGTCCCACGTACGAATCATGTGACACGCTACCTCTTCCTCTGCCGTGTGGTCAAAATAATCCTGATGACCCGTCCAGAATCCGATGTGAGACTCAAAACCCCGGTACGTGGGTGTGTATTCCTTTTTATAGAAGCCTAGATGCCACTTCCCCACCATGTGAGTGGAATATCCGAGTTTTTGTAGGTATTCCGGAAGGAGCTTTTCCGTCAACGGAAGTCCTCTCGTTTCCAGTCCGAATAAGACTCTGTGTTGCATACCTAAGGGCATCAAAACCAGACTCGAAAAATTTTCTTATGGAATCTCATTCCAGACAAACAGACAATCGTTTACCATTATGAATGGGATGTCTTCCGGTCATCAAAGCTGTTCTCGATGGTGTACAAACCGGGAGAACATAATAATTATTGAGAATGAGGCCGTGATAAGCGAGAGCGTCGATGTTGGGCGTGGGAATTTCGTTTGATCCGTGAAACCCGACATCGTTCCAACCCTAAGTTAACAATCAAATTAAACAAAAAGCTTTCTTGCAACTCGAAAGCTCGAAAACAATCAGAAGACATAATCGGTCAAACTTACCAAATCATCCGCCATTATAAATATTATGTGGGGAGGTTTCGGTGATTCCAGATCATTCTCGTCGCTGCTCAACACATCCTTGCCATCCAAATAAGGAATGAAAAGGATGAACAGGGTAGCCAGTCGTAGCATTTCGAATGTGACTCTCGATTCGGCGGACAGTCTTGGCAAGAGTCCTGAAATAAAAATTTTCAAACCATAACTTCTCCCCACAGTGCAGTCCTTTGGAAAGGCTGAGAAACAACCAAAAAGTCACAACAGAAGTCGAAAAGAAATGCAAACATAATCAAAGACTACTCTCAAAAGCAAAAGATCAGAAAGGAAAACTGGAACAGCATCATAGGAAATAACAGAGTAATTGTAAGAAGGGGTACAATGGCCAGGAGAAGACAGAAAGGGAAGGATAGACGAATACAAAAATGACGAAGAAACTTAAGAAGAGGAAAGAGAAAGAAGAGATGGAAATAAAGAAACAAACGAAGAAATAAAAGTAAAGGAATAGAAAAGGAAAAGACAGACAGAAAGGAAGGAAAGAAAGCAAACAGACGGAAAAGAGTAGGTCTATACAAATTTAACAAGATGTAAGGAGGAGAAGAATACAGCAAAACACAACAGCAAGAAAGAGAGAGAAACATTCAAAGCAATGCCACAAACCCAAAACAGCCTAGAAACAGTTCAAAAACAAACGACAACCCCAACAAATCACGCAGAAAACAGATAATAAAGACAACGAACCAACACAGATTCTGTTGTTAGCTTTATCTACCAACACAACCGGCCACGACACTCAAAACGACCTTCAACCATTACCAACCCCAACAAACCTTCACCTGAAACACCCGCAAACATTCCGACTAATCCCAAAACTAATTCGAGAAAAATCATTTCTCACTGCTCAAACCTTCTGGATAATTATCCATATCCACGAATTCAGTCCCGGTGATTTATCCACAGGCGAAAAACCAAATTGGCAACAGGTTTAGGGGAGCGTGACCGAACCTCCAATTACCATCTCCGAAGAAAAATTATATTTTCCCTTTTTGTCGGCTTTTCTTTTCCTCTCAAGCCGCACTTCATCATTATCCGTTATCCAGATGAATTATTTGACACGTGCAACATTTAATTGAATTATTATCTGGTCATAAACAAAAGACGAACCCAGTCACAGCTCAAAGGTACACAGAACACTTAGATAAATCTAATTCTGTCACGTGGATTCGCGAACACGACTCGAGTCATCCTCTCCTAATGAGGTAGATAATGTAAAGTAGATAAAACAAAAACCAGGGTGGTGTTCTGTGGTGGTGTTCAGGGTGGTGACTCAACACAACTCACCTCATCCCTTGTTTCCAACATTCCTCCACTTCTTTCATCAGACCGACAACTCTTTTGGGTCATCATTCCTCCATCAATCAGATAAACTTTATCTATTGTGAAAACTAAATAACAGATCCGGGCTTACGTTACATAACTAAATTCCTTTCCTTTTGCAATTATTCTCCTTCGATTGGGTCATTTAAATGGGTGTCACGACGGATTCTAATCTCAAAGGACGCTCGCTGGTTTTATCTACCCCTCTGGTACCCGCCCGAGACTTCCATCTCCTGCTTTTTTGATTTCTCTTGATTCGTAAGAAAAAATATTTCAAATCCGAGATTGGTAACCTTAGATAAAAAAAATTTTGCGCAGCGGGTCCACAGATAAACATCAGCAAAAGTTACGACTTGAAACGTGTTAGGCCAACTTCGCAAGCTACCGTCAAAGATGGGAGGAGAGATTTCGCTTTTGAGGTCACCAATAAAAGGACATTTTTATGTATTTCAGGGCGGGGAAGTTACAAAAAATAAGAAACTTAACTGTTTATCTGCGGAAGATTAACAGTTAAATTTGTTCCCAGACCTGCCGAACCTTGCTCGCTCATTCATTCTCGTTTCTTTTTTATCCAGTTACCCACTCAAAACTCGTAAAAAAAAAGTTTCCGTTTAAACGATTCGTTGAACCCTTTCCTACTGCATTTTTCACCTTCAAAGCGGTCAAACGAATTCAGAAAAGACATCTTGCCAAGAAAGACCAAAAAAAATTATAAATTTTACGAGGGACCAGTCATCGAGTGATTAGCGTACACCGGTACTGATCCCAAACATCGCGGTTCGATCCTTCCACGGCCATTCTGACAATTTTTTCTAACCAACTCCCCTGTCTTAGGGGTGGTTGTTACTGAGTCGAAACAACCCCTCAACCTTCTTATATAACTCTTCCAACTGATAAATACAAAAAGAAAATCAAAAGGTTAATGCCAACACCGAAACCGGCAACCAAATTTTTTAATGACGTCATTAATCGGTAGGAGACGGAAGGAACGAAAGTGGGTGTGTAGTGTTCAATCTCCTAACAAGAAAATGAAGAAGACCTGAAGCCACCTTAACACTATTCACACATACACGTGTTCAGTTCTGACTACGTCACTGAGAATCGAGAACAGAGATTTAGCGCTTTGTCCGCGACCTTGAAAAAAGTCACAAAATCCGTTTTGTTCATACCAAAACCGATCAACAACGCACTCGTGAAGACTTCTCGAACGTTTATCTTCTCTTCTTCATCAACGGGCACACACAACATGACAGAATGACTAGAAAGTTTCGTTTTCGCGATGGCCAAAGGTAAAGAGAGAAGAGAGAGAAATGAGAAAAAGCAAACAAAGGTGTTACTCATCCAGAGGGCAAAAGAAGACACTGTTTGAAGAAGAAAAACACGAAAAGAAGAAACTTTATCCATGTCAAGGGGACCGGACTCGGTTCCGGAGACGTCCGAAATTGATGACGCCCCGGAGTAAGCTTCTGCCAGTGAGGACCCGAAAACGAGTTCCGGCGGGGGACACTTAAAACGAGAACGCAGCGTGACGGTTTTTCAAGTTTCTCGAGCCCAGCATGAAATGAAAGTCTAGGACCGGGTTTTCAGGTATCGGGACCCCTGTCATTTGCATAAACAATCCCTTCTGGGGTCTTATTTTGCCGAACTTCCATCGGGGGAGTGGAAGCCATGTCGTTAGTCTTCGACCGCCAACCGGAAGTTGTGATCTCTATCGCGATCTCTCAGATGCGAGAAAACACTCTGCACGCCCCCCACATCCTCCAGGGCCACGAGGTCCCGATCGTAATTTTGCACAAAAGTGTAGAGGCGTCCGAAAAGAGGAAAAAAGGCCAAATTTCATGGCCAAAACCAAATCGATTCTCGTTTCGTAATCGCAAAGATAAATTTTTTTATGTCAGCATCGCGATCGGGTCGACGTAGGTGGGCCCCCTCTTGACACGGGACTCCTACCAGAGGTATTTAATGTAAGTCTCATTAAATACCCTTGGGGTGACCGACCTTCAGCAGTGTAGGCAAAAAGAAATCAGTTGGAAGTACGAAAGCGACCACTCACCGCTCGTAAAAGGCCAAAGTCCTCACGTGTCCCAAACGACCAAGCAAACAAAAGAAGAAGGAGAAAGGCAGGCAGGTAGTTAGTCTTTGTCCTGATGGTCGCCGGATATCGACGACTTTTTTCCTTCTCCTTCAATTTGGTTATCGTTCAAGAAGTCCAACTGGTAGCGAACCCAAACTGATAAACGGCTGCCACTCCCCATCGCACGCAATACCATCCGTTGGCTCCGTTAGCCTATTCAGGGCTTTGACATAGCCACCTTCTACCAAATGTTTGGTCCTCGCGTCGCTAACAAAAATTCTACCACTTCACTCTGGTTGCGCTAATCTAGAACAAACTGTTGGGAGGTTTTCACGCCTCCTTGGCTCCAGGTTTTTGAATATGATCGGGAGGATATGAAAACCCGGAAATGGTATCAATGAATTATGGAACTAGATCCTGATTTGAATTCCAAGTGAAACAAAACAAAAACTTTTTCCCCGTGACAGAAGCGATTTTGAAACCGGAACGCCACTTCCGAACGCCTCGGCTATTATCAGAAACCGTTTCCCAATCCTCCAGAGATTTCATTCTCATAATGAGAAAACACTACATCACAATATTTGATGTAAATGTCTTTTGTAGAGTCTCGAAGAAGAAGAACCACTTAACCCCGAGGTTAATTTACCTTTTGAACGATTCTGCGAAAAGAAACACCAAAACGCTCTTGGACGCCATCTTGACTCACTTTCACCCCTCCTGCCAGAAGGAGAAGGAGGATGGAAACAAAGAAACCTTTTCACGAGTCCACTTTCTTGTTTTCGCCATGGAAAATGTTTATTTTCGATTCTGTCGAGTGGATTAAGGTCGTCAAGTGAAGGACATCCACGTGGACCCACCACAAAAGACCCACTCGGATTGGGCCCCCGAATGCTCGAGTCACGAAATCCTTTTTTTCCAACTTGGCCATGATGTAATTCTCTATTATTTTCCACCGAATGAGTGCTTCCAGCCTCCGGACAATCACGTCTCCAATCGCGATGGGGACCTCATTTTGCACTTAATCGCTTAGGCGAATTCATCCATTATATCATTCATATCTTTGGCTCTGTAATTATAGGCGCGCGAGAAGCTTTTGTTTCGCCATATTTAAGCTCCCATTCCATGGGTTTTGTCTGTGTGTCCGTGAGCTTTTTGTTTAGCGACACTTGGTTTGTCTGGCTTTTGTTCCGTTTGACCTCATCTCAAGGTTCCCATTGCTTGCCTGCTTATCCTTCCTTCCTCCCTCCTCACTGCCCTTTTATTTGTTCTTTTTTGAGTACTTTTTTATCTTTAAAAGGATTTTTCCATATTTAACGCCTGACCTTCGAGTTGTGACTCTTTTGTCTAAACTTTAAATCCTCATTTTTCTTCCTCTTTTTTTTGTTTCTTCCGAACCCTGCCTCCATTCTTCCATATCAGTTCAGTCTAAGGTTCGTCCTTTTGTGAGGTTTTCATTTCCGCCTCACTAGTTCCGTAATCATTCACGCTAATGAATTTCGGTGTCACAAAAAAAAGATCATGGATTTTAAGAGGTAATGTTTTAATCAAACCGTGAGTTTATACCAAGAGGGAAAGAAGATAGAAGAAAAGGCAGGAAAAGGAGAGGGAAAGTAAGCAACAAAAAAGAACAAAGAAAAAAGAGAAAGAGAGAGAGGAAGAGAACATAAAGCAATAGCAGAAGAGAGAGGATAAAATTGGACAGCACAATAAAGAGAGGAAATATAGAAAGAATAAGCGAAACATATGACACAGAGTAAATATGACACAGAGTAAAGGTGTAAACAGCGAGAGAGAGTGAAGAGGAATAAAAAAGGCAAAAAGCGCTTAAGCACAACAACATTAACAACTCAACACAAAAAGAAAAGAAAAAGTCGTAATGAAGTAGTAGAAAAACATTCGAGATTGATTTCCTTAAAAGCTTTAAAACATTTATGGAAGAATTTCAAATGTCAAACGATAAAATTTATTAATAAGGCATCAAGATGTGAGAAGAAAAAAGAAAATTGCAAGACAAAGTTAATTAAAAACATTTTTAACACCTTCAACAAAAATTAGGTTAAAAGGTCTTTCAAATGAGAATTCTAATCTACCATCTAGTCTACATTCGGTTAGCATACTTATCCCGAGACTGAGAACCCAGTTTCTCATCTCAACAAAAATTTTTTTTCTAGACCCAAACAAAACGATACACAAACCCTGAGGAAGGGACTATAAGCTGTTGGTGGGATGTTACAGTTAGGGGTTTGTCTGGGACACAGACCCATGTCCAAGCCCCAGGAATTATAATTTTCATCCTCATCCCTAATAAAGAACTATTCGTTTTTATAGTAAGCCTCAGAAAGTATAACATTTCATTATATATATACATATACACCTCCTGGTTCAGGGGTTGCGGACTTACAGAACGCCTGCCTTTCTTTTGGTTGTCTTCTCTTTCACGCTTGGCCTAAGTTCAATTGCAAAGACTACAAATACTACAGCCATAATACACTACATCAGGGGTCGGACACCTATGTCCCGTGGGTCACCGGATGACCTATTTAGTAGTTTCAAGTGACCCACTTTAGTTCCGAAAATAAAGTATAAGATATACAAACTTTTTTCTTTTTCCCAAAAATTTTGCCGCAAAGTTATGAACGCACCAAATTTGAATTCAGTATAACTTATAAAAATATCAGTTAAAGCCCCACCCCGCCTGACTGGATATGGAATCGGTCGATAGTATGCGGAATGGAGCGACATTGTCCTGTCGCTGTTTTAATACGAAAATACGTCTGACCCCGACGTCTCCATGCTACTTAAACTAACCACAATAACAATAACACGACTAAACTAACACTAATATACGTACAATGTACAAAACTAACAGTTTTTGCTTTATAACTGGCTATAAACTGAAGTATAGTTATACTACATGGTCTATAAAACCATGAAATGTATTCATACATTTATGAATTGCAGATAGTCTGTACTAAGCCGAAGGTTACAAAAAATTCTTCTTTCCTTGCCAGAATGACCATTGAGGTTACCACCAAGACAAGAAACGTTTCGTTATATTTTTATATATATGTATATACCTCCTTCTTAAGGGATGGTAGATTTATATCACGTATGGCATAGATAGCAGGAAAGTGAATTTTGATGGCACGTACAAAAAATTAAATTTTTTAAATTAATCATTATGAAATTGGGAGTTAATAATAAATTTATGCTTTGTTTAATAAATTATGATAATTTTATACTGAGGGTGAAAGAAAAAGAAAAATAGAAAAAGGAAAATATTATAAGAATCATGGGTATGCTGTTAGACAAAGGTTCTCCTACTTAAGTACCACCTACCTTCAAATTCGAGACAACAGGAAGTAAATAAGAGTTTTATCTAGGAAACAAGCCAGTATAGGGTATAGATAAAACAATAGTTAAATTATAAGGGGTGGTACAAAAAAAACAATAACGGATACAACTCGAAATATTGTTTCAAAGTCATAGACACAACTACCCGCCATAACTATATCAGCCACTCTCCACCCCCTGACATCAAAGAGCTCATCACAACTTGGTGGGTCGATATGCACCCACCTGTTAATAGCATAAGCAACAGAGATTGAGCAGAAGCATTGAGTTGAGTTTGGGTTTGGGTCATCAAAAAGGGATGCTGTGGAAGTGTTGGGATGGACCACCAATCGAGAGGAGTATAACCGATTAAAAATCAAAATAAATTTAAGATGACACAAAAGTAAAAGAATAAACGCAAGAATCAACGAGGAAAGAAACATGGAGTCACAGAAACAAATTCTCTCTCCCAGAAGGAAAAGAAGACAGAAACCCAAAATAACTGCCTTAATGGACGATCGCTAATTACCAAACCGACCCAGAAGAAGTAAAATAATAAATTAGCATCGGACAGAAGTGGAATCATGGATATTTGTCAACTGTTGTCAATGAACCATTAATGTCACTTATTAATGCCTGATTTATTTATTCAGCCCGGACGCAGACATTTTTCTTGACCGACACACAAAATTTGTTAATGTCACCGGGTCCATTCGGAATCCGTCGTTAATTTCCATATTTGCTATCGGAAATTAATATCCTCGCGGAATTTTAAATATTTTATTTGTCCAAAGCCGTTCTTTCTCTCTCTGAAACTGGCGGTCATTCCTTCTCCCTTTCGATTTGTCTTGGATCATTCTCCTCCAACTAACCCCAGAAAAATGTGAGCGGAATGCAGACAGCCATACCTCTTAATGCGAGAACCATGTTCCTGAATTTTCAACCCCCCAACCACCATCTTAATGATCTTTTCGATGGTTATATTACACAAGCATCACATTAAGGCCACACAGAATTATTATCATCATTACAACATCACAATAATGGTTTGTGACAAAAGGGTTTCGTTACGAATCTAAAAAAGGAAAAATCAAAAACAAAAAAAAATTTATTTTTACTGCTGCATATACCTGAAACATAAATGAAAGACAGTGGAACTAATTGACCATCTGTCTTGCCATAAAATAATAAAACACGCCGACAAAAACAGTAAAAAAAGGAAATGGAAATCCATGTGCAATAAATTCCTGATAAATAAATAACTCATTAAAAAAGAAAATGGAGTTTGGGTTTCTAAACTTCCATTTTCCATCATTCTTAGAAACCCCTTCATCACCTCTTCCTTCCCAGCCTCTGTAGTTAGCACCCACATTCCATTCAGTCCAGTCCTAAATTTTTTAAACAAAACCTGACAACCAAAATTATTTAATCATGCACATCACATTACCTGACACACCAAAGTCTAGCCCTGATTATGACAACTCCAAAAATAGATTTTTTTTCCTTTTACAAAAGGACATAAAATTAAAATTGAAAATGAATTCAACTCAAAACGAAATCAAAGAAATATTGTTAAAAACAATCCACACCTACACACACACACAAACCAAAACCATAAAATAAATAAATAACACAACAACTTATTGGCGTAAATATGAATGAATGAACCCTGTTACCTCTCAGAAAAATTTTTCACTTAGGTTTAAATTAACACAAAACCACGTTTCAACCTAATCACACATAAATCCGACACACAGGAAAAATAAATAAATAACTTACTTCTGTCAAAAGAAATCGACCATTCTTAATGAATCCCAACTAAATCGAATCCATGTTAATCAAATCGCGCGCGAGAGCTCGAACAAGTAAACAAATACTAAACGACAAAAGAGTAACGAGTTGAAAAATGAAAGTTTTGTCTTTCCAACGGTCGTATTCTGATTTCGAAGCCTCTTATCATTTTTCCTTATTTTGTTTCTGTTCCGTTTATTTATATAAAATACCTTAATAAACTGATTTTTTTTTTTTACTCGAGAAGAACAATAGAGTATAAATTTTTATTCTCACTTCCAGGCTTCATAAATTAAAAAAAAAATTTTTTTCCTAAAAGAACGCTTATAGAACTTTACTGTCCACTCGTTAACAGTTGGCAGTGGAAGAAGCGGAAAAAAACTTTTCGAATTTAACGGATTTTTGGCGAAACTTTGACCGGATTAATTTCCCCGTTTAAAATTAGTTGAAGCTCAAAATATTGGTTATAATTAATAAATAATTATAATTCCACTCAAAATTTATCAAATTTTAAGAAAGATAATGTCTGATTTTAAATAAAAAGTTTTCGTTTTAAATTGAGTTTGTCGCCGCCTCGTAGTGAACACTCCATTCCGGTTTTAAGTTGGCACTACACACGAAACAACATGGCCGCTAGTTTGTACGGTGTTTTATTTTGTTAACCTTTAAATTTAATTTTATTTATTTCTCAATCCGATTATTCAGACATGTAAAATGTTAAATGAAATATGCGATAGTATCAAGACTGCAATAGTACATGGAAGAACGGATATTATTAGGTCAATTTTGGACACGTGTTAGTTCTTGTTTTTGTCAACGTTATTGTCAGTTGAAAGACCTTAGCTTGTACCAACTAATATTTGTTTATCTAATGGCATGCAGGTTCAGCCTAATGTCATTGTGTTTAATGGCGATTAGATACTGATTAATTTCTTTGATATTCTTTCCCCTGTATGAGAATAAATTAAATTGTTATCGTACTTTGCTTCGACAGGTGAATCCGGGTCATCAAATGCCGAGTTGACGAAAGAGAGACTCCTAAACAGCAAAATCATTCCAGAGGGTACTTTTTTGCTGCTTGCGACTCAGTTAAATCAAGGTGACGTCGTCAGAAATCTCTTATCAAGCGGTGCTGATCCAAACATTTGCAATGCCTTCCTGTCAGTTTCAAATGATGTCATTAAGCAAATTTATATTGATGAGTTGTTACGAGCAACAGCTAATTCTGAGTAAGTCAGTTTTTGATTTATTTTTTGTTCCCAAAACCCACAGCAAAAATTCTTAAAGTAAACCTACCATGAATTGATAATTTTTAAAATGAAACTTCATTCAGCAGTGCCCAACCCAAAAAACAAGATTTCAGTGAATCATTTTGCAGATTAACTACTAACAAAAAGCAAAGCTGCAAGTAGCTTTTCGTTATATCAATTGTAATTGCCTTTGTCATAAAGATTTTGAGTTTTTATTACAATTAAATTGTATAAGAGAATATGTTAATTACCTTTATCACAATCAATTTAACATAATTAAGAGAATTATTTCACAAACTGACTAAAATGAAATTTTTTTCTGGTTTTAAGTTTACTTAGTTGTGCCACAATATTTGTCTTTCATATTCATTATATTGAAATTATTTATATTTAGTCAGTGATGTAAGTGTTGTTTATAGAAAGAAATAAAGGGTGTAACACTTTCAATTGTGATTGATTACATCAGCTTTCAGGTGTTAAAAAATCTTCGTAGCTTTCTTTCATAAATAAGTCTTTAATGTTTATTTATTTTTGCTGAAACTTCGTTAACCTTTTTTGTTATTTGCTCGAAGTAATCCTAAGTGCTTTAATTTCAATTGTGATTTTTAAGTCCATTTTGTAAACGTCACAAGTCTTAGGTACTGGTTGATTGCTTTACAACTATAATCTGGTATCATGGAAAAAAATTTGTTTGGTACTAGTTGATGCCAATCGTTTTTCAATTTAGTAGAGTTGTGGTATTACTGAATCTTTATCCTGTCTTGCTGAGATTTCTTTCCTAAAAATATTAAAAGAAGTCAATAACTTTAAATCATTTATTTTAATAGGTAAATTCTCTGCTGGGACTGATTTCCATAATAGATAATTCTTTTGTTGATTATCGAACTTGAAAAATGGTTTGAATGTTACAATTTCAGTTTTGTTGATTCACCCAAAGCAAAGAAACCAGGAATTTTCGATCATCAGAAACATTTTGCTAGTTAAACACATAAACCCATGTTTTTAAGTTGAGATTAAGAAATTGTAAACAGTTCCATTCATACAGGAATCTAGTATGTTCCTCAGTATCACAAGTGAAATTTTGAATTACAAAACCTGACAAAGTCACCTTGAGCTTTTATGTGACATAAAAGGGGAACAAAACCTTGGTTTTTGCTTTTATTAGATGTTGAGAAAGGTGATAAAAGCTCAAGCTTGTATAAAGAAAATTTTTTCAAGTTCCTTCGAGAAACTGATTACACAAACCAGTATCTCTCTTTAATATTTGTTTTAATTTATCTATTTGCACTAATTCTGTAAATTTTTTATTTAATTTTTTAAATTATCCCTCTTAAGCTAATTCTGACTCAAGGATGTGTGTTATGAACATTTTTTCATGCCCTAATTAGAAGGCTTTGTGGGTGTGGAGTGCTGACCAGTGGTTGAACTGTGTGAAACAAATAATTTTGGGTTTTATCGAGAGTTTGGAGAGGAAAATAATGAGATGGAGAGAGAGAAGTAAGCCAACCGAAAGTTATTTGTGGTGTCCCACTCTTCATTAACATCATCTTTTTCATTACAATTCTCATTTTTATTTACACACGTCTTTATCCCCTTATTAAAAAGTAATTAATATGAATACAAAACCCACAAACACACTTTTTACTGAATATTAGAAATCACATCTGAGTTTATGAAGTTCACCTGCTTGTTGACCTGTGGATTCTGTGCTCACTCACCCTTGACTCCCCACCATCTTATCCTCAAAGACTTGTCACAGTTTGTCATTAAAAGAAACCAAACCCCCTTACCTCTCCTCCATCTCCCAAATAGCAACATCAGGTGAACTACTCACATGTGTTACACATAAAAAATTTATTTATTGGATTATAAATTAAGATTATAAGATTAAGTAAAACGTCCTCATTTTTATTTAAGTCCTCAATTAAACAAAAAGTGAATAGTAATGGCCTTTGCCGTTTGCAAATGAAAGCGGGCCCTTAAGGGGGGAATTAGTAAAACTTGTATTGGAAGTTCTTCTTCATCATCATCATCATCACTACCACCACGAGGATGAAGTTATTCAAATGAATTATAACTTTAATATTTTTTATCTGTTACAAAGAAAGTTAATCGTATTTTTTTTTAATATTAATGTCCGGTAATAAACAATTAATTAATTCAAAATGGTCGGAACAATGTCTTAATTTGGATTCGATTCGAATTTTTTTTGTTGTCCCTTTTATGGGTGAAAGTGAGGAAGCGGATTCGATTAAATTTGTTTTAATGATTCCGAGACTGGTGTGACGGAACTGTCTGTTTAACCTCACGCTCGTATGTTGTCCCCCATGGTCATCTGTGACATTGAAACACCTCAAGACTGGACTCTTAATTTATTGGGAAATTATTCAAATTTGATTTGTTTTCAGGGTCGCCAGAGTGAAACAGATGCTCGATGCGGGTGTGGATGTTAATTCGATCGATACAATTGATACGAGAAATTCTCCACTCCACTGGGCAGCTTGCTACGGGTCCAAGGATATTGTTCGATTCTTGCTGAGTAAGCGAAAATTGTTGTTTCCATCCCGGGGCTGCTCCCAACTGGTGACTGATGTTGGTGATTCGTTTATTCCAGGTCGAGGAGCTCACGTGAATGCGGTTAACAGCTGTGGTGCTACTCCTCTTCACGATGCGATCAACAGAGGTGATAAAGAAGTTTGTGCGGAGCTTTTAAGCAAAGGAGCAGACATCCACATCACCCCTCACAAAGGGTAACTTTTCATAATTTAAACAAAAATTTTTATGCTCCTCAACATTTATTAAAACTTTGGTTTGCCGACAGGAATTTTGCGGGTAAGACTCCCCTGGCGTTGGCTCAAACCAAACCGGAAATATTCGAATTAATAAAAAGCAAAATCAAATCAGAGAGCGAGGAGGAAAACTTCAACAAACAGGAAATAAATAAATTGTTAAATGATTCGGACAACAGCGATCAGAACGATTTGGGAAATATAGATTTGCAAGTTTTCAAACCAAAGAAAAATCATCTCATGTACAACAGCAGTTTCGATTTCGATACGGGGGATATAAACGGTCAAAATGACGGCTCTGCTACGGTCATCCAACAGGAGAGTAGGAGAAGGCACGCGAGCGAGAGCGCAGCCGAAAACAAAGTTAAAATCGGGAGCATGATGCATTCCTCTCATTCCAGCAGCTTGGACATGCTGCCGCGGATAGAAGAAGTAAATTTATCTCTTTTGTCTTGTTTCGTTGCTGTATGACGGTGGAGGAGGCCAAGCCAACGTTAGCAGTGGTCCCTGTTTTAATCTTCTGTTTTGTTTATTCCTTAGGTGATCGAGCTTTTATCAGGAACTCATTTAAAATCTCCTAAACAGGGAGTAACCAATCCTAGTTTGCATTTACTTTGGCCTCAACCTCAGAAAATAATCGAGCTTCCAGAACCTGGGTTCATACCTCAAAAGCAACTTCACATTTCAGTATTACAAGGAACGGAATCCATTCATAGGTAACCGGAAACGGGATTTTCTTTCGCGCCAAAGTTTTGCCAAAGTTTCGCCTTAATCACTTATCTTGGGGGCTTTTCAGGATTCTCGACGTTTGGGAAATCAGCACTGCTGCTTTGTTTTCCCTCGGTTATTCCGTGAAAATCGGCGACGTTCAACCGAGTTGTGGGAAATTCTCAAGTTCTCCTATCGAATGCACAGTCAACAGTAACCTGTTCTGCCACCCGGATGCTTATCAGATTCATATTAATTCAAGCAAGGTAACGACTTCACCAAACGGACTGCGTGTTTTGAGTCAGCTTTGATATCAGCAGGAAAATACTTTTCCCTGTTACAGATCCATATTACCGCAAACAGTTTACGAGGCCTTCATTACAGCATTTTGACATTCACGCAGATTTTAAAGTTAAGCGAAGAATCTCCGCTTCCGTCAGTATTAATACAGGATTACAGTATATTACGTCATAGAGGAGTGCTTCTGGACATATCGCCCAGAGGCAGGATTCCCAATTTAGAGTTTTTGTTTTCGATAATCGAGATGTTGTCTTCTCTCAAAGTTAATTATCTGCATCTTTACACGAGGCTGTTGCCCAGCTGCGAGTGGCAGTTGTGTTATTCTAAAAGGTAGCCATCTTGATTGTGTTTAGAGATTTGTTTTTGGGTATTGAATTACTGGTATTACTGGAACTTTTTGGTTTCTATATTTAGGGAAATGGTAGCCATCGATAGGAAATCGCAGGATCGATTCATCACACTCGTCCCTGTTCTCGACGTCGATGATAACTTCACGGGAGAAAGTTTAGAATCGATGTGGCAAACGTTTCAAGAAATTCTCACCTGTTTCCCTAATCTAACGTGAGTGATTTGGGTGAGCGTTGGGTTCGAAAGCTCTGCCTCGGTTGTCATTTTCATTGTTTCTACTGCTCCCTGAAAGAAAAACGATTTTTTAGTTTTGTGAGTAAAAACCTTTTGTTTATTTCAGGTACATTCACTTGGGTCCCAGACTGACAGCTCTTCTAGTTCAAACCAAAGAAATAACCGAAGAGTTGGACGAGACGACCAGTTGTTCAACTCATTCCGCCAGTCAAAGTCAAACGGATCACTGTCTCAACGCGAATAATTTCGGGTTTCAGAGGCTTTGGCCCGCCACTGCCACCCTCATTGTTTGCGCTAATAGTCTTCACGGGGTTAAGAGTTCTCTACCGAGGAATGCCATTCTCATGGAGTACGGGTTTCAGGTACATCTACATGCCATTTGTTGATGGATTTGGACGTATCATTCTAAACTAATCGCTTGGTTTGTTTACCTTTCAGGCTGATTACGATTTCAAAGTTTGGAGCAAGAGTTTACAACAGCAAGGAGGGATTATGGGATTTTGTCCAGGGACAGCAAGTTGGAACAGGTATCCTGGGATTTTTATTTGATGAGGAATCGTTGATTATCCTTAAGTCGTACCTGAAACTGATTGCTCGTTTAATTATCATTTAAAGTAGAGACATGATTCAATGTTTCAGTTTGTCTGGTTGTCCCGAAGCCGCCATTTGCAATATTTATTCGGCTGTTCAGGCAGCCGTAGAGGAAAACGCTGTGGGAATCGTCGTCGCTCATTGGTCCGGATCTCATCACTTAACTCCTCATCCGTTTGCAAATGCTGGTTTCCTCATTGGTGCTGGGCTTTGTTGGAATCCTAAAACTCATCTGGTGAGTGAATGGAGAGCTTTTCTCAAAGCTTTTTTTGACAAAGTTTTTGCTTCATAATCCTTTGTCTCTTTTTAGGATTATTTTCATTCATCGTTAGGCGAGCTTTTAGACACTCACATTTTAAACGACAGCTCAGGTGAGAGCTTTGAGTTTGTTTCTGAAGAGCTTGTTCCAGTGCGGGCTCAGTTCTCAAGTTTTTTGTTCTTCTTCCCAGGGAAAGTTGGAAAAGTTCTTTTGGAGTTGGGACACATTGAAACCTACGTGTTGAGGTGCTGCAGAAACCAAAGCGTGATAGACGTCAGTCATCTACCCGACCAGGAGGGCACCACCCTTTATAAACTACTCACGGATCCTGATAATGTTAACCTCGAACACTTCTCCCTCGATATATTTGCTGTGAGTTTGATTTCCTTTCGTCACCAGATAAAGTCTCATTTCCACTTCCGGTAAAGACGATTCGTTCCGTACTTTCAGAGAGTGTCTAAGCACATAAAAAAATACCAGAAAGAACTGCTTAAAGCCAAGCTAAACTGCACTTTCGGCGAGATGGTGATCCAGGAAATCCTTCTAAGCGTCGATTTAATGCTGACGGCGTGTCGAATCGGTCGAGCTTTGTTAACCGTCGGCGTGAATCCCAATTCGAACATGGGCCTGGCTGTGATTAATTTAGGAATCGAGAATCTTCCGCCGACGTTTCGGACTGATATAGCCAATAAGTAAGAACAACAACGTTCTTGTACGATTCGTAAGTAAATTCCGTAAGTCGATTAACATTTTGTTTGATGTGAATTAGGTTGTTGGCGCACATCGAGCAATACAAAGGGACTTGGTTGCAAAGACATCTTCCAGCTGGATTGCAAACTTCATTGCTGATATTGACTTCGGCTTTGCATCGATTTTTTCCTTCTGATAATTCCTCAGATGATTTCAGCTGACGATCCGCCCGAATTAAAGTTGATTCAATTTAAGAGATCGATGTTAGGAGAATTATTAAAATTGTTATTTTTATAGGCATATAAAAGATTTTTATCAAGCAGACGATTCGTTTTTTGTTTGAATGTCTTCATCCCGGCTTTTAAGATTTGACTGAGTGAAATGGTCGTCCGGCTTTGGTGTAGAGCAGTAATGAAAATTATTTTTATTCTAAATTGCGTTGTATCGTGAGATTGTACTCTCTTCTCCTCTCTCGTCCCGCCTAGGAGAATCCTGGTCATAAATCAAAAACAGTCGTCGTACCTAAAACACGACAAAGTTTCCCATCCTTCGCACCGAGAGAGGGCATCACCAAAAAGGATAACACGACTCGAAAATGACGGGAGAGTTTTTTTTTGTTTTCGGTTCCGATAGGCGCGCGCAATCTGATTATCCGGCGAAGAAAACATGTTAATGCGACGGCTGAACCAATATATAAAAATTCTGGCGAAGCGATGACTGAGCACTAATTGATTTTATGACTTGTCTAATTTCCAAGGTCACCGGCGCTCACCTCCTCAGATTCACTCGCGCGCAAACGGTTCGACAAAATATTCGTTTGTTATTTGCAACACGTGAGAAAGTGACGACGCCCCTGGAGGCGTTTTCATGTGTCTGGAAGAAGAGAATACAAAGAAGGAGGTCCTCGTCCCTCCGATCGGATTGTAAAGGCCCCCAAACGGTTTTGGAATTCACTGAATCAGCGGAATTTTTCAACGGGTGAAATCAAGAACATAGAATGACATTTAAAATGGCGGAAGTCTAAACAGCCGAAGCTTTGATATGTGTGAACACACTCGGGAAGGATGATCGTGTCGAAATTAATTCGAAAGTGGACATTTTTCACAATGATTCTGGGTCGCTTAGATGCGTTTTCATCTTCGACTCGGCCAACTTTCGCTTCCTAGCTTTGGACAATAGTTTGCGTAAGGGCTCCTTGACGGGTGAAAGAAATGAAGACAAAGATGCAACAACGGTCTGTCGCAATCGTATGCCTGTCTGCTACCCCTCCACCTCTGTTCGTTATGATACGAAATCCAAAGGAGATTTAAATAGAAGGCGGTGAATCCATTCATCTGGAAATAAGGTAAACAAAAGTTTATTCGTTTCAGGTTTTGACCCGGAGCACATAATTCAAGACCCGTTTCCTGTTTCTAATGAGGACTTCGCTCATCATCTTACCTCGGCTATGACCCCTTAGAGAAAAGTCAAGAAAGGGAATCGGGCTTTTGCATCTTCGGAATGTCGGCTCGAATGCTGCCTGTATTCGCTTCACTTGCGATTTGTTGTTGCTCTTTCCTTTTTCAGCCAGATTCAGGCATCCGGGCAGCAACTGCACCTCTCGACTAGTTCTGACGACCATATTTCCCCGCGTTCTTTCACATTTTTTTCTTCTTCTTCGTCTCTTCCTTAACCAGAGATCAGATTAATTCACCGATTTCTTCGTCTTATTACCTACTTCCCCCACTCCCCCGCAAACTTTCGTCCTCTTTTCACGCACGATTCGTGTTCACTCCACCTCTCTCGACTTGATGAAGACTCCCGCGAATATCTCCCATCGAAATGTTGTCACGATTATCTATCCATCTTTCCTACGAAACGTTTTCAAGGTGACTTACTCCGAGTTCCGGGTCACGTGACGACTACTCCTCCTGTCGCACCTTTTTCATTCAACGTCGACGCCAGCACAAGATTTACGACTCGCACTACGACATCACCCATGAAAACCAAAATTCTGTAAACGTGGCCACATTAATATTCTCAAGTTCCTTTCATGACCTACCATAAATTTACGGTAACGCTCAAAACGAAAATATCAGAAACCTGTCTTAGGAAGGGAGGGAAAAGATAAAAATCGTAAAACTAAGAAATTCCAACCACGTGATACTCCATTCGCGGCGATGAAACGTCCTTAAAATGGTAAACCCCGGACGTATCCAAGCGCCACAATTTTCATTTTCGTCTTAAACGAGAAAGGACAAGAAGGTTTTGTATTCATAAATAATTCTCTGAAATCCTTTTTTAACAAATGAAAAACGTTTAAAACCTAATTTATCTTCCTTTTGTTTGTGAGTCTACGTGGCCCACGGTAAGGAAAAGAAACTCAATACCCGAATGGGCCACGCCATTTGGATACCGATCGAATTTGATACTTTTATTTCTTCATTTAATAAGCTCATTCAATACGTTCAGACGGATGCTACGGTGTTGTCTTGCTTGAAGATTGTAGTTGTTGTCGTCGAAAGACCCCGCTACCTGATGACTACAAACAAAAAAACTTTCCTTGGCGCCGGGCAAACGAAAATCATTAACTTTTCATGACTGATGATTTGTTCATTTTCTGGCCTCTCGTTCTCCTTTCATTTTATTCTCTTTAGCCCAGGTTCCGGAAGGTATCCGGTGAACTAGGCGTGTCTACCTCGGCTACCGAAGACTTTTTGTTTTAAATGAAATTTGTTGTGAGTGAATTCCTTCGAGAGAGAAATTAGAACTCGCCTCCGGGGTCACTTGTTGTTCTCGATGATTATTTCAAGAGTCCACGTCTTAATTTTTAATTATGTCATTTTGATTCAATTTGTTCGTGTGAGAGGCCCCTGGGAGGAAGATGTAACAATCCTTCCCAAGACGGAATACTGACTAACAGGAAGAAAACCGGAAGAAGACTGATTTTAGCCATAAAAAGACGGACAAATGAAAACGCAAAAATTCGTTTATGACCCAAAAAAATCGGCAACAACTCACAAAGGAACGAAACTTGTATTGTTCACCCTTAATTGTCATAAAAACTTTTAAGGGTGAAGTACTTACAGCCCCTCAAAAGGAATTTGCTTGTTGCCATAATTTTTTCTGACAAATATTTGAGAACCTAAAACTGCGCAAAAAGTACCTGAAGTCCTTTTTCTTTTATTTGTTTGATTGCCTTCAACTTCCGTTTCAAGGTTTGGACTCGAGCAAATCATCGATGAAAACACTCGGGTGTACTGAACCGGAAACCAATCGAGAAAGACAGACAACTGTCATCGTGCTTCGTTCAAAAACTTTTCCTTCCAACCCTTAATCCTTTACGTTCGATTTTCTTCTTTTCTACAACCGCCGAGGGTTGGTGGGCCGAGAGGGATGAAGAACAAGAGACCACCTTTGTCGTCTTTTTCATTCCTCATTAAAGACTAATTTCCAAAACGGTTTTGTAATCTTTTCCGCTTTTTGTTGTTCCCTCCTCGGAGGACAATCTTGATTGGTTTTTGTCGGGGAGGAAGAAGGTTGCCATCTGCTCTTTTGTCTTGTAATTCTTTCTTAATTGAAAGATAACTTAATCAAGCGGAGAAGGTTTGAGGGAAGCGGTGCCACTTTATAAATCGTACAAGACAAATTAGGGACGAAAGAAATTATTTTTTCATTACCTGTTGCTATCTGTTTGGTCTGAGTGTTGCATTTCTCCTCTCACTCGTTGGCCACTCCTGCAAAATCTTTGACTTCATGCTTGTGATCAGTGAGAGCTGGTTTGTAACACCTGAAAGAGAAAACAGATTTTGGTGATACGCCCAACAAGCCTGAGAATTATCTCCGACAGAAGTCAACTGGACCAATATTTGAATCCTCAAAGGTAAGCGTAATGGTCTTCAACCTTTTCTGCCGTTTTGTAGTGAGCTTGATATCAGATGAGTAAGGAATGCTGTAGTGTGACTACTCTAAAGATGGCAGTTAACTAGGGGAAGCAAAGAAAAAGATGGAAGTCAGGAGCCAAGAGGCAGAAGTTGCTGTTGGTGTAATCCTGACTTCAGTCAGGATTACACCAACAGCAACTTCTGCCTCTTGGCTCCTGACTTCCATCTTTTTCTTTGCTTCCCCTAGTTAACTGCCATCTACTGCAGTTGGTCTGGCTTTATAACTAGGAAACAGACCAGCATCCAACCCAAGGATAACAGATGCGTCAGGACGCACACCCTGTAGGATTTCATCTTCCACATTCATTCCAACAGCTGTCAAACCTTAACCCAAAACAACAGGATAAGAAACCAACCAAACCCACCCTTCGGTAAAAGGTTCAGACCTGGGTGGTTTCAATGTCCGACGCACGCGACATGTTTTGACCGGCAATTGGATGTTGACGATTCTTCTGAACAAAAGCCGACAATTAAATTTAGGTCGAGGAAACGAACACCTCTATAAACAAGAAGAATGAATGGCATAAAAGGATTAACTCGTGCCCACCCACAATCATCCGAAAAACCGAGAAAAGGATTCCAAAAGGAACCACAAAAAAACTGAAAATGAAATTCCTTCTGTTCGACTACCTGAAAATCGTCAGGTTGGTTATTACAATTTTGATTAGCGAGAGTTTAAAAGTGTTACAGCGGTGGGTCACAAAGGCTCCAGGTGAAGAAAGACAAAAAAACCTCCGGATGAACCTAATTCTTTCGATTCAGCCTTGCGTGGCACCTACCCAAACCCTAAAAAAAATGTTTAAAATGAAGAAAGAGGACGAGGAGGAGGAGGAGGAGGAAAAAATGTGTGAAATATGTTTCAAGTGAGAACTGTATACAAATTAGACTGGCCAGATTCGGTCACGTCGGACTGCGGTGGGCAATTCGTTCATCGGAACCAAAAAACCGCAACCATCTACCTGACCAACACACAACAACTCACTCGAAACCAAAAAAATGGATTTTTCTTGGCAGCCATGACTACCCATCCGTCGTAAAGCTCTCTCCTCTCCCACCTCCTTCCTCAGGGGGGCTCAATCAACACTTTCCTTTAGGCACTACTACCCACTTCTAATCGAATCCGACCGTTGTTCCTAATCGTCCTCTTAAGCCCAACTTCCTCTACTCCGATTTCTTTTAATTAAACCGAGTAAACAAAAGACTTCCTCTTCGCTTTTAGCTACCAACCATAAAGATCTACTCCTAATTAAGGACCTGCTAATCAATTTTCCACGATGAATCTACTACGAGGCGAAAAACGTCTCCTCTCTCTCGCATTTTTGTAAAACACTTTTGCAACAGTTTCATCTCCTCTCTCCCAGCCTCCGCACCCCTCTCTCAAAAATGGAAGACCGAGGCATTTCATTACACCAAAAACGATATTTGCTCTTCTACTTAGGGTCTTACAAAAGATCAAATATCTTTTTGGTACGATTCAAAACGCATCTAGCCTAATCTAATATTTGATCAGGTTGCGTCTTTCAAACAAAAGACACCGAGTCTTGGGCAAGCTAATAATGCGCCCTCCAAATCTTTTCCACCCTTATTGTTTGTCAATAACTTCTTTCGGATCACCTTTTGTGTCCGTTCGCATCTTAGAGGGTAATCCACGTTTCTTCCATCCAAGGAGAAGAGCTAAAACTCCGACAGGACTCTCTTTTCCAAGTTATACTGTCTTATATTTCCGTTTTGTGGATTGGATAAGGCCGGAGGCTCGATATTTTGAAACATCCTTCCGAAGGAGAATCGAGGACGAGTGTTTTGGTTATGTTCATCAAGCAATTAATTTCAGGTATACGAGTAACCGGTCTCGAGAAACCCAAAAATCATGGTCTCTGTCTATTAAATCTATCTTTTTGGAATTCCTTGATTAAATTCTAGAGGACACACTTCGAAGATGTTCTGCTTTCGTGTTTTGTTTGGAAAAAAAATTGCCCTTAGCTGTCCAACTGACGGTCCCTGGTCTTCATTTCCTCATCAGAGTTTTCGAGGAAATGATATCTCATCAAGGTCATTCGTATCGTTTTAGAGCCCACGTCAGCGTCTGCAACACATTCCTGACTTCACATGACTAAATAAAAAAATTTTTTGCAGTTTTATCTCCTCCAGTCTTCTGTCCAGAGACTTCACTTCCTGTCTAAACATAATATTCATGTATGTGGCGTTTGATGTTGACTGCTGATTGTGTTAACACAATTGCTGGGAAGTTATTTGAGTTCTGTTCTAACTAATCAAAAGTTTATTGATTGTTACAGTACAAATATACAGTGTCGTGTGGTGTATACGCCTGCATCATACATCTAGCTGATGATGAACTAAAGAACAGTCCGAGAAGGATATGAGTTTGGTATCTAACACTCCGAAGAGTAGCAGACAAGTCTAGTGCCTATATCTCCAGACGGAAAGTTCCTGGACTCCAATCTCCCTCATCTGTAGCTGTCTATTCCTTTAGACCTGGTAAAACAGGAGATAAGGTTCATGTTGAAGTCCTCTATGACCTCTTTCCTAACTCCCTGTCAAGATAATCTTCTAGCAGACGAAAACATCAGATAAAATCAACCAGTTAAACAGATAACAGACAACAAACTCAACAAATCAAATTTTTTACAGGAAGCAAAATCAAGTTCCGGAAGTCAAGGCTGGAAATGAAATCAAAAATCACTTCGAACAACCGGAAAGCAATCAAAGACTTCGTGTTGACCAAGGCCCGTGGCCCGAAATCAGAATCGGAGCCGAGGATTAGAAATGTGAGATCTCTGTCACCAAACAAAGACGCGATTTGTTTGTTTAATCCTCGAACGTCTGTAATAATGACCGGGGCACCACCATCACGGGTACGTGATCCATACGTGACACATGAAAAAACCGGAGTAACTCGATCGATTTGTTGTTGTTCTCGTTTTGGGAAGGGATTAGCGAGGTTTGTTATTCACAAACGTATAATAATGAAAAGGAAAAGGTGTCGTAAACCTTTTTGGAAACATCGGAGACAATGGGCAAAGAAGGAACGGAGGAAGGAGGGGATGGTAGAAAAAGGTGTTAGAAATAACATTAGTGACAAAAGATTCCATTCAATGCCGGGGATTTTTTTTTCCGTCTTTTTTGTTCATCTCCCTCTCTCTCTAAATACCAGGACACTTATTTGTCAAATTATATTCAATCTGCAGCAACCCCCCGAAGATCAGTTTCAATGAAACTGGAAACCAACAGGAAGGTAGAGACAGGAGTTTTGTGAAAAATCGCCTCGGTGACTTGAAGTATTTAATCAATTGAACGGTCTCCTGTCTTCCGTTATCATCTTTATTTTTCTCTTCTTCTCATATCATCTACTGTTTCTGTCTACCATTTATAAACCCTTAGCGCGACATTACAACAAACAGAAATAGTCCGAAAGCCAAAGGCGTTAGACGAGCTTGGGTAGATTTGCTTGGTGTCTAACAGTTCAAATACTGGCAACAGACTTGTCTACTTTTACAGAGGGAAAGTTCTTGGTCTATAAACACCCTAACCTTTAGTAGTATGTATTTGTTATTTCCGGTCTTCCTATCCAGCAACCAGATAAAACAGAAAATGACGTCCAGGTTTAGGTTCTCAACTCACTTCCATCTTAGTTGGTTACTAATCACCCTCCGCTACAAAGTTTGAAAAGGTATCTCGTCTCCTTCAGTACCAGTACAGACAAATATGACCACAACAAAACTGACCACTTATACATACCGAAACCTAAGATCTTATAAATCCAACAGGAAACGGAAGTTAGTGGATGAAAGGGACTTCAAGTTTTCCATCCGAGACTGAGCCAGGCTCTACAATAGCAGAACACAGTTTTAAGACCAACAATTAAAACATTGAACGATAAGAAGGAAGGCAGTCAATGTTATGGAGGATCTGTCCCAAAAGTTCCCGGAATGATTTCGATAAAGACCATGTCATTCAATACCAGTTTGCAACCTTTTCAGAGCTTTTCGAAGCTCACACTCCCCTGTCAACTTATCCGTCAGAAACTAAGCATCGCTACCTACTGCAAAACAAATTATTACGGAGATTTTTGGAACAGACTATGTAGACAAGACTGCAAGAAACTAACCAGCGAAAATTTGAAGAAGTTATTATTAGGTGGTACCTAAAAATTCTAACAGAACTCTAACTGAAATTCCTAGCCAGCTAGATTACTCAAAAACGTCTAATTTACATAAATCTACTAGTCTATTTACGTCTAATCAACGAAATATTTTCTCTAAGTCTACTTCTGTTTTGGTTTCGGTCCTGCCGGTTCACATTTCAGCTTTACGACCTCTTTAAGACTATCAAACAAAGGCGATTCCAAGACTCCAGGCATCATTTCACGAACCAACATCAAAACTGCATGTCTATCTTAGTCCTAACCCCGCATCATATCGTTGGAATCAACAAACTGGAAAATGCTTTCAAAAATTCTCAAAGAAACATAAAAAAGGGAATTTTTACACAAAATAAATCTCAATCCTAAATAGGTGACAAATTATAAAGGTGGAGGCAGCGGGCAGGCAGAGGCTCCAGAGGGGTCTCTCCAAATATGACGTGCTATTAGTTAACGGCTCCGATTCTTTTGTGTGTGTCTCTGCTCCTTTCCTTCCTCTACCTCCCTCCGGTATTGATATGGTGACGTTGCGGGTCAGTAACGCAAAATAAAACATCCAAATAGTATTTACACCTTCGGAAGGTATGAGTCGGGGGTGGGGGCAGGGGGCTAAACAAAACCATCAAAGTTTCTCGACTACGTTTCCATGAATGAATTGGACTCGGTCTCTCATCTGAGTTCCCATTATGTCCCCGGCCTTTTGAAATTTGTGTGAAATTTAGTTTGGATTTGTGTGTCCTCCCAAGTGGATCTCCGTTTGTCCACCTCATTGGACGCCCTTCACTGACTTTGAATCCCTTTGAGAATTTTAATTTTCTTTTCAGATTCCTTTCGAATTCCGACTTTTCATTGACCGAATAAAAATGAGGACGATTTTGGGACAAAAGACCCAACGAAGAGATTCTCCGACTCAGTCTCAAGTTCCGGGAATGAGAAACCGACTTTTTTGATAATCACAACGGAAAACGTGAAGGCAAGAGTCAAGAGAAATAGGCAAACCGGAAATAAAACAAAACGCTGACGTCATTTCAGACCCGGATTCCCTGACAGGTACGTCCATCCGAGAAAATCGAACAAGTCTCTCAAGTACTCCGAGAGGGAGGAATATCTTAAAGAAGAGATAATTAAAATTAGGTTCGTTCAGCGAAAGTGAAAGCGATCAGTGAGGAAACAAACGGTCCTGCCTTTGAGTTCTGTCTTTGACCCGAGGCTCCCGATCGGTATCTATCAATCATCTGATAGGAGAACGACTTTTGATCGATCAAACTTTCGCCGAAAATACCGGAGAAAAGACTGCTCTCGATTTCCTTCCAGCCATACCTTAATTAAATTAATCCGGTCAAAGTAGAGAAAGAGAGAGAGAGAGATTCCCAGGGACCCAATTAATTAGAATGTCTTGTCAGGATGTCACACAAGAAAAACTTCGGAGATAACGGGGCCCCTTACCTGCTGCGATAATCATGTCTTCCTTAATATCTTCTGACCGAATGAACATTTCGGACTTTGTTATCGTTTTTTATCTATCCAACGTCCGCAGTGGATAAGAGTAAACTTATCTGGTCGTCATCGAAGCGGAAAAACATTTCTGAGGCTCCGGTATCGTAGGTAGTTATACCAAAAAGGGACAGACGGGCCTCCGGGAAAGTACTCCCAGCAAATATCTTCTTGTTAGTAAAAAAAAACCATCGGCTCCATGCTTACCAACGTTTAATTAATTCTAATCAAGTTATACGAGAATGTAGACTTTCGAATTAAGGCCTGGGGAAGGAGCCCTCTACACACCCCTCCCACCCAAAACCACCACTAGACAGAGATCGATCGCATGAAGACTCTCAAAATGTCTCCCCGCGATGATGACTATTTGAGACTCCTGGCTAAAAAGAAAATTCAGGTACGTGACTGACGGACGTTTGGACAAGTAAAATGCGGGGGAAGAGGGACCTTTCGGCGACTACTCTCTCTCTCTGGTCAATAGTTTGTGTGACAGCTCACGAACATCTTCAAACAAGGAGGAATTGTACGAGTAGCAGCAACGTTAAACTCAAAAACCTCAAAGTTGTCTTTGACGAAGGGAAATAAGAAAGTGAAAGGAAAAGATAAGCAAACAAACCGTGAAAGGGGGTAGAGAAAGGAAGGAGAGACACAAGAGATGGTAGATAACAAGCGAGGAGATAAAAAATATATTAAATATCACGAAAAAGGAAAGGAAGTCAAGGAAGAAAGAAAGAAAAAGTAAGAAGATAGACGGAAGTTGAGATTATCCAAAAAGCGTGAAGGGGGTGGGACAGGGCGGGGTGGTGGTATTTTAAAAGGCTTCTCTTCTCTTCCGGAGAAAGGGATGAAATATTTTTCAATTTACTTCATTAAAATCTTCTGCCAACAAAAAATCCAAGTAAACTTGAGTTTACTCAAGTCGAGCGGATCTTCAACCCTTCATCTTGAAAAACGCATTTCCGGTATTGAGGGAAACTTCGCAAAGAAACTTTTCCTCTCTCAGACTCACCGAAGACTCCTACTTTTCCATCCCGTAGTCGTGGCGACAACTGGGATGTACTAGCGTAGAAGCGTACGATGTAAAGGGATGTACTAGAACGTAGCGATTTGGGAAGTACTCAACCTAAATATAAAGCAATCAAAACAAAACCGGAAATGAATGAATCTCTTCCTCGTTACTTTAGGATTCGTAGATACCTGAATGATAATAGGTACGCTTCAACCAACCCTCCTGGGTGCCGTGAAAAATTCGAAATAAACCTTTTTGATCATGTTTTAGGAGATTTGGCGCCCTTAATTAGTTGGTTTCCTGTCTACTGCATTTCCTAAATGATTGATTCTCTTCCTGTTTTGTCTTGAAAATGAGTTGTTTCATAAATAATGCACACTCACTCGATTATAGATTGCTACAATTGTGAGGTGTTAAAGTGAGCAGAACTTACGTTTGGAGATGTCTGAGTGTATTCATATGGAGTTGCCAATCTGTGCATAATTTATGAAATCACCCTCGGAGACATTTTTGATTTTACTAACCCAACAAGTAAAGAGGTGATTGCATTTTAACAGAGAGTTTCTCCTTCCGCCATTCCCACATTCCTCGCCTTCTGTCAGTTCTAGGTTACGTTAGCCCTTTCAGCACCTCTTAAACTTTCCGCCTGACAAATCCACGGAGACTTATTTGGGAGTGAATTTCACCTGTGGGCTCATTGCCCCGTTGACAAATCAAAACACTTTCTTCTCTCGGGGGACTAATCCACATCCTTACTCTGATGTAACTCCTTTGAGTGTGTAAACCGATTGACTTTCTCCTTCCCCGACAAGCGAAAAAAAAACAGAAAAACACCCATCACGACTATTCCTTCCAAACAAGTACTCGACAAAAAAACGGACTCAAATCTGCGCAACTTGGACAGTGCGGTGCCCCAAAGGGCCAACAACAAAATCACCAATTACATTTATTTTTAATGTATGTTCATTGCGTTTACTCGACTTGACATCACAAATCTGTGTTACGGTTGGTCAACAATTACAAACTCGAACCTGTCCAGGAGAAAAAAAGCCGTTTTGAGGCCGAAACACATACACACACACAAACCGAAAACACTCAACATTAACTGAGCTAATTAATTAAATTACAGGTTGCGTGAGGTCAGAACCATAAAGCCTCCCTTTCTGTAACCAACCCCTGGGCAGACAATTAAACAATCCAACAAAAACCTTTTTCTTTCAGGTTTCTCGATGTTATCTATCGAGAGAAACCTTTCAGTAATAAAACATAAGAAAAGGTTTCCGGAAGTGAGAACACTTCAAAAAGAAACTTCCACGGCGAGATTTCATGCGACAGTTGGTGCTCGTGCTTCCACACATAACCTCGAGCAGTGCGAACCAAAAATATTAAATCTAATAAAAGAAAGAGAGAGAGAGAGAGAGAGAGATTGAATTAAGGACGAGTAGTAGGTACCGATTTGATACCCGTGGGGGCCCTCAATTTTTTTCTATTTCCCCTCGCAACGCCACTCATACTGCCCCTCTCCAAATTATACCTCGATTAATTTCCATTGCGTAATGGCTTTTAAATTGAGTTTTATATTCTTTATGGGATGATTTCGAGAATTTTAATGATTTTTGCTATATTATAGACTACAATTTATAGAAGTCAAGTAAATCGATTATTGATTAACCGGAAGAAGAAGAGGGAGCAGGAGATAAAAAAAGAAGAAGCAGAAAACATAATCGAAATTTGAGGTTTTTCATTTGCCCGCACAACCGAATCTGAATACGCCACTGAACAAGATTTCCTTTTATTTTTTCCAGTCCTCTTCTCGCTCTGTCAGACGTTTTCAGATTACATTTGACCTGTATGTGAGTGTGTATAAGAGAGAGAGGGAAGGAGAGAACAACCCTTTTCTTGGTCACATTGTTCTGTCTCCTTTTGTTCCTTCCGGTTCCTTTTCCTTCGTTCGTTACGTTCCTTCCACCCGGTTCCTTATTAAACTGACTTTGTTCCCTTCATTACTTCTGTCTTTTACCTTCTTCCGGACAAAAAAATCGCCGATACCGAACTCGTTCCCTCCTCTAAGAATCGTATGCTATTGTCCTTTCAAAAAACAGGCCTGTACTCTGGTATGTGAGATCATTTGACCGCCACTGCCTTCTATGAAGGAAACCCAGTTAGTGTAGCTTGACTGTATAATCTACTTGTTACGTTAATCTTATCCTTAACAGTTCTGCGGGTAGCCAACTGCTTGATACCACACTATCGCAAAAATTTATCCGACACCTCAACGAAAGAACAAACCAACAAAACTTTATCCACTTATCCTTCAATTATACTTATAAAATCTATACAAAAGCAAAATAAAATACTCCCTATATATAATATATTTATAATATATACTACCGCCATCTCAAATTAATTTCAAAAGTTCAAAAATGTTGAAGTAGAATACGAAATGCAGTAACTGATTCGAGACAGAGGTGTGTGGGTATGTAGGTATGTGTGTATACATACATACATATATATGCACTAAATGTATAGATTAATTTAATATAATATATAAACATAACAAACCAGTAACTACTTTTGGTATTCGAATTCAATATTCCATTGCAGCAACTAATTTGAGACGGAGTAAGTATATATTAAAACTATAATATTATATTTATGAGTTTAGTGTTTTATTGTTACAATGATAGAATAAATTGTTTATTCGTACACGTGTAAGATCAATTTTCGATATAACGCCGCACCTATCAGTCAGCTGGCCCCAGTAGGCTAATATCAGTCTGGAGGTTAACTCTTCCGCCAGGTACCCGATTAGTCAGAAAAGCGTTTCAGCGACTGTTTTCAATAAACCACTCCACATTTAAGGTACATGCCCTCAAGCATCAAACACCAAAAATTCTGGAAAAAAAGCTTTTCAACCAGACAAACAGCTGGAGGATTCCAAAAAGGAAATTAAGGCTCGGAGACCCCAGATGTCGTTTCCTTGCTTTTAGGTAAAGTTCTAGGAAATGATAATAACACTAAAAAAAAGGCTTCAATTTGCCGCGCAACCCCCTCATCCCTTCCGTCCACTACGGAACCTTAGCCGTAAAAGCCTTATAATTAAGGGTTGGTGTTAGGGGATGGCGCGACGGACGGGGCGGAGGCGCCGGGGTCAATAAAAACACCTCGCAATTTCCTTAACCAAACTGGTAATTTATCAATTTGTTAAAATGGAGCCCCCTTTTGCCGAAATGGATTTAGATAATTGCGGATCTGTTATTACCCATTTAAACAAAGAAGGAAAGAAAAAAAGGGAAACGGAAAAAAGGTAAAAAAAAGGTACCTCGACCATTACCTAGACAATTTTCTCTAAAGGGGTTGTTCTCTGAGGGGTGCACTTAAAAAAACAATTTCTCTGGAAGCTTTTATCGCCTTCGTACGTGAGACCATTAAACGGAAGACCGAATATAAAAAAAAAGGGTAAAAACAAACACTTTTAGTAAAAACCGGAAACAGGAGTCAAAAACTACGAGGAAGTAGCTGGAAAAAGAAAATAAAAAAACTTTGCTCTCACATTTTCATTCTCTTAGTACGGTCCTGAAAGCAACAAAAATCCCTTTTACGGCAGGTAATTACGAGTCGCGGCAACATAAAAACAAACAGAGACAAAAATTAAAAAAATAAAATAAAAGGTGGCCCCCCAATTAAGAAACTCTTCTCATTAAAATCGTCTCAGATGTCATTGTTTTTGTCTTCTTTCCAAAGTTCCTTCTCCTGGTTTTATGAAGACATAATCTTCCGTTTCCGGTCTTCCAAAAAAGAAAGAAACACAACAAAAAACTTTATTTGGAGCCTTCATCAAAAATCCTGTCATTAGGGGCACGGAAATGATGGAAAAGTTTTTTTTTGTGTGCGTCTCCCTCCCATCCCCCGCGTACCTGGTTAATTGCCCAAGTCGCCATGTCCAGCAGTTCTTTCATTTAACGCTCTCATTACTCCATCTTGGATTCACTTACAAAGTCAACAAAGTGCTCATTGCATTGTCGAGAATGAGTGAGAGAGAGAGAGAGAGACGGAGAGAGAGATAATGAGGCCTTGACAATTGGCAACCTGCCTTGTTTAGGGCAACTGAACTCGTTTTGACGTCTTAATGGAGATGTTAGTCGAAATTCCTTTGCGAATCCATTCTCGAGAGACATTTTAACAAGAAAGGCTCTTTCATTAAGATTCAGACAATAAATTCAAGTGTGTGAGAGGTTGGAAATGACGGACGACACACCCCAAAGGAGAGAGTTCGCCGAGTGGATACGACGAGAGACAAACAAAGGATTTAAAGTGGAAAAACGATTCTAACAAAAGAAAAGACACAAAGCTGAGGAAAAACAGAGAAAAGACGTGCAAAAAACAATTCGAACAAAACAAGAGAGAACTCAAGAGAACACAAAAGGAACACTAGTAAATAGATGAATAGGGGGAGAGGGGGGAAGACAGCAACAAAAAAAGTCAAAACTTTGGCCATCAGCAAAAGATGCTGCTGATTCCAGCATATTTCACTCGGTTCCATTGTTTACTTTATTTATAAATCTTATCTATACGATGGAACAAATAAAGGCCAAGAATCCGGTGAATTAATGAACAAGTCGACTTGAATTATGAGGAAGTAGATACAAAAAAAGTCAGCAGATACGAGCTTTTTGTTTATGTCCTGTCGGCTGTTCTTCCCTAGAGCACGAGGTCAGCACAAGGCAGCGCTAGCGCGCACTGTTACAGGGCTTATACCCTCCCTCTTCTCCTCTTTACATGTGACTCTTCTTTTCTGAAACCCAATTTCTTACTTTTATGGGTTTTAACGACCACATCGGCGAACGTTTTTGGGACATTTTTCGGTGTCATTGACCTAGAGGTTTTGGATTTTGCTGACGTTCGAATCAAGAGCTTTGAAACTGTTTGGTCATAATCCCAACCGTTTCCATACAAAAGTTATTGGTGTGTCTATGAATAGACAGATTTCCAGAGAAACTGTTTTATAGACAAGTGCTTTAGACGCATACGCAGTGTGCATTTAACATCCTCAGACAACAAATAAGAAGGAAGAAGGATAACAAGAGGAACAAGTGAAAAAGAGAAAAACAAATCGAAGAACAGGAAACAAAGAAGCAGAAGATATACCGACAGATATCGAGAAAGGAGGTTTGAAGAGTTGACAGAAATCGGAATAAGGTTCTGTAGTACCTGTCACACATAACAGATATTCTAAAGCTTGTAACTGTGCCTCTACTAAACACAACAGTGACAACAAAGGAGCAGAAGAGTAAACAGCAGAAGAACTACAGTAGAATTTCCGTCAAATTGTAAGGCTCATCGAATGTATACTGGACAAATTGCGAACGCTATAGTGGAAAACATGCTGACGTCGTGCTCCAGAGTGGAACATCCGACAGAGCCTAAACAAAAAGCTTCTATCTGCTGACTTTTTTTTATCTACTCCCTCATTGATCAAGTCGACTTGTTTATTAATCCACCGGATCCCTGATCTTTATTTGTTTTGTCTTGTAGATAAGATTTATAAACAGTGGAACCGGATGAAATATGCTGGAATCAGCAGCATCTTTTGTAGCAGTAGACATCAAAAGTAAACAGGAGAAGAACTAAAAACAATTTAGACGAAGAGGCCATGAAGGAGATGCACGTGCACCGTATCCAGACAACCTAAAAATGTCTACAAAAATCTCCAGAGCCGCCCAACAACCATCTCCTCTTCTCCAGGTCCAAATTACGAATATCCCCAAAAACCCACACCCCGCACTACCCCGTTCAATCCGACCCTGATGGAACACACATAAGAAAAAGGAAATTACTTTTCTTCACAGATTCAGAGCACCATTCCAAAACCCTCCAAAATGTAATCTTCACACGATCAAAGCTCATCAAGAGCGGCATCTATTTCACGGTAAGCGGATTCCATGCAAAACGGGACTAACCGGAGGCGAACGTCCACGAAACGAGTTCCGCGCTTCCACTCGGCCGTTCTCGCCGGTTTTTTTCCCACTTTGTGTTCTCCTTCCCATTTTGAATATTTCGTTTGAATCAGTCAGTCACGGTCGAGACTCGAACGAGCGAGGAATCGAATCGTTGAGCGCGCCACAAATCGGAAAATGTTCGCGGTTTTTAACGGAAATCATTTCCTTTGAAAATTTTCCTCGTTTTTCTCTCAAAATTCGAAGAAAAGTTTTTCTTTCGTCCTATTTTCCACCGGGTACATATTCATAAGTTCGATTGTGTTTTTTGAAGTTATTAAAACGTTTTACTGAATTTTTGAGTTTAATTTCTTCCCGAAAAATTAAAAATTTCCAGAATATTTAAAGGAGAAATTTTTTTAGTGTGATACCGACAACAAAAAAATTTTCTAATAATGTGTTCGAAAAGGATAATTTTCTATTTTTTATTTACTTTTTTGTTCACGTCGAATTGCTTTTTAATTAGTGGTTCCAAAGAAATTGTTTCACCTTTGAGAATAGCTCAATGCCGGTCTCGATGTCTACAGAAGGTGAGAATACAAATTTTTCCTTTTTTTTCTCCAAACAATTTTCACTTTTCCACCCAAAACCAAAAAGAAAATTAGCCCCATCTCCTTTCGAATCCATAACCAACTTTTTAAATAACTCATTACACTACAAAGAAATTTATTTACTCTCACATGAGAGAAGTAAAAGAAAGAAAAAGAAAAGAAAGAAAATTCAAAATTTTAAATTAAATTAGAAACTTTCCGGTTTCGAAAAGTCCAGAGGGAATACGTTACAAAAATAGAAAATGGGAAAAGTTATAATGATTTCTTACTAACGTTCGAAAAGAAAACCAATTTTCTTTTCTTCTTCGTGGGGAAATAGTTGAGCGGAACAGAAGAACATAAAAAACCGGAAGTTGATTAAGTATAGAATCAGTTTAAATGTTCTGGAGAACACTCCAAAGCTTTGGGAAGTTGAAAGTGACGTAAAACTTAAAACTGGAGATGAAAAATTAGGATGACCCACCTCCTGTCCCTCAAGAAACCGGAATAAACATTTCTTCCGTGATTCGCTGATGGATAGTAATCGAGAGATTTTGGGGGGAAATATGGCTGAGTCCAACGAAAAACAAAGAAAGGTTTACAAAAATGTAAAGAACAGATAAGTTGTAGATAAGAGCAGATAAGGAAAGAAGGGAAATTAAGATGACCCACCCTCTGTTCCAAAAAAATCGGAATACGTCTCCCGCGAACCGCTGACGGATAGTGATTAACAGGAAGTGTTGGAAGAAATGTGGCCAAATCAAACGAAGAGAGATTTAAAAAAGTACAGTAGATAAGTTGTAGATAAGTGTAGATATGGAAAGAAGGGAAATTTTCCTAAGTTTCCAAAGAAACTGGAATAATTATCTCTCTCGTGAACCGCTGACGGACGGTTACTATGGATGGTGTTTTGGGGGAATGTGACTAAGTCAAACGAAGATACAGAGAGATATATTGTAAAAAATGAAGAGTAGATAAGTTTTAGATAAGCGTAGATAAGGAAACAAGGGAAATTAGGATGACCCACTCCGAGTCCCAAATAAACCGGAATAAATATGTCTCACGCGAACCGCTGACGGATGGTGATTGGCAGGAAATGTTGGAAGGAATGTGGTCAAATCAAACGAAAGACGAAGAGATATAATGAAAAGATAACCCAAGTAGAATCAGTTCAAAAAGCTGTAGAAAATTTAAAACAGGAGACGAAAAATTCTGCTGGAAAGAAGGGAAATTAAGATGACGTACCCTCTGTCCCAAAAGAAACCGGAATAATTATCTGTTCCACGAACCGCTGAAGGAAATTTTGGGGAAATGTGAGTGAGAACCAAAGACGAAGTTGTGATAAATAACTATAATCTCTGAGTGACAAAACGAAAAGAGGAAGTGGGAAGGAGAAGGAGAGGAAGCGGAAAAGGAAAATTCAAATTTTAACAGATAAAAGAGAACCCGGAGAAGAGTTTAAACGACAGATCGAAATTAGAAAAGATGAAAAGTCAGATGACTATACGGCAGAAGATAGATGAACTCCGCGTTGTCCCATCGGTGAGGAATTAGTGCTAACTCACCACCAAGACTTTGAGACATCTACTCTAAGACTAGCTAAAAGACGAAACCTAACAAAGTAGACGAACGAGAGTTATTTGGTGAAACAAAAAATTCCTTCAAAACCAGAAGATCTTACACACATGATCACATACATCTACCTTTCCATCGACTTTCTTTTCGATCATTTCCAACTCGACCGCAGGGACTCGTGACCAGGGTCGAGGTATAGGCAGGGAAAAGGATGTCTCGGTGTCGGGGTTGGTTAGTTGGTTGGTGGGACGGGGGCACAAAAACCATAATTTCCATCTCCGGTCATGTAGTAGATATGACCGCAGCACGTTCTGCTCTTGTTTTTCGCTCACCGATCGAATTCGGAGGTTGAGCGTATCATATACACGCATGACCGGATTAAGGGGCGGGCAAATTTGATAATTTCCCGGGGGCGCCTACTATATCTACACTGATAAACTCAATTTTTGGTTGATTGTAATTTATGACTGTGAAATAAACAGCTTATTTCCATAAAGTGAATTGTACTCGGGGAATATGTAATTGGGATTTTACTCGATTTTGCTGAGAAAAATTTTCTTCTTTCTCCTCTTCGTACGCCTTCCTCCTAACCCCCAATTCTACCCCCCGCCAATCGGTTTTCCTTGCGGATTATCCGCCTTCTCCTCCCGTTACATATATTATCCTTTTTAAAAGATGAGTCTCACATCCTCCAGGCCAGGGTGTTTCTCTAGTCATGTAATAAAATGTTTGCCTGATTTCACTCACAAAGATTTTCTCTCCTTTTGTCTGTCTGGGGAATTTTTTTTTATTACAGAACACGGACACAAAAGAGACAAAATTTATCCATTTTCGTTCTCTATAGATACCTTGGGAAAAAAATTCGTACAGGTTTTAAATACATTAAAAGGAACAATACAATGACGGAGTAAGGGGGGGAACACCCAAGAACTCAAAAATCAGGGAAGCGAGAAAAAAAGGGGAAAAGACAGAAACATCCAATTTCAAAACGTACCTGAAATCCTGAGACATTTGTGGTACCCATACTCGCTCGCACTCTACGAGAAACTGAACTATGTCACTTTATACAGGCGTACCAACACTAGGTTCGTGGCGGGTAAAATCTCCATTCGAATGTTTCCACGACTTATTTCCCTCAACACTATTTACTGTCTATGGTTGGCATCGCCACAACATTATTTTGTGATACGCAACCTGAAAGAAAAGACCTCGAAATTATCGGAGTTTTATTTCTGTATAAAAATTATGTGCGAGAACCGGAAAAGGCTCGCTTCTTGAGTATAGTTTTAGAGGAAGATAGCAGAACTGTTTTGAAATTAGAATTTTCTAGAATTTCAAATTCCCGACGAGGAGATAATAATTTCTGAATGACCAAAAATAGAATTTTAAAAGAATGCACTACAACTAGATATCCACTTTGTCTTTTTAATATTATGCCTTCCTTGGTATAATCCAAATTTAGGTTTGTCAAACCGGATACAGTAAACAAATTCAAAGACCTCAGTTTTCTTGCTTTATGGTCTTACTCTTTGTTTATTTCTTCTTCTGGTAACTTTCTTCTTCGTTTATTGATGTCTACTTCTATCTTTTCTTGTCTTCTGTCTTACTTTTTTTGCGTTTTGCATCTTCTGTCATTTTTCTACTTCTCGTTAGCTATTTACTGCTATAATTTGTCGCTTTTTCCTTTTATCTTTCTACTCGTCGGTCGTTTATTTTGACACCACTGAGTTCAATTTAAACATAATCAATGAAGGTTATAAGTGATAAAGTCTAATTCTAACTTCTGTCTACTTTTGAGAAGTTTCTCTTTCCATTTATGTATGAGTATGACTGCTACTCTCAGTAGATCTTCTGTTTCCTCTCTCTCTTACTGTTCTTAGGTTTGATTTTCTGCTTCTTACTTACTCTTATTTTTCTCTTTGTAGTTTCTATCTTGTTGTCGAAGTATCGCAATAAATTAGCCTAAAATTGGCTTTCTTTAAGTGTTTATCTATGAAAGCTTCCCTCTAACATTTGTCTAGATACTACAATTAATTACTTTTTCAAAGATTTAATCAGACAAATCAAAACAGAGAGATCATAACGAAGGCAAAACGAGAACAGATGACGATACAACCAGAATTTCTTACACTCGCGTCTGAGAAAGACGACAAAAGGGAGAGGAAAGTCTAGTAAAGAATCATCGACCCAGAAAAATCCAAACCCGAGTCATTTCGGGCAGCTGACGTTTCGAAACAAAAAATTTCTTTCTTCCGTTTCGTCGTCATGTCGCATTTTACTAACCGCAACAACCATTATCAACACAAAAAAACTTTCATTTCTCTAAAAATTCCCTTCGTTTAGTACAAAACATTCTTTTGTTACTTCCCCTGTCAACAATAACCATAGTCAACCCAACCCAAAGGCAGAATCAATTTTTAAATTTCTGAAACAAAAAGAATTAAGAAACTCCAATAATAATAATAAGCGTCAAAAGTAATAAACTAAAAAGAAAAAAAAAACAAAAACAGAAGCCGACAATCAAAATAACCAAAAAAACAGAAGCAATTAACTGACAGAAACAAAACAACAACAACAAACAACAAAGAAACAATCAACGACGGTTTGGGTGAGGACGGGAACGGAATGGACGTGCGTTTCAGAAAAGAAGAAGGATTTAATTTATGGAAGCTGACGAATCGTGGCAGCTGCGGCAGAAGACCGATCATTAAAAAAATTCTACTACCACGTTTTCCAAAAGACTAATTTGTCCCAGCTCCCTCAAAAAGTGGAGAGGAAAAGGAAAACGAGAGGCCACACATGTTTCGTATACAAAACAAATCTCATTCAAACTACTCCGAGAGAAGTATTTCCTGGAAGAGAAGGAGAAAGATCTGATTTTGACAAATGTCCCGGTGAAGTCCTGTCCGGAGGACACCAGAAATATAAGAAAAAAGTTTCAGGTAAATTCTTTTCTCCCACGGTGAATGGTAAGACATCAATTCGCGTCACCTGACAGGTAATTTCGGGTGAAATGACCCCGGTAAACGAAAATGACTTCCATCACTCTTCTTCTCCTCTCTCTTTCCTTTTGTCTTTCGCCTCATTATTAAATTTACGGATAAATCTGGTCCTTTTCGGGTGATGGACGGCTAAGGTCTTCGTCGGATGTCGCAACTACAAAATACGTTCGACCTTTTACCATCCTTTCACCTCCGAGAGCGTGTGTGAGCGATGGGGATTACTCTCGAGGTAAGAGACAGGTGAGAGCACGACTTAATCTAGCGTAAACCACGAAATCGGATGAAAGGATGGCCTCTTCCAAGTCGTCAAGTCGATGACCAAGAAGAAAGAGAGACCCAACCGAGCTTTTACTAATTAATTCAGAGGATTTCAACTTGTGACTCTTCTAATTAACATTCAAATGACTAAACGCGTTAATGATTTCGTCAGAAGGGATGATGCATTCGAAACAACACCCCCCAAGATCCGAGGGAGGATTTTGAAAAGGTTAAAAGCCGCAATGCCGTCTCCCATTTTTAGTAGAAACGAGATGAGTTTGATGAATTAGGCTCATCATTGTTACTGACCTCATATTTTGAACGTGTCAGTTCGTCAGGCTTTATTTGGACCGCTTCGACTGGTACCTCAAGGCCCTTCCCCTCCCACCCACCTCCCTCTCCGACTCGAGACATGTGTCGATTGAAAATGGCCACTTACCGAGAGAGTAATCATTTTAGATGGTTCCTCCGAGGTGAAGAGTCTAATAACCTTTTGAGGACTTGTCATAATTATTTTCCATTTCACAATGAATAATAGGTTCCACGAAGGTCGGGGGTCCTTGAATTAAATCGGGTCATTACTTTCTTCCATCAACCACTGTTAAGAGGTCATGATATCCGAGAAAACAGTCACGATTGAAGTCACAAATCGTCCTAATTCCCATCGAAAGCTTTCAATTATCCTAAGACAAAAAGTTGTCCACCGAATGTCGCTTTAACGCTACCATTGATCTCATCGAAGCGAATTACCGCCAAAAAACAGGGATAAGTCACAAAACCCAGAACCCCAAAGGAAGCGCTGTCTCCTCAGGGCTTCCAGAAACATCTCCCCGACAAACAACAAAAAAACAAACCTCACGAATCAATTCTGAAAGCAGTAAACAATTTTTTGAAAGCGCGCGACTTCACGCAAGCAAACGCACGTAAACATACACACACACAGGTCAATGTGGCTTCCAGGCATTTTATCCATTCGATACCTGGACTAATCCGTGCCCCGGGCTAAGGTAATGTAATTATCTTGTCGGGCAAAAAGAAAAAAAATTTTTTTTTGACTGTTTACAAACAATGATCCATCCGGGTTTTCTATAAACATCTTCAATAAACGACTTCATCCGCCAAAAAAGAACTGAGAGAAAAGGTTCGCAAATATCTCAACATCCCCCACCTTTTCTTCATACCTGCCTTTCACCTTTTTAACCCATCTGTCATTCCTTTGTCAAACATCTGGATTTGGATCTTGGCACCATGTTCGAGAGAAAATTAAAATTTTCGGTTTAACCTTATTAAACAACACCAACAACAACAAAGGACCACGAAGAAGACGAAGAGAAAAAATCTATTTTAAGTGGAAGGCCCTCCGGACGCCTTATTTCAGGTTCGGGTCGTTATTAATATGATGCAACTCATCAAAATTAAACTTTTATACAATTTAACTAAGCCCCCTCCTCCCGAATTCGAACTCTACCAACATTCTTCCGTGCCTTCCTCGGCCCTTTTTATTTTGTTATTACTGTAATTGCATTTCGATTTTAAATTATAATCAAATTGTTATTAATTTTTTCCTCCCATTTTGTTTATTTTTTTGTTCTCCTCCTCTTGTGTCTGTGTCTGTGTTTGTTTCCATATTCGGATGTGTGTCTACGTCTGTGTTCCTGTTGGTACTTCCATTAATAAATCGTTTTGATGGGTTTTTGTGTGACTTCATATACCTGAAATAATTTTTTGGGGTTTCCAAATGGTAGGGTCGTAGGGATTGTTTAAACATCTTCTCATTGTTTTCATTTCTTTGTTTTTTTTTCTTTATTGTCTTCTTCGTCATCTTCTCCTCCCTTCTATCTCTTTCGTGATTTGAAAATTGATATTGAAACAGTGGCATTTGTCAAATGGAGTCAAAATTTATTTTTTCCCTTTTCGAGAAGAGGTTTCGCATCTGTTATACCCCACCACCTCAATTTAGATGTCTGTCGATGTTCGAAGGTAGATAATTGAATAGTTAAAAATGGGTTGCGGTTACGTTAAACAAGTCGAGCATGGGTTAAATGAATGAAGAAAAGTTTTCAAACGAATATAAGAGTATAAATTATCTAGAGAACATCCGAGTCGATAACGACCGCAAAGTAGAACTGTACAAATGCGAAAGTAGGAGTCAAGTGTTTCCAACAACAACACAAAAAACTGTAACAGATGTCAATGTCTGAAAATGGAGAAGACTGACTCGGTTCACCTTAAAAAGAGTTTGTTGGCAAGCCGCCGGTTGACACTCATTACCTTCTCATTAAGAGAGGCAGAAAAGACAAGGAATCGCGTTCTGCTAGGACGTGTCCCATGAAATAATTTCCAACTCTAATAAAATAAAATAAAAAGTCAAGCAACCAGGCAAGCTAAAACCTAAAAGAATTTCAGGCAACCAAATCTTCAACATAATTACCCATCAAATGGTAATCCTGCTCCTGGTCCACTTTGAACCGGACAATAAAAAAAGTGAGCGCTCTTCCAAATTTGACAAAATCGCAGTCACGCAACGGTTTTTTCTACACGTTTTGACAAGTCTTTACAACGCACGCAAACCACATCTTGACAGGATGCATCTCCCTTCGCCTCCGGTTATGGTATTCCTTAGGAGAAACACCTTACCCACCCACTACCCCCAGGCCTCCTCCCCGATACCATTTCCATTTTTTTTTACACACACAATGGAAATAGAAATTAAAAATTTTCCGGGTGGCATCAAATAATGGCCGACGGGGTCCAGTCAAACCCATCGCCCAAAACGATTAGGCAGATTATCTTTAAAACCGAAAATATGGCCAAAAGCCATCGGGATAGAGAGAGAGAAAACGATGGCCATCAAAGTACCCAACTCTTCTACGCCATTACGCCACATCACAATTACAACTTCTGTGCCGTAACCGGTAATCAAATAACGTTTAAAATTAATCCCTTTTAAAACGCAAATTATAACTTTCCATCCTTTGTTCAATCAAGTTGTTCAACATGCAACTTTTCTGACCGACCCGACGCTAATGCATTCGATTTGTTGCAGCAAACCGACAGACAGACTTTCCTCTCCTCCCGGCTCTTCAATTCCAATCCCTTTTCTCGAGAACGAAAAAAAAATGCGAAAAGTTAAATAATAACGAGGCGGTGATGTCTTCCCTCCTAGACGTATCACTCGAAGACAAGACTCGTTGAACTCTGTTCGGGGCCATAGCTAAGGAGTTGAAATTGGCCTTGCCACCGGTAAAACCGACCTCTTTCCTCTTGTTAGCACCGGCTAGCGGTAGTTAGTCTATCCACGCACGCTTTTCCCTTTTACTTGGAATTCATATCTTTCGAACGCTCCGTTTGGACGGATTGATGGCTCGTAAAAAAAGTTCAAGGCGACCTTCCAACGTTCACGTGACAGGGGAAGTCGTGAAAAATGCAATAAACTTAATAAAAATGGAATAAAAGTGGAAAAGAAGAACGAAAACGATCGAAAAGTTATAAACCGCGACTCGGAGCCATTACCCAGATTGAATTCTTGCCATTGGCTGACTTTTGGTGACAAAATTCCCACGATGCTTGGGTCCTTGGATTCTTGGGATCCTCCATTCCACCAAGTTATTGTTACCACTTGGAAACTATATCCACCAAAAGCACTGCTCTACCCTTCAAGTTAGTTACTCGATTTCACACCGATTTCTTCCGTTAATTGTTTCTCTCGGTAATTTCCTCGAGCATCAAACTCTGCAAATATTTGATTCCGTCGTGCCGTATCCGTAACCCCCTTCCCGTTCACCTAGAAAAACCTCATTAAAACAAAAAGAAAAATGAAACCCAACAAAGAGAGAAAGAGAGATGAAAGGAGAAATGGAAAACGGATGTGACAACACGTAACAACACAACACACACACACAGAAAAACGCGATAACTATACGTGTCACAACACGTCCACTTCAACACTCCACGACACTTTCGAAAAGTATAATTTTCGGGGAAAACAAGGCTGTTTTTCATTTGCGTGAAAAAGACTCGAAAACATACGCGACACGTCCCATTTAATGTCCTCTCTCTGACCTTTTAGCACTTCGTTTTTATTTACACACTCAAACGAACCGTCAAACTCCCCAAAAACTTTTCTCTCCTTTCACTGAAAATTTTCTCGCGTGTGTCGCTCTCTTTGTCTTTTGTTCCTTCCAAAGTGTTCCTACCCAACCCCCACCCTGTTATTTACATTCGCAAATTGCTCTTCTCAAAAGGACAAGTTTATCTACAGTCAAAATCCTTGACTGCCTTTATCAATCAACGAATATTGTTACATGCCGGGATGACGTGTTACCATATAGACTTATTCAGTCACTCGCGGGGAACTTCTAAACGGACAGCCACGTTTCGTATCGTGTCTCGAACCGAAAACCTTGAAAACCATGTGTTTTCAGCATTAGCCTCGGAGGAAATCGATTCTTAAAAGACGCACCATAATCATTTTTATTTGGTTTGTTTAAAAAGAAAGAGAGAATAAAAATGGAGGAACCAAGTGTTACAATCATGTTTCTCTAATATAGATAATAAACGACGGCGGACCATGAACGCAATGAAAATATGTAATTTGACAAAATAACAATATCTGATATTCACGGAGTCGTTGGAGAAGGTGTGTGGGGCGGGGGGGCGCCTCTTTAACTGGTAAATTGTTTCACCGTTTGGGGGCTCTTATCATTTTTTTTCTCCTTTTGATTACTATGTTTCACGGTGCCACATCATTTTTGTATTTTTCTTTCTTTTTTTTTTACATATCTTCTCGGGTGTGATATATGAGGTGTAATGTCGTTAATAATTCATCGTCGGCCTTCTACTCCACTTCTCTCCTCCCATTCTTATGCGAGGAAGGAAACCCTACCGGGGGGCTGGTGAAAAATCGAGTTTCTCTTCTCCTTCTTTCCTTCGACTTCCTCATTTCCCAGAGGGTCTCCTTCTTTCAAAATGTCAACCCTTCGGAAAAACTTTTTATTTTATACATACAGAAGACGGTCTCCCATCCCTTCTTCCTTTTATTTTTTCCTTTTCGGTTCGTACGAGTCCAGAATTTTAACGATTTAGCTGGGAGAGAATGGGCTTGAGGGTCGGGGACGTAGGTGTTGAAAATGAAATTTTGAAATTTGAAAGGGAAATGAGATTTGGGTTCGAGGGAGAGAAAGAAAAATGAAAACGAGGGTTTGTATTACCACACCAGCCGTCGCTTACTATTTTCATCAATTTCCCTCAACACCTGCGAAAGTACAAAAACTTTTACCCCAAATAAGATCGCAAAAATCCAGAATCATCCAAAAAAGGTTTTCAACGAGCCCAAAACAAAAATCGAAGGCTCGAAAATGAAAAAACATAAAACGCAGTTTAGAACCTTAGATGAATGCTGATTGAAAATTGTGAAGTGGAGAACGAACAATAAAAAAAAGCAATAAGCGAAGAGAGAGGAGAATAGGAAATTCGATGGAACGGAAAGAAAATCGTACGAACGCGAAAACGAACATAAAAAACATGAGCGAAACATAAAAAAAAGAAATAACCATCATTTCGTGTGAGAGAGTTGGAGGAAGTAAAAAAAGAAAATCAAACAAAGAAAAGCGAAACAAGAACCTTTCGAAATTTACAAAAATCAAACAGAACAAACACGCGGGGTACAAAAAATCGTTCAAGTCCAACACGAACCGGAAAACAAACCCGAAATAATCAAAATCCTCAAAAAAACCCTTCACCAGAGGGGCCATTAAAATTCTCGCCCCCTGGCCGACGGCCGTCTCGTAAATTATCGGCACCATTTCAGGTACCACACGAAAATTAACCGGGGCACCCCGCTAAACCAAGAAGCAACTAAGAAGAGAGGCTAAGGGAGGAGTGGAGGTGAGGATGGAGAGAACATCAAAACCACATTCCCTTAATCAAAAAACCTACAAAGGCCTATGATTCCGGGTGCCTGAGACCTGTGGTCGTAAACCAAAATTAACCCCAAAAAATATCTGAACGTTGACTTCACGCGCGTCCGACGGTTCGGCCGGTAATTTTCTTGGGGTCCACTTTTTTTTGGGAGTTTTTTTTATTTTGAAAACGGTAGGAACTAAATGGTCCGTAACCGATGACCGTAACCGAACGTTTTAAAATTTTTTTTAACTACCGGGGTATTACGGTTCTACCGGAGTTTACGGCTTCTTATGTTTTCTTCCCATGGTTTTCGAATTTTTACGCTCGACACTTATGACAAATATAAAAAAAAACAGAAAAAATCAAAAATGAAAATAAAAAACAAGTTGACTTGCGCACGCACTTGATGAGAAGATATTCTGAGACGTTCGGACGAGCCCTCCTACATCATCCAAACCTTAAACCTCACAAAACTGCTGCACTGAGTATAGTTCAAACAAACCTAATTTTGACACAACGCCTCAACCTACTAACAACTTCAAAAAGTAATAATAACGATGGTAATGTATTAGGTGGACCGGAAAGTAATATCGCGTACATGTTACGGTAAAAGTGATAAATATTCCCGAAACTAAATTTGATAAATGTGAGAAGTCACTCAATACTTATCACATTTACCGGATAAATATAAAACATCCAGCTCGTAATTTGAGAAAACTTTTATTAAATTCTCCATTACAAGTTGAAGATTTCACAAACTAACTGGTAAATGTGATAAACATACGCTACGGTACAAGGAACAAATTTGATGAATCATCTACAATGCTCTGCGATTTTTCATAATCACCAACTAAGCTTGGTATATCAAACAAATTGCTGAATATTTATCACATTTACTGGCTTATTTATAAAATCTCTAGCTCATAATGGAATTTGATAAAATTTTGCTCACATTTGTCAATTTTCTGGCGAAAGACAAGCAGTCCAAGCAGCTGTGCTCGCCAGTAACAGAGTTGAACCTCCATATACACGAGAAGTGACAGAAGCGCCGCACCTGAGCAAAAACTGATTAAATTCCTATTACGAGTTGGATATTTTATAAATTATCCGGTAAATGTGATAAATATTTGACTTGTCACGTTTATCAAATTTTGTGCCAAATTAAAGTTTGCTCAAATTTTTGGTTTCCGTCACTTCTCATCTATTAGCCGGTTCTTGTAGGGAAGTTTGTTCACTGTCACAGCTGCTCGGATTGGTTGTCTTTTGTCAGAAAAGTAACAGAAGGCAAAAATCTGACCAAACTCTGCTAAACATCACGAGTTGAAGATTCTATAAACTCCAGTAAATGTGATAAATACTCGATACTCTGTCACATTTACCAACTTTAATTGGCGATTATGAATAATCACCGTAAATCATATATAATGCCCGATTTATCACTTTTACCGTAAAATATATCTCAAGTGTAGGCACAGAACCGTAATTATTTTCCGGTTCACCAAACCTTTCATTGTACACTCATCTCGGGTGTTACAATGATGACCTATACAAACATCTTTACAAGACCAAAACCAATATTAAGAGAAAGTAGAAACTAAGCAATACGTTAATAAATAAATACACAAGATAAAGATCAAACGATAAATTAATAAATAAATACATAAATAAAATAAGATATGAAAATGGCGAAACATAATAAATTAAAATAACTCCGTTCCCGGAATTCAATGCAGCTTTTTACAGTAAATAATAAATGTCCGAATGAATATTATATATTTAACACCCTAGGAGAGTGTAATATAGATAAATAATTTATACTATACATTCAATATCACTTCAGGATCTTTCTAGAACTTTTCAAAACCCCGTCTTTCCACCGGTAGGCTTCAAAACGAGCCTACCTACTCCAACAATACCTCTTCCCGCTCCCAGTCGGCGTTAGCTACTACCCAAGACAACCATTCCGGCGATTTTTGGGACAGGAACTGAATAAATTTTGACACACAAGCACTCATATTTAATTACACTATTTAGATAAAGAGTCACGAGTCGAGGATATGAACCAGAAACTAAAATTAAACGAAGACCTACATTCCCAAAGGATTGCGTAGAGTCTGACCCAAAACGAATTGAAAGTGGAGGCAATTCCCAAGCCCCCGACCTCTTCAAATTCAAAAACCGGAGGCGGGAGAAAAATTTAGAAAAAGAATAAAGAGAGCCGGAGAGAAATCGAAAACTTTAGACCGGAATGAAATTTTTTGAGGGAAAAAATAGATGAAACGAAGAGGAATGAGGAGCAAACGGAGAGAGAGGGAAACTAGAATTCTTTAGAAAAGGAGGTAGAAATGGGTTTTCGAGAGAGAGAGAGAAAGAAACCGAGGATGAAGATAAATTGGAAAAAATTAAAAATGAACGAATGGCGAAAATGAAAAAAAATTTTTTTTTTGCTGAGAATCATAAGCTTCCTCCTTCCACATTTCACTCACCACTTTGAAGAGAGAGAGAGAGAGCAATGGAATGGTGTTTTGATTTCAATTTCGATGACTTATACTCTCCAGTGGCGTAAATGGCTCTCCTCACCCGGCAGAGGTCAAAACCATCAACCTCAATGAACTCCAAAATCTCTCACGACAACCAAAACCGTTAAATTCTTTCTAACCCACCCCCCAAAACATTTTAATGAATCACGTGTCGATAAGACAAAACAAAAAAAATTTCCACATCCACCATGAATGATGACTGTAGACAGACGGACGGACATTTTCCGTTGACAAAAACCCCAAAAAGATATAATTCAAAAATTATGTCACCTCTATCTTTTCATCCCTTAACAAAAATATTTTTATCTCGACCATCTGAATGACAAAAAAAAGGAAAGAAATCTTTCTCGGAATTTGGGGGGAAAGAAACCAAAAAAAAAGAAAAATGACATAAATCAGAAGAATCGCAAAAGGGAAAGATGAAACCGATAAAACCGTCCGAGGAAAGATGGTCGAAAAACGTGAGGATTGTGAGATTTCTCGAGATTGAACATCACCCCGAGGCCTACGAATATGTACCCCTGTCAATTGTTATCCAATCTCGTTTCCTCCTCCGGTTGACAGTATCGGAGCAAGTAACAACGGCCATTACCTCGAGAAACAAAATATGGCGCCCGAACCGGTCACATGATAACAGAAATTGACTTTTCCACTGACAACATCATTAATAAAAGACCTGATGGGAGTAGGATTGGGTTGAACTTGAGCCTTGACACCATCTTTCGTTTCCTTTTGGTTTGGAAGTGTGTTCGGTGCTGTTTGTTTGAATAGGTTTAGCACTGCAAGCACACTACCGGTACTACTAGATGCCAGATAGAGATAATAGAGGAAGAGGAAGGACTGATAGGAAGCTGAGCTTCCTATCAGTCCTTCCTCTCTTCTCCATTCTCATCTAGTAGTACCGGTAGTGTGCTGGTGCTAGGTAGTTCTATAGTACCTCCTTTCAGTAGACATTCCCCACCCATAATCTCGCAAATTATTAGGGCCAATCCTCGATTGTTCTTTAGTGTCGCCATTTTACTGATGCTACCAAACTGGGTAGCTCTATCCATCCCCAACTACGCCCGATTATGACCCAACTTTGACCTCACCTGCTAACCTATTAAAAAATCAAAACAATTAATCCAATTAGATGACAACAGATAGCCAAAATCTGCTGGTGCCACGGTCAGACAAAACCCCGAGACCTCCCTGACAGGGTCGCCTACCACACACCACCGAACACAACAATCAACTTCGGGCTAGCCCTCCGCGACGACTTCCTTCGCCACCCAGTTTGTGTCATGTTTCTTCACACAAAAGAACCTCGACTCTCTCTCTCTCCTCCTTCATAACGGATTCCTTCGACTTCCTTTAAAGACTTTAGACTAACTCGTGATGCGAAATCCTCGAATTGATTCGAAATTGTTCGAAACGGGTCCGAAGGGAAAAAAACGGATTTCACGTTCTCAAAGTCGAAAATTGGTCGCCATTCGACCGTTCACTAATTTATGGCAAAATAATTCATTTCATCAAATTTAATTGCCCCTTTTTCGGAGGGGGAAAATAACAGTAATTACCCTGTTTACAGCCTTAAGTGCAAATTATTTTATTCAAATGACGGCAGATTATGTCGGTCTGTCGTGCATAACAACACCACCGCCGACAACACCATCGTCCGCTTAGGTATTTTCGTGGAGGGCCCTTCGCCGAGGTTTGCGCTCTTCTCAAGCACTTTTCAACTTAGGCTTACGCGAGAAATATAAAATGGCGCCGTCGAAGCAATTAACTTTTAAAGAAAATAATTTACTCAAACCATCTACTTCCGCTACAAGTTCAAAATTTCTTCTTCCACGTCACCTACAACAATATTATCAACCTGTTTCCCAAATTCTTGGCCTAGTTCTGTAACTCCTTCAACTTTTTGCTGTATGACTTCTGTTCCTGTCTTCTACTTTCTACTTGTACTGTAATTCTCTATTCTTCTATTCTTTTGTCAGCTTCTATCTACTAGCTCCTATTTATCTATCCTATTGGTCTCTCCCTCTTTCATTTTCTTACATATCACTCTCTTCGTACTACTTTTTTGTTTTATTCTCTCCTTCCGATCGAATTCTTCTAGACTTGCGGCTAGGTCTATTCTGTAAACTACCTTAAACCTGGGCCAACTACTTGTTATCTAGAATTTGAAGGTGGTAGTTAACTAGTAGATAATAAAAAAGTAACATACCTCTGTTTCCTTCCTTCAGTCTTTTATTTTCTTCTTATGTGTACCATCTACTTCTCATTTGGTCTTTCTGCCTTAGAACACTTCTTCGAACTTCCTCCTCTTTACTATCTCACACACCTACACGGCTAATAGCCATGATGGCTAAGTCCAACGGACGCTTCTTCTGGGTAGATACTACAAGTCTTTACTACTCATATCCTTCAACCCCTTTTGTTTGTGTTCGTGATTTTCATTCATTCATTCATTCCTCACAACCCAAGTTGGAGTAAAATGTCACAGGTAGCTCCACATCAAATTACACCACTTCCGTGGGTAGTCGGCTATCATTACCCGACCTAAGGTTGCGTCAGTTGGTGACACCTGAAACAAAATTTCCTGTTAGTGGTCTCATAGATGACTTTTCGATATTGATTTCATTTAATCAATTCAACACTTCGATAATCGAAAACCAAAGACTCTCAACTTTGACAAAAAAAACGCACGCGTATCAAATGGACAAAACAATTTCGCAAAATAAACTGGTCGGTTAAAGCAAACAACAGAAAACAAATCTATAAACAACACACTCACGTCTGACGATTTTTCGTAAACAATATCCGATTACGCTTGCGTATTTCGAAAAGAAAGGAGAAAAAAGCTTTTTTCGAAATCATTTCTATTACCGAACATAAATCCCGAAGGTTTATTCGACTTCATTTCCTTTTCGCGCTCCATTTTTTTTTCTCCTAACGCACACGATAATTTTTATTTTTTATTTTACCATAAACGTGTGGATTCATTTCCGGTTTAATTTTTTTCCCTTTTTGGGGGGGGCTAAAGAAATGGAGGTCCATATTGTATACTTTTATATTTTTTTAAAAGATTTTCCGTTTGACTTTTCACACAATTTCGGTTGGATTTCCGCTTTCCCTTCTATTTGATTTCCTTTAGACCTTTCTTCCGGTTGATTTCTTCTCACAATTTTTGTTTTTCTCTTTTTTTATTGTTTTTGGGGGAGGGTAAGGAGAAGGAACGAAAAGGATTCTTCGCCTTCGGTTGACCTTTCATTAAACCTTTTGCTGGGTTCGAAATTTTCTTTTTCGGCTTTTCACTATCCTTCTCACGATCAGATCGGATTATCTCGAAGTTTTTGTTTTGTTTTCCTCTCCCTTTTCTCGTTCGATTGATTTCAATTTGACTTTTCTTTCTTTTTACAATCCGCCATTTCCAGAATAAAAAATTCCTTCAGACTTTTCTTTCTCGATAAGATAAAATAAATCAAACAAATCCACCAAAGTTTCCATAAACACGGACGCCATTCACGAAATATCGACGGATTCGACCTTGAACATATCGAAACGAAGACTCGGGAGGAATTCGACAACAACGGACCTCAAAGACTCAATTAAATTTAACCTTCTGATCCGGGCCGAGAGAAACAATGACAGCTGACCATCGCCTGAATATGACCGGATTAGACGAGAGATTAAGTCACAAGTCCTTCCTTAAATGGGAATCCGAATAGGGCCAATGCCAAAGTCGTTCGTGCCCTAATCCAGCCACCGACTGCCCGACCATAAACCATCGTCGTCCCTTTCTCCCACTCTCTCTCTCTCTCTGGAACCTGATATGTTAAGGTTTTTTCGAAAAGAAAAAGTCGTGCTGGTCCTTTACACGTGCTTAATATCGACTTCAGAGAAGATGATCTCGGCTAATAATAATTAATATTAATAACACTCCCCGACTTGGGTTTCCTGAACCACCCGAGACCAGGTTTCGATGCCGAATTAAATAATAAATCAGAATTTGTCACGCGTTGTTTCGTTATTAATTAATTTTATTTTTCGATAACTTAAATAAAAAGTAACAAAAGAAATCTGAGAAGATAATAAAAACAAGTAGAGAGAGAGATGAAGGAAGAAAAAAAAAAGAAAGATGAGCGTGAAATGTTGTCTACTCTTATCAAGACTCCCGGTTTTTTCTTTTATTTCTCTTTCCAGCATTTTCGTTCCTGATATTGCTGCTCCCACGTTTTCTTTTTTAATTAAAAGAGGTGGTCGTGGTAGTAGTGGCGATAGAGAATCAAAAACCAAAACCTGAAAATTTTTATCCAAACCACTGCTTTGTTTCGCAAAAACCCGTTCATCTACTCACCCAACAGAATTCCGTTTTTATTATTGATTTTTCAAATAAAAAAAGACATCTGCAGATAATTTTATCCACACTCAGACAAAAAAAAACAGATAAACAACCGAAGACAGAAATATTCTCAGTCGCTTTCCAACAGACATCGGAACCCTTGCCAAATCCTTAAAAGGTTTTTAACTCAAAACATGACAACAAGATAATTTCGGAAATAATAATTTAAAATGAATCTCATTATTTATTTAAAATGCACTCGACTACTGTTTTAGGCTATAGATAGACATCGCCAAAAGTCGCCTAATAAATTAATAAAAGCACTGAAAAAAATTCTAAAAATCGCGTAAAATAAAATCTTAGAATTCATTTCCTAAAAGCATGAACACGTTTTTAAGTTTGTAAACGCGAATCTTGAAATCAACTCGCATAAAACGAATCTTGTTTACAGTTTGAAGTCTTTTTTCAATTCCTTATTCGGGGTCATATTGTTTGACCTAGTTTTGGGGTTGTATCATTTCATAATTAATGCACAATCGTTGAAAGAATTCATTTTGTGTTTAGGCAAAACTCATTTCACAAATTTGGCATTTTAAGGAGAAACTGATTTAGGTGATCATGACATAGTGGGGATCAGTTAAAATTGATCGCTGAGACAATATCAGCGTTTCTGTAAGCTTAAACTGACATGATGGTTTGTTTATTGACCTTTTGATATCGCGAGAGACCTGTAATGTAGTGGATAAAATTCCCAGGTGTAGAAGTTATTAAGACATACAACCTTCTTCCGATATTCTGCTACACCCAAGAGTGAAAAACGAAATTAAAACTAAAACTACAACTAAAATAAAACTCGAACTAACCAACTAACTAAACTAAAACTAACAAAATTTATTTTCTGACATCCAAAGAATTAACACGATACAACCAACCATTCAACAAATTAGGCGAGTGTGAAGGAAATGAAAGAAAAAACTTTTGAACTCAGTCTTATCGTTCATATTATCTATACGACGCCACATATTAATAGATAAATAAGATAATCTGTAGACTTCCTAGGTAATACACAATAACAGCTTTTGTATATTAGCGGTAGCATCAAAACACAAGATGGAATCAGAGAACAATTTCCTTCTACGATTATCTACCTCAACTGAACCCCCAACAGTCTGTCAAATCAGACATTTAAGTACTTCCTGAACAAAATAAAATGAAGAGTCACTCAGAGAGATCGAAGAACAGTAAAGTATTGTAAATCATGTACCAAGACCAATGAAAGAGTGATGAACAAACCCGGGTTTCCATAAAACAGTCAAAAATCGAAACAGATGGACGAGAAAGACGGAACAACGACCAACACAAAGCAAACAGGACGAGAAGGAACAATCAAATGAAGACATAGAGAACCAAAATTAAAAAACAGCCAAACCCAAACACTAGTTAAAGTAACAATCTTCTTAAGTGACCAAAAAAAACAACAACAACAACAAACAGAACATTTCTTCCACATGTTACACCCAAACGCAACCCCCAACCCCCAAAAACACCAAATATAATGAAATAAGGGAAAGCAAATCTCAGATAATTAAATAAGTTGAAAATTAATTATTCCCTTAAATTACAAATATTGTAATTAAGAGATGAGAAATATTTAATTTTTTAATTAAAAGAGATAAAAAAATTAAAAAAAGATGCAAATTTTCATTAAATTAAAAAAAACGGAGCACAAATGATAATTAAAAACTGGGGAAAAAAGGAGAGTAAATATCTAGAGAATTATCTATAAAAACCAGGATATTGAAAAATATCTAGCCGACGGCACCAAAACCAGCCATATTAACATAAAATAAATTAAAATAATTAAAAAAGTAAATAAGCAACCGATTTTATTAAAACAAAATTAAAAATAAATAAATAAACGAGGTGAGGAGCATTTATCTACATAGCCAAACCCGAAATTGGAGAAATTAATTTCCCGGGAACCAGTTGTTGTTGTCTCAGCATCCTGTAATAATTTCGCAAAATTAAGAAAAAAAAAAGTTTCGGTGATGTCACAGCCCACTTCGACAGAAACTCTCAACCAACTCCCCACCCCTAGATTTCGAAACCTTTGAGGAGTTTAAAAAAGTTCCGGAAAACTTTTTAAATAATCCCCCGAAAGAAATTTTCATTTTCGTATTTCGAGACTCATTCCTGTGTCTCTTCCACTTTTCCTTTCTCCCCTTTTTAAATAACGAACTTGGGGGAATTTTCTTTCCACTTGTTAAAATAATAACGCCATCTTCCTTTTCTTTATCTACCTCTTTCTCTCCACCACTTTTTTCTTTTCTCCGCGATTTTCTTTTCACAAAAAAATCCTTCTCTAATTTTCCCGGGGAAAAGAATGAAATACGATTTCGCTTTTCCTCTTGACGAGTTAACATTGTGGTTCCTTTCTTCGTTACCGACTTTGTTTCCTTTTCTCTTCCATCAATTTTTTTTTCGTGTGCACAATATCTTTGATGAAGTAGGGGTGGGTTTGGGGTTAAAAGAAAATGAAGCTAAATTGCAAAAAGGCAAGAGTTCGGAAATAAAGTTAAAAAGAGAAGACAAGGAAAAAAAGAAGGAAGCGGCGCATCGACCCAAAAAAACCTTTTCCCGACTCTCTCGGATAGAAAATATAAAAAATTTCCATTTTCCCAGCCCTAAAAGCTCCAGGCGTCCATTTCCCATCCGACCTCTACCTGTTTTACATATTTTACAATATTTGATTATGGTTTATGCGGCTCTCCGTTTTTGTTTTTATTTATTTTTCCTCTTCCACTTCTCTCTCTCCGCCTTGATGTTTTTCTCGACCTCTTTCTAGCAATGCCATTTTTATCACTCAAAAGTAGCACAAAACCCATTTTAAGGGTATAACATGATTTACAACACCCCTCATAAAGGTCACAATCAATGAAAGCGTCGTGTACTCTTAGCATAAAACGAAGAGAGATGGAGATATTAAAAATGGCGCGTTGACACAATTTCAAGAAAGTCAAAAAACCATAAATTTAACCGTTGACAAAATAGCCTAACGGTTTATTTCCCGGAGAGGGTGTAGAAAGAACTTTCGTCGGGTCTTTCAATACTCGAAACAATACAAGAATGGTTTATGGTGGTGCCCTGCCACTAACATAAAAGGACTCCTCGACGTCTCCAAGAAATAAATAAAATAAAAATAAAAAAGTCAACACCAACCGAAAAGATGCCTTCATTGTATTTTATTTGTTTACCTTTTTCACAACAAAGAGGAAATGAATCAAAGAGAAAGCAGAAATTCACAAAGTATTCACAAAACAAAATCTTAAACCCCCAAAAATGAAAATCACTTTCAAAACTGTCAACCGCAAAAATTTTTCATAAGAAATTACAAAGTCATAAATCATCGACAAAAAAAGGCACAGAACGCGGGCGTATTCTTACAAAAACCATTCTTCACCCAACAGACATGCGTATCCAGAAGGTACTCAAGAAAAGGAAACCACCCCCACCACCACCGCCATTCCAAAAAGGAAATGACAAATAGATCAAAGGAGTCAAATCCCTGGAGAGGAACACACACACTCCCATAAAAAATAACCTATGTACATAAAAGAATGGGAAATTAATCAAAAACTTTTCAGTTCCACGTCACGAGGAACCGGGTTGAAGGGAAAGAAAGAAATTATTAATGTTAATATCCCAACATTAATTTCCTTTTTATTAATAATAATTATATTCAAAATGTTTATGGTTTGCCCAAAGCTTATGCAAATTACGTATCGATCAACGTTTTCTTAATTTTCTTTTTATTTATCATTTAATTATTTTCTTAATTAAATTTTTAAAGAGTATATATAAATTTTCTTTAAATCACGAATTTAATGTGAATTTTATTAACTGCCTTCCCCCCAACCTCCTCCAGCCCCCGTCAAAGCATTCAAAATCCTAAAAAGATATATTACGTCCGAGAGTTGTTATTAACGCTCCCGTCAAATTTTCATTATCATCTTTAATATCATTATTAATTCAAATATCAAATTTAATTATCATTAAATAAATTCAAATCCTGAGGAAAATCTTTGGAACAGTATAGAGAGATGGTATATGGATGAAGAGACCAATCAAAGAGTTATACTGACCTACACAGGATCACAAAACGTAGACTAGGATTCTATGAACACGCTTATAGAATGAATAGAGGCAGACTTACAAACAAGATCTTTGAGGTTGTGCCAACCTAAGAAGACATAATCAATTAATTTAAAGAAATGGAAGAAGACCCAAAACAAGTAGGAATCAGTAGAAAAATTTAAATGAGAGGGACAAACGAAGAGAACTTGGGAAGACAAAAGTGATAATCATGGGAAATGCTAGTGAAACAGTCTTAATGGCAAAGATGTATAACAACATAACCTTGAGGTTTACCAGTATGTCCCAAAACTGTCAGAGGTTATGTGAAGGAGAAGAATCGTCTTCTATGGCCAATTACCTCGCATGGACCCCAGCAGACTAACCAGTCGGATTTTTACCAAAGGAACCTGGTTCTGTGTAGTTGAAAAGGACCTTAAAGAACTGGGAATCTCTATATAGAGACCAAAGAAACTGACCAGCAGAGGAAAGGAAGAAGATCCACAGTGAGAGGATGAAGGCCTAATTGGCGAAAAGGAAAGCAGCGACCCAAAATCCAATTCACCGAGTTGAATGTACGTGGTTCCTAGTCGGATGATTCGAAAAAAAATGGTGAATATCTCAAAAACTTTTGAGTACCGGTACTACAGAACTGTACAAATTGCTCAAAATAACGGTATTGCAACACCCAACCTCCAACCAAAGGCAGGAGAAAAGAAGAAGATAAAAGGAGAGTGAGTGAGAGAAATACCTTAAACAAATAGAACTGAGTTAGGATACAGTTATAAGACTGAAAAGATGAGTCAAATCCCACCAGGGATTCATAGAAATGCCCAAACAGAAAAAAAATCCCACAGCAAAGAGAAAAGGATTACTGACTCAAAGTGAATGTTTGAAAGCAACAGAAAATTTTCATTGACCGAATCACCTCTCAACACGGGTCTTGGTATGTGTCACACAGTCGAACATGTGAAAAATAAAACCCAAACGTGGAGAAAGAAACGTAAACAAATACAGAGAAGAAGAGTGTGGAGGGCATTAAACAAACGAAGCGAAGAAAAAAATTCGAGATCTTAATTATCGTACCGGAAACACCATTAAAAGAAATTAAATAAAATTATAAATAAACGAAACATTAATTTATATAAACTAGTATAAACATCAGGGATATGATTTCTTGCATGTGGGGGTTGGTGTTGTTTCTTATACAACAAAGAGTCCCGACATAATATAAATAAATTTCTCATAGCGCGGAGTGAAATGTTGTTTCTAATGTCGCATACAGTATTTCTGTTTTATTTTAACCTTACTAATTTATCGGTGCTGTCGTTTCCTTTTTAAGGTTCCTCAGTAAAGCCTACGTACGGTTTATCACCGTAAGGGAGATAAGCAGACGAGAGGGAAAACTCGAGCGAGCGTAACGCAAAAATCGAAATCACAAATTTTTTCCAAACGATAAATTTTATTTCCTTTAAAATTCTCACTGGTATTGGTGGGGAGGTGTGGGGGCAACTGATTTGTTAGATGTCTTTTAAAGTTGATGGGTTTTGAAACGGCGCCATTTTCATTATTATATTTTTATTGTTAAGAGCGAGTAAATTTTTCTTTTTTTTTCTTCTTCTAAATTTCATGGATACTGGGAGGTCGCTCCCCAGGCGGAAATCGATATATGAAAAAAAATTAATCTTAGACCATATAATCTCGGTACAGCCTCTGTAGTCTTTAATTTACTTTTTTTCAATTTTATTCTCAGTTATACTTATATTTAATTTGTATTTACCAGATAACTAGGATTTGACCCGTTAGTGAAGTAGTTAGTATGACTTTCTACTTGGGTTAGAGTGATTTGGGTTGAGAATCAGATCATCTATGTGTTTGTCTGAATATTGACCTTTGAATAGGTAGCCCAGCCCTCAACCCCTCTATAGGTGATGGACATTTGTTAAGTTGTCACAGAATCTGTTCTGATTATTTGTATTTCAATTTGACAATTCTGGAAGGCTGTGGGTGGAGTGGAACTAAGGAAGTAATAATTAGGTCAAGCCCCCTCACCACACTCAAGGTTGATAAAAGGGATTAAACCCATAACTGTACCTATAACCACCTCGAACAACCCACTACTCTTCTGTTTCACCTCCCAACATACCTTCTTCACATCCAAACACCATCACAACAGATTAAAAGACAAAAACCAAAAACCGGTGATCTCCTTCAATACAAAACCTTAATTCCACTCCCTCCAGTTCTTCAATCACCTCACGAGAGTCCCTTTCACCTGATTCAATTTATTTATTAATTTATTACAAACAAAACCACAATTATCCGGTGAACTTGAATTCAAAACTACCAAAAACCATTTTACCAACACTGACTTTTATTTGAACAATTTTTTTCATTGCTCTTAACCCAATAAAAAAAATTTCCAATATCAACAACCAATTACCCTTACAAGGACAATAAATTTCATTCTTAACCATTTTCAAGAAACAGAATTTGAATCCACTTTCACAAAATTCCACCTGTCATGAGTTCTTTTTTGAAGTGAATAATAAAATATTTATTGCTTATTTGTCTGAGTAACAACTCACCTTTTTGATGTGTTCATGTTATCTCCTCCTCACCAACTGAACTTGATTTGGATTTTGTGGGATTGTGTTGATCATGAAGTATTTGAGCCACACTCTAGAAACCTGGAAATAAATTTTTGCAATTAATTCCACTGTAATTAAGTTTTGTTGTAAATATTTTGAGGAATGGCAACAACTACCCATAGTTTTGATTGTTGCTATATAGTTTAATGATTATTACACATTACTATAAAAAATACAGCATCTATAAAAGAGTTAAGTTGTGAATTTATCTGTTTACTTTTATAACTCCTCCTGGATTTACAATTTCTTTATAATATCAAACTGGAGAAAGTTGTCAATTTGTATCTAACTCCCAAACATCATTTGGATTCTTATTTACAATCACACCATCCAGAAATCATTCAAAAACTTTTTTAAAATCCTCTGACACAACCACAACAACCCCTTACTTAGTGTGTGTATTAGTTTGATTCACATGTCAAACAATTTCTTCAAGTTATGTTTATCTAAGTCATCATTTCCTTTAAAATTTTACTCCCTTATTAATCTTAGCTGACCACAATAATCTTTCTTTTCCTAAACCTCAATCAATGTCTCTCTCATGTCTGCCCGGAGATTTTTATTTTCAATTAGCACATCAATTATTTTATCAGATACGTATTGCACTAAAATGGATCGTTCTTTTAAAAATCTTTTTCTTCCCGAATGAATGCCGCATTAGTCTTAATATTAACGATGTAATCACCCTTTGAATATATAATTCTTTAACGATTCATCGGAATAAAATAAAAATAAAAAAAGAAATTTTTTTTCCTTTCTGAAACTTGAATTTCTCATTGAGGAGAGCAACATTGGCGGCATTCGAGTCGAGGTGACGCGCATTCCGTTTTGCTTTATTTTTTTATTTATTTTTCAGTTTTTTATTAATAATTATAAATTATTAATTTTAAATACTTGCAGAATTTTATTCGTTGCACTTCCTAAGTTCGAACATGTTGTCGGAAAGAAGTAATTGAGATTGTAATTCACGGTTTTTTAACCCGGAGTTGTGAGGAGTTTTTTTACCTTTCGTAATTATTTTAAAAGCAGCGTTGCCAACTTAAATTCATTTTGCCGCGTTTGTGCGTTTTATGCGTGCAAAAATTATACGATTTATGTTCTTTTCAACCTAATCGACAGCTTTTATTCTCATTAAAACCTACAAAATCTGACATTTTCAGGAAACAATAAACAACAGGAAGGAGGGACGCGGGTTTCGATGATAAAAACCGTCCGATAGATAAATAGGTCTGTGAGACAAGATGGCTTACCAACCGAAACAACATTTCATACATGGAAATGCTTTTTCTATCGTGTCTTTTTATTCTCGTGGTCATAATTGCGGGGAGACACCTGTCAAAAAACGCAACATCTAGAAAAAAAGGGACTTTTAATTCTAGAAGCAGAAAACTAGAAAGACATATCATTACTTTGCTCGGCCACGACATAATCACGAAAAGACTTACGCCTCATGTCACTAATGTTGTCACTTTAATTTTGTCTAATGCCTTTCATGGGTGTGATTAATTACGGGAATGTTTTTTGGACCCGGCGTGGGGGACCCGGACCCCGAAAAAACACGTGGAAATCCGAATTTCGCACCTCCCAGGCTTTGGTTAATTATCGGCCGATGCTTTGATGCTGCGGCAAATTTTTTTTTGTTCTTTTTTTATTAACTTCTTTCTTCTCGACGTTTTGAGAAAGAAATTTTATTTCTTTTAAATATCTGTTTCTTTTCTAGAAGTATCTTTCTTTTTGTTTTAATGAGGCAGAATGTATGAAATATAGAATATCGGTCTGAAGAAGTCGATAATACAACTTGACATTCATAAATTGATTTTATCTTTTGGATGATGTCTTCAACGACCTATAAAAAAAATTTTGTTTCTTATCTATGTTGGAAAAAAAGGGGATCAAAAGTATGTCGACTCTCCTTCCACCAAATAAAAATGGCAGAGAAGAAAGATTCCCAGGTCGTAAATTAAACAAAACTTGAAGCTTGATTAAAAATAAAAATAATGAAAAAAAAAATTCTCGAGGGACTCACAAATCCGCCACCGTCAGCCTTCTGGGACAAAACGATGAGAGAGAGAGAAAAAGAAAAAGAAATTGGACTGGAAATAGAGGAACGCGATGAGGATATACGAAGTGGGCTGTGTGTGCGCGGGGAAGAGGAGGAGGTGGTAGAGGAAAAGAAAGTGGAATCTGGAGGTTGGGAGGAAAAGGCTGTTTGGGTTGAGGGGATTAGAAACTTTCGGATGAGTTTTGAACAATGGTTTATGACAGATGCGAGAAAGCAAAACGTTTTCCCCGGAGGCAAATTAGATTGTTTATGGAAGCGAACGAGAATTTTCTTCAACTCGAAATCCTTTCCAACATATTTCATCTAACCTTTTCCCAATTTTATTCCGTTCCCCCCCGCCGCCCGTCGGGAAACCTTTTTTCCATCCTTCCTCACTTTCGCACCCGGTCCATTTCGCCAGCCTCTTTCTCCCAGAAGACTCATTCACTTGTCTTTTCCATCAATTTATGGTTACTTTACGAAATGATCATTAACCTAGTATCTTCGGAAAAGGTTGGAGGTGCACAGGAGGAGATGAAGAGGATGAACTGAGAGAGAAACCAGAAGGATATCATGGAAAAGTAATTACACCGCGTTTGAGTGCAAACGAATTAGGCCGGCGATCTATTGAAATGTGCAAAATCAGCCACGGACTGGCCAATTTGATTCGGATTATAGCAGATAATTGCATTCGGATGGATGAGCCAAACGATTACCTTTTTTTATAATTATGATATTAACGGTTGTTCTCTTGGTTTCGTTGCTTTTTCCTCTTTCTCCACCTCATTTTCGCATTTTCTTCCTTCCAACATCCACACACAGAAAGAGAGATGACCGTCACGGTTTTCTCACCTCTTCGGAAACGTTTCAAACCCATTTTCTCTTTCATCTTCTTCTTTGTACTCCAATATTTTACCGTTTTCTCAGTTTGATACTTTTCTCCTACACATCCTTAACGGTGAATGAGTAGATGAAGGTTAATAGATTTCTTTTCTTTTTGAATAAGGAAAGGAGATCACTCATTGTGGTTGGAAGGAAAGATTTGATTTCGTGAAAGGAGTAATCCCAAATTCAAAATTTTAATGATTTCGATGAAACAAACATTGTTAGGTTGATTGTTAGGGAATCAAGAGAAGAAGGAAACACGAAGAGAAGATGAGATACAAATAAAAGGAGAGGAGAAAAAAATCCCAAAGGGAAATTTCCAAAGTTCATTGTAAACATTTCATATTTTCTGGAAGTAATTCTGATTTTTTTTCTGCGTTCATCTCCTCTCCTTGTTTTCTTTTCCTTTTTCTTAATTCTTCATCTTCTTCAATCTACTTTTCTTAATCAAGCTCCCGGTTTTTTATTTGTGTGCATGTGTGTGTTATTCGAAACTGTTAGTCGATAACGCGATTCCATGGGTCTGAGAGCTAAATCTCACGATTACTCAGTCAATCAATCATTCATTCTTTCGAAGGACAGGTTTTCTACGATAATTTTCAACTTTTCCATTTTCCCTTATCTTCTCATTCATATGTTGTCTTTCGGGATGGAATGCAGTTTGATTTTATTTGTGACTTGATTTCTTTTCCGTGTTGCGAACCTCTTTGCCAAAGTCCGATGTCTTGTATTCGTTCCTCGTGGATGGGTTTGGGTTCTTGGTGTCGTTTTGTGGACGTTGGGTTAGTTAGAAGCTGGACGTTGGGTTAGTTAGGACGTTGGGTTAGTCATTTAGTTAGTAGCTGGACGTTAGGTTAGTTAATTAGTTAGGAGTTGAGGAAATGGTTCAAAAAGGGAAGCGGAAGTGGATAGAAAAACTCCAAACCGCTGGCCTATTTCTAAGTTTGAACCGAAGCTTCTCCCCGACGTCGATTGAAGTTTTTCGTTAAAGTCAATCCGGATAAAGAGAAAAAGGCGGCGCTCCGAGGGCCGAAATCATTCATTTACCAAAAGCAAAAACGGAACGGTTACGAAGGCGACTGAAATTTCGCCTAAAAAACATTATCGGTCTAATCAATCGCGGCCCGGAGCTCGGACCACACAACAACCGAAAAAAAAAACCTCCGCAATAACTGCTCAACATTATTTCAATGAAGATTAGGCTGACTTTAAAATAATTCTGATTTTGTAAAAGGAATAAAAAAAGAGAGAAGAGGAGAAAAAAGAAGAAAAAACGCGAGAGCCGCAAGAGTAATCAGAAACATTTTTCTTTTTCTTTCTTTTTTTTTTCTTAACCCAAGAACTCGAAGCCGAGAAATGAGATGGGCAGGAATTAGCCGAAAGTGCCCCGAAGGCCAAATTTAAAAATGACAGAATTCTTTTAAGATTAAAATCAATGAAAGTAATCGATTAATTAATACATTTACCTGATTTACTTCTATGTCACCCGTAATCAGAAAAAAATAGAAAAAAAATTTTTTTCTCTTCTTGTCTTCCTTCCCTCCTCTACCACTCTTCCTCCTTGTCATACCTGCCAAGTTGTTAACAATTATTTAAAAAATTCTTTATCATTATTATTTATGTTAAGGGAAAAAGACGAGAAGAGAGATGATGGTGATGGAGAGTAAGAAAAAGAGGAGATCGCATTCCGAAAGAGATAAATTAAAAACAAATGGACCGTGATCCGTAAACGACGGGAAATGGGCCGTGATGAGAAAACGTTGTCTCCGAAGTTTTTGATTTGCCGCCGGAGCAGAAGATAGTAATGGGAAAAAGGCTTAGAAATACTGTAGGCAAGCGTAACCTTTTTCTTTCAAAGGTTCACGAAAAAATAAATTTTGAGTCGAAGTAAAAATCTGTGTTGTGATGTTCGAATAATTTTTTTTGGCAAATTTCCCAACTGCTCCCGGGGTATTGTCATTATGAATTGCTGTTGGGGTTTGTAAGAGCCTGAAATGTAATTTTAAAAACGTTAAAAGTTAATCTTTTAGTCTGGGAAAGTGTGTCGTAACCTGGCTCACGTATTATGGAATAGCCGGTAGCCAATAACTAAATAACTTCTGTATTGTTTCGACATGTACCTGATTTCGCATGGTTTTGTGTTTTGTATAATTTATTTCGCAGTTCTATGTTTTTGCTTTCGAGTCGCTTTTGCTGACTTCAGGACTTTACACCTCCGATGGAATCTCTCGACTTTAGATGTCCGAAATTTTTTGCAGCGGTGATGTGTAAGACAATCGGAAACAAGTCAGAACTTGGGAGTTCTTCTAACAATTCTCAGTTTAAGACCTTTCAGAACCTTTTAGAATCGAGAGGACAGATGAGAAGGAAACGTTCAGAATTGTTTTGGAGGCTTTATTAAAACGTACCAGTTCAAATTGAGGTGTCTTCTCTCCTAAAAGCTCAAAAGCTGAGTTTGGTTTGACCCTAAAACCAGAACGCTTGGGTTAGTATCTGATTAAAGAGTTCACACAAACCTAAACAATTTCCTTCCGAAAATAAAAATATCAAAACGTGGTCCCCAGCAAAAGCTTCTTAGAGACACGTCGCGGAAAACAAAAAAAGACTTAGAAGGAGGAATTAGACTGGAAGAAAGAGAAAAAGGGAAATACAATGGGCGAGAGAGAGAGAGAGAGAAGGGTGGGTGAGACAAGATAAGTCCAAGAAGTTATTTATTAAAGTTCACGGAAGGAGAGTCGTAAATTTATAAAACGGAGCGAGAATCAATTTGGCAACAGTGGAAAAAGGTGGAAGCCGCGCGCGTGAAAATAAAAAGGAAAAAACGAAACGCTTTCAGAAACCAAAACTCGAAAAACTTGGGGATGAGGAAGGTGAAGAAGAAGAAGAAGAAGCGAGGAGGAAAGAGTTCCTCCTAGAGAGAGCTAAGAAGAGAGGACGGACCTAATATTGACGTAGTGCTTATTGGATTTCCGAACAAAAACCTGAGCGATGACGTAATTACATTGCAGTTTAATTAAAACAAGTAATTAACCGGCCACCAGCGACCATTTTGTAAACTGCTCGGTGAGGACGGTAGGAGGTGGGCATATCCCTCCGCAGACGGCTTCTAATGAATGGAACCAACGAACAAGAGAACCGAGAAAAGTTTTTATTTTCAGGTTTGCTTCAGTTCAGGTTTTCGATAGAAAATTGAGTTTATTAAAAAAATTTTCATATTTTCTAGGATGGGTTGGGTGTTTAGGCTGCTACTGCATACCTGCCCTTGAATGGGTTTCATGCCCGACTATTTTGTATGCACTTCATCAACATTTTTGTCTTTTGTTCTGTGGTTCACAAGTTGAAGATTCTGGTATACCCAGGGGTGAAAAACGGGATTAAAAACCCAACTCATATAAGGTATTCCATCGGACAAATTTGGAAATCAGGTTGCGAGTACAAATCTCAACCCACAGAATCCTTTTTTAAGACTCTCCATCCAATCGAGCACCAACACACAAAAAGGAATTATGATAATGAGGAGAGAGGGCCAAGTTTTTGGTCGCTTTCCCAAAGACACGGATTAAGACAAACAGAAAAATAAATCAGATTTGGAAATAATCTGGATCAAGGCTGAGCTCGAGATTTCTGACTTTAATCAGATTAGATTTTCATGTCTTCGCCCCGTTAATAAATTTGTTATTTCTTTTAAAGATTGGTTAATTGCAAAAAACCAACCCCCTCACCCCCAACATACCCGTTACAGACAGGAGGACTGAGAGATTGATGGATTGGATAAAAGGATTTTTGCATCGATAGTCGTTTGAGGCTCTCTTCTCCAAAATTTTTCTTTCTCTCTCCACCTTTCCTAATCCTCGGATTTAAAATCTAAATAGGGTCAAAACACCTGAGTTATTGAAATACAATGAGTAAATAAATTTTAAATAATTGACCGGATTTGGGTGATTAGAAAGAAAGGAAATTTTAGAAAGTTCGTTAAGGATGGTTTGTTGGCTGTTGCGAATTGTGCTTTAGTGTGAGTATCGGTAAAACGGGTTTTTAGACTTAATTCTTGCAATGGACTTGTAGACTCCATAACACCCTTCTACCTCTTCTCTACCTTCCTAGTCTTACCACCATTTTCTCTTCTGCTATAGTTTTCCATTTTCGGATGTAGTTAGTTTCAACCACTTTTCTTTATTTTTCTCTGTCAGTATTCTTTCATTTTTTGAATATATTCTTGGCTATATTGAAGGCCATGAAGAAGTTCTCCTGTGTTTGTTGACGTTTTTTTATCTGTTTTCTTGAGTATGTAGATGACGGCTTTCCAGAATCCGAAGGTCATCTTCGGGTGACAGGGGATTGGTACCCTGGTATAGTTTGGCCTGATCTTTCTTTCCTGCTGTCGAAACTTGGCTAAAAGACGTTTTGTCTTGGTGAATCAGTGACTATCTAGTTCCTTGGTACTCAAGCTTCGTTCTTCCCGGGCCAAATTTCCATAGCGAATGGGTCACAGAACTTAACCAAAAAAGCAGCTTTTCGACGCATACAGTCCACCCTCAGGGCATCATCTGTATGTACATCCGTTTCTGTATGTAATTTCTGTATATAGCCTCTTAAAGATATGTTGAGGCAGGCAATATTAGCAGTTTCTGAGCACAGGCCCGAACATTTTTGTACCAGTCAGACACTATAATTCAGACTCAACAATGAGCAGTCGACCTTTCACAAATTTTCATTCAACCGGTTTCACTGAGCCACTCAGTAGCGCTTGGTGGGCCGCAGTTCGAGTACTAAGGATCTAGTTGTTTTAATTGTCGTGAATTCAGCGACCAGAAATACTGCCAAGGTTGTGAGCCTTGTAGGATGGGGTTGGGAGCCTTTTTGGGTAGAATAATGGTGGTAAAGTTGAAGAAAATTTAAAGGCTGAGGAAGTGTATGAGAAACCGGCTACAGTATTGTTATTATTACTATTATCATCATTATTATTGTCCTCTTCTTCCTAACTACTTTTTCTTACTCTTCTCTCATTATTCTATACACTGCACTGGTAACCTAATTCCCAGATAGATTCCCTTAATCCACCTCCTACGGTGAAGACAGTAGTTTGTTTTCTAAACAAAACCCTTTTTAAACTTAGGCTAATCATTTACTGTCTCGAACTAGGAGCCAGGTGGGAGCTACAAAAATTTAAGACCTTGTTTGCATCATTATACTACGACACCGACTCTCAGTCGCACTATATACAAAACGTAACATTTCGTAGAGTTCTAATAACCCATCACAGAGACTTTCAGCGAGGAAAAGAAAACAATTTAAGCGACGAAAAGTAAAAGACAATGAATTACACTTAAGGGTACATTAATTAAGGACATAATTATCATTTCGGTTGAAGATTTCAAAGAGGAAAATGAAAGGAGAGGATTGGAAGAACGAGGACTGTTATTGACTGAAAGCAAGAAAGATCTCAAAGGAAAATCATCAAAACAAATAATAAATATTAAAAGAAACCGTTAGAAAAGGAGTTTTCCTTTAAAGGGAAAGTAAAGAAACAAAAGTTTTTCCAACATTCTGCACCTCCAACTTCTTCCCAGCCCCCGGGTTTCTTCGACTCGTAAAAAGGAAATTTTCACCTGAGAAACGAAATCAAAATTAATTTCCGACTAACTTTTTCTCAGCTTCGTAAATTCAAATGAACATAAAATTACCATCTTTCAGACATTATTAGTTCTCGTGTTCCTTTCCTTTCTCTTCTCTTTAACTCTCCTCTTTGTCCCTCATCAGAAGAAGAAGAAGAAACAAAAAATTGATTTTCTTTGTTTGTTTACTCAAAAACTCAAATTAACGGGCCACGTTCGGAGGTCTAAGAACTCGAGACAAGGTGCTTAGGCCCATGCCTGAGAAACCTCAACTTGCTAATTGTAAAGCAACGAAGTGTGGATGGGAAGGAGGATGAAGGACGGGGAGAGGAGGAAGGGAATGGAAGAGAGTCATAAACAGCAATTAGGTCAGTTCCAAAGGTTATACGACTTTGGGTCTCTGTTGGGCCTTTTTTTTTTTATTTTACAAAGACCACATTGAACATGACAGACTTATAGCTAGTTAAGGTAATGGATAACAGGGGTGTCCATATTCGGGGAAATGCTTCTGCAGAACGAGGAAAAACGGAAGTGTTTTGGGTCGAAATCGATAAACCTGAATCTCACTACGATCCTGAGACAGACGACTATTGAGAAAAGTCGAATTGAATGTCATTTATTATTCAGTACCGGGTCGAGGAAAGGAATAGAGAGAGGTGAAGGGAAAAGCTTTTCAACCACTGAAATTAAAAGAATAAATTAAAATTAATTAAACATTCCAGGGTGAGCAAAATGTCAAAGGGAAAGAAATCTTTTGGACGTGTCACCCGGGCCGCCATCAATTCACTACGATTTTGTGCTGACACACTACCTCTCAGGGAAACTCATCACCAAATCGTGAAAAAGGAGGAGTTCGAGATAGAGGCTAACTTGGGAGGGAAATAATTTTTGTTTTATTAACCCGTGGCCACCCCTGAAACGTGAGGTGGCCTTAGCTTTACACATGCCCTCGTAAATTTCATTAAATGGCTGACTTTTATTCCGCTTTTTTTCCCCCCGAATTAGTTTGTTTAATCTTAATTTCTTCGTTTTAAATTTCAAACGTTGGCATAAATTACCTCTTCGAAGAGGCGGTGGTGGTTGGGAGGAGGTCGAGATGAAAATGGAGGAAGGAGAGGTGGAGGAAAGCCGGAGGGAATTATAAAATGAGATTTGGTGCTGAATTTATTTTTTTGTGATTAGATTTCCGTTTTCGCTTCTTTTTTTTTGCATGTGTGTTTGGGAAAACCCTTTTCCGAGGAGAGAATTTATTAAAATGGTGGAAATTTTCCAATTTTTTTAATTGAAAAACATTATTCTCTCCCGAGTTTATTCCCTCCCGCTGATATAATATAAAGTATCCAAATGCACACGGTCGATATGCTGATGGATTTTATATTCGAGTCGTAAAGGAAACCATTTCGAGGGGAAATGAAAATTTGTGCGGACAAGCGTGAGTCGTGGCGGCGATAACAGTTTTAGAATGACAAGGCGACACGAGAGATGAAAAAGTAATTGGATGGACGGTAGTAAAGGTAGTATTTCAAGATTGACGACTGACAGTTTGACGATAAAAAAAGTAGCCGAAGATGAGACCGCAGCACGTGTCACGGTCGTGACAATTTCTACAAAATCGCAAGATGGGATGTGATAATCAGGAGTTGACGGAACCCGGTAGCAAACCTCCTCCTCGGTAATGGTAAAAGTGATCCGGAAGACCGGAAGTTGTGTGAAGGGTAGCTTTGACTGTGTTTGAAGGTTTTTGTGGGCGGGTTTACGGGGTTGATTGTAATTAGTATGGTTTGGAAGGGTTTTTGGAGGTATAGGTTGAGTTTCTGGTTTCGATGTCTTGGATGATGATTCTGGTTGTTGTTAGAGAAGTGAGGGATGGGTTCAGATGGGTTGTGTTGGGTGGGCTATCTTCTTTTTGTCTTCTTCTTATCTTCCTTCCCTTCCTCCAAAGACTACTCTCTTCCGTCTCCTCTTCTTTTTCCTTCTATCTTCCTTCTATCTTCTTCCTCCTTTTCCTTCATTTCTCTTTGCTCTTCTTTCTCTCTTTTCTTTCATCGCCTCAGTCCTCCTAGCCGGAGTGAATCTGACACTACCTCTCAGTACAGACTGGTAGGTGAGCACGAGCGTTTTCTCTTCCAACAAGGGTTATAGGGGATGTGATTTAAATTAGTCAGCAGTAATTCATCCCGTGAACCCTTCTGATAGATAACACACCAAGGCTATTAATATAAAACTGGAAGTACAACCTTGATAGAAGTGAGAAACCTACTCTCGAACCAGTGGGTCATGTAATGGGTCACCAAAAAATCTGTCAACAGTCAAACAATCGCTCAAACTCTACACAAAAGTAGGACATGAGATCAGGAAACAGGTATAACAATGACATCCGTTCCTATTAAGTCGTACACAAAACCCAAACAACAGCAAAGTTGAGTATTTTGTCACGCGAATCTCACATCGCTGTAGTACCACTCACACAGACGTATGACAGTCAGCTTGAATTCAGTTTTCAGTATAATTATTTCGGTTCCGTTTCAATATATATAAAGCTTATAAGATCGTTTCGTGTGTCACGTGAATTCTTCACGGCCGACATTAATCGTTCCCACTCCCATTTCGTCTTCGCGTTGCTTCTACCCACCACGTTTCCTCTTTACAACCGAATGCAACAAAAAAAAATGAAAATCTCATAAAAAAGCAACAGAAGCCACGACCAAACGGGATGCTGAGGAGGAGGATAGTGGGAGATGGAGGGCCAGGAGCAGCTGAGGAAAAGGGAAGAATTTCACGAAGGGAAACCCAAAAAATCGTCCTCGGACTTCGCCCAATAAAAAGTGAGAAATACAGGCAATTAAACCGTCACGAAAAAATTTTTTATTTTTTGTTACGACGTTTTATTTTTATTTTATTTATTTATTTATTTATTTATTCATTCGTGAGTCTAATTAGAAGTATTTTTTAAGGGCCCAATTTTTTGTTGTTTGTTGTTGTTCGCAGTCCCTTCCATCCTCACTCCCAACCTTAAGCACCCAAATTATATTTCAATAACAGAACGGAATAATTTAAAAGAGGGCCCTCTCTGGGGGCCTCCCGTCCTCTCCTCCTCCTCCTCTCTCTTCCTCTTCACGGTTTTTTTTTGATTAATGGAGTAATAAAGAGAACAATAAAATGTAAACAGACTCCGTCTCACCGGATTAATGGCTCTTCCTTTTATTTATTGGTTAGGCTTATTTGTTTATTAATACAAAAAATTAAAAAAAAAAATCTGACCGAAGGGAGCCCCGTCGAGGGGCACAGGGGGCAGAGGGCGAAGGAGGAAGGAGTGGAAGGGGTTGGAAGGTGTGAGATGCGAACGGGAAACTGGTTTTTAATTTTTTCGCATCACTGAAAAACCAATTAAGCAGAGCCAAGCAGTCAGTCAGTCAGTCTGTCTGTCTGTCTGTCTGTCTTCTCTTCAAGGTGAAATCAATTCGAGAAGAAATTAGAAAGTCGAGACTTGTGAGGAAATTTTTTATTTCGGGAGATCGTTCGTCGTAATGTTTGTTGCACTTTTATGGTTCGGTTCGGAGAAGAAGGTGGTGGTGGTGGTGGTGTGTAGAAGGAGTAACAAGAAAAAATGAAAGGAGTAGGTGGTGTGGGAGTTTGGTGCTATTTTTAAGGAGTCCGTTAACTGGAAGTTTGGTCAAAGAGGCTTCCAAGTTTCTTCGAAGACTCGATTTGAGTATTCGAACGATTTCCGGTTAACTGAATTCCCATTCGGTGCCAAAAGAATCGGTGAAGTCGTCTTAGTGTCACAATTCGAGACATAAAATAGATGAAAAGTAGTCTTGAGGGGGAATGTTGCTCCGGAAGCTCAATGTAAGCCTCATGCTAGGTTAACCAACAAAGAATTTGGATTGTTTGGACCAAATGATTCTTTGGGGAAGGAGCGACAACAACCTTTGGCAAACGAAAAGAGGTAGAGAAGGGAAGACAAAAATTTGAGAGAGAGAGACAAAGAAAGTCCGATCACAAAAGGGGAAAGAAGTCAAAACCAAACTGTGCATTACTTTTGAAACCAATTCCTCATCGAAGTGTGCATTACTTTTGAATAATAATTCTACATTGACCAAAGATCAAAAGCAAATCAAAACTTGAAATTCTACACCGAAGTGTGCAACACTTTTGAAATAGGCTCTACACCACGATGGGACAAATAAAACTTGCAACCCAAAAATCAAAGCCAAACCAAACCTCCAACCCAGAAAACTGGATGAAAAACTTCTTCTATAACACCTCACCGGTGTCCAAATATTTTTCGCAACACCTACCAACAATCCTCATCCTCAAATCCATACCACCAACAATCCTCAAATTTTTGCCAGAGGAATCAGTCAGCAGCCAAATCCCGTGACAATCTAAAGCCCAAAACTTTCTGTTGACGACACTTGTCCCCCTCCTCCTCCTTCTCCTCCGCTCTGAAAACCCCGAAAAGTTTGAACATGTTTCAACAAGTTCGCACCCAACAGCTTGACTTCCCGTTGCTTTTGGTCTCGTTTATTAGATCCGTTTTGCCATTTCGTTTCGCCGTTCGACGGATTTCTATGCTAATAACTTTTTTGTATTCCTCCGCATTATGCTGGGGAGCGCGCCAGGTGCATGTGAAGTCGTTAAAAAAACATTTTTGTTATCGGAGGAAAGGAAACGGGAGACACAAAGTAGAAGTGACTCCATTTGTAACACACCGAAAACTTCTTTTTGCTCTTCGCCATAAAAATTGTTTTAAGATTTTTATGGTAATGGCTGTGTGGTCCAGAGGAAGAAGAAGAAGAAGAAAAGATCTCATATTGAGAATATTTATAGGAAAACAAAGTCACAACTTTTCTTCTCCATTTCCTTCATCTTCTTTTTCGATTTCGCTCATTAAATCGTTTTTATCGTTTTATTTGCAGTTTTCTGACGGACAAAAGACAAAGCAAAATGACTGCCTGCAGGGCGCCGATTGTTTCATGGTGAGTTCTCTTCTTGAATTTTTATTTTTTTATTGAAACTGGTCGATGGCCATAGATGGGACGAGGGCTTCTTCCATTTTTTATATTGTTTCGGCATATACCTCGCTCGTTTTGCCAGTCTTTCTGTCTTTGGTTTTGTGTTTTGACTCTTTCCGCCGTTTTGGAATTCATGTTGATATCAGTTTTGACGTTTGGGGTGGTTGTTTTGAGTTTCTTGCGTGTTGGTTTGGTTCAAAGGATATAGCGTTTTGTTTTTGGAGTGTTTAAAGGAATAATTGAAAGTATTTCTGGTTGGTGGTAGTTGGTTTGAGGGGTTGAAAAACCTTGAAAAAGGCGCTGCAAGAGGTGGTAGGAAGACAAATCCAGTTGATAACTTGAGTTGAAGGGGTAGCAGTCATCTAAAGCGAAAGAAACCCCAAAATTCGTATTTCTGGACAGAGTATTGCCAAATCTACACCCTGATTCCCAAAAAATCCCTGAACAAATCAAATAATTTGGATTTTCTCAGAATTGGCGCCAAAAAAAGGCGCCGAGAGGATTAGGATTTTACGAAATCGCTTACCAACTCCTAATTTCATCGCTCCCATTTCTAAAAAGTCCTTAAGAAGACCCCTCCGGTTTCTCAATCCTATGAATCTTAATTTTCGGTGTATGAGTGAGTGAGAGAGAGGCCACATCACGAACCCCGATTGCGAAATCTTCTCGAAAAGTGATTCCAATCACGTTTTCCTTTCCATCATATATGCCAGGGGTGACGTAACCGTAATCAAAAAAGATGATCTGGCCAATAGCCAGATGTCCCTCCTCACCCACAGCCTCCCTTACCTCCCTCAACTATCCTCGTCTTCTTCTAAATGATGCGTTCGTCAGCAGTTCGTCATAATTTCCCCATCAGCTCTTGAATTTTGATTTTTGGGTTTATTACCAACCCCCAACACAAGTCAATCGTCTGTAACATTTCAAATATTGGACTCTTAGCCCCCCCCCTCCCCAAAATCCTCCCAAAAATTTTCTTCCCAATCATCACAATATAGCCAAGGTGATGTTATATTTATTTATTTATTTAATGATTGCGTTATCAAGTTCGTAAATAAAAAATAATCATTATTAAAAAATAAACAATTTCCCATCTGTCGCACGTTTTTATTTATTTATGTAAATAATAAATTTTCTGGGGGAAAAAAAATAAATAAAAATAAATTTTTTTTTGGTATTTAATTCACAAAATATAAATTTTCGAAGGGTTATAATTATCTCTGTTAAAATTATTTCCTCTCCTCTTATTTATTTATTTATTTATATTTACAATAGACTAATTTGAAAACAACTTAAAGCTAATAAATGTTTAATAGCTTTTTATTTTTTTATTTATTTATTATTTCTTTGTTTTGTTGTTGCCAGCCCTGGGATTCCGTTTTTTTTTCTTTCTTTTGGTTCCTTATTTATTTATTTTTTATTATTAATTTTTATGGTTTAGTGTTTCGTTGGCTCGTTTGGGTACGATTTAAGAAGTTGAGGAATCGTTTTTGGGCTTGTAAGTCTAACTGTTCGTTGGTTGTTTCTGTGTTGTCGTGCCACGTTTTTGAATATCTGTTGTTGGGTTGTTCTTTGGGTTAGAGCAGGGGTGGGCAATTTTTTAATCAACGGCCCAATTTAAATTTTAAAATTTTTTGGCAGGCCGCAGAAATTTGCAACACGTGAACCACCCGGCTAGTTTAACTTCTTCTGTAGACTATGAATCTATTGTTCTGTTATGTAAAATCTACTAGAAACTTCTCGACTGTCAAAATTTAACTGTAGCGGGCCATGTATTAATACTATCCAAACCCTCCGTGGGCCGGATTAAATACTTTCCCGGGCCGGAGTTAGCTCGTTGGCCGTACTTTTCTCATCACCGGGTTAGAGTTTTTGGGGTTTTGGGGGTGGAGAGGGGTAGGTTTGAGGCTCTGGTTTTAGTTGTTGATGTTTATGGTTCTCTGTTGGTCCTGTCGGGTTTGTGTTTTTCACAGACGTTGAACAAATTTACTCACTATCACATGATTATAAATATACAGTATAAGAAATTACTTTGTGGGCAAAAACGTACAAGGAAAAGGAAGAGGAAGAATAACGAGTGCTAGTAAAATCGTGGCACCAGAATTAATTAAACTGCTGTGACGAATGGTATCAAATCTCTCAACTAACATTTCGCTATTTTCTTCTTTTAAGCGAGGTCTGTGGTGTAGTGGTTCAGTACCAGACTAAGAAGTTATAGTCGCGAGTTCAAATCCTCCTCCCGTATCCCGTTATAGCCAAAAATAGAGCAAAACGGGGTTACAACTCAACTACAACTATAATTACAATATTTTCTTCTTTTAAAGGTTTCTAAGCTCAGCTGCTGTTAAAGCACGCAATATTACCCCAAGTTTCGAGCTTTTACCGAATGGTCGTATAAATATATTGAAACCAACGGCAGAAGTGATGGTATATACAAACAACCATGACGACAGAGTAATGATTTCTGGCACTATTTCAGATCAAAAAATGACCTATCAGTCATCAATCAAATCGGTTAATTAACCTTAATCGTATAATTTATATAAGAAGATTTAGTATCAGCTCCTGATAACGATAATATAACATTTTTGTATATTTCGACTGCGATTTGAGCGATTGTTGTCGTCACCAAGGAAATTTAAGGTCGTGTTTTGGTGAGTCAGACTTGTGTTCGTGATTTAAACCCAACACAACAGAAGTTGTTGTAGGTTTCAAACCCATAACACCAAACCTGCTTGAGAAACCACCCAAACTATAATCACACCAAAGGGCATCGATCAATCAATAAAAAAGTTATCTGGATAGCTTACCTAAGCAGGAAGATGTCTTTCAGACAACCATAACCACAGGAAAAAGAAAACATCAGACAACGTTGACGAATTTCAACAATGACGACTTGGAGTAGTTGCTTTGTAAGATGATTTCAACGAATGTAGACGCGTCTAGAGAGTGATATACATCAATCCACGACCATAAGTGAATGAACTGACCTGCAAACAAAAAACCACGTGACTTAGAGCAGTCTTTTATCCTCGCCGGCACTCGGGTTGTAAAAATTGATTGGTAAACAAAAGACTCGAAGACAAAAGGGCTCGAAAGTTACAAGAAAACAAATTAAAGAGAGAGACGACGACCAAAAGACACAAAACCGATAAAATCCGCCGAGAATCATTCAAATATCCTCTAAAACCAAATTTTACATCCCAAAAAAATAAAAAGTTCAAATTAAAGTTAAGGAAACAAAAATAAAATTTTCAAATCGAACAATAAAATAAAAAACCGAAGACCTTGGAAGGAATATAAAAAGAAAAAAAAACTTTTCGAACGTGAAAAACTTGTAAAACAAGACACAGAAGACGAAGAGGATGATTTTGGGAAATGTCGGAGACGGAAATCAGGTTTTCAATTCGAACGGAATTTCGCGCGTGGCCATCACACACAAGAAGTATACGTGAAGACAACATTTTTATGTTAAGTACAAGTCGAGAGAGAGAGATAGTAGGAGGAGGAGGAGGAGATGAGAGAGAAGGCCAAGAGCGGGGCAGAACAATTCCACCATCATTAATTTAAATAAAAAATAGAGAGATCTTTAAATAGAAGAAGAAGAAGAAAACATGGAGTCTTTGATTAATTAAATATAAATGCAAACGTGAAGACGTTGAACAAATTTACTCATATATCATATGATTATAAATATACAGTATAAGAAATTACTTTGTTGGGAAAACGTACAAGAGGCTGGAGTAGAAGGAGAAGGAGGAGGATTATTAACGAGTACGTGGCACCAGAATAAACACTCGTCCTAATTAAACTGCGCTACGAAAGCGAATGAGAAGTTTAACAAAATAAAAAAAAGAAATTCCAGAGGTTCACTTATTTTTATTGCTCTTAACTTTAATTAATTTCCAGTTAAAAAGGAAAGACAAGGAGAAGAAGATGAAGGAGGAGGAGGAGGAAGAGAAAATGGAAACGAGAGAAAAGAGAAAAAAGGACGCGAAAATTTCCTTGTGAATTTTAATGCGGACGCAAAGTGACTTTTTTTTTGTGAAACCGTTTTCCCTTTTCCGACCCGACCACCGCCTTCCTCAGTTCCTCCTGACGTGAAAAAATTCAAAAATATTATTCAGGTCACCGATTCCCGTAATTTTCTATTCCCTCTCTCTTTTTCCGGAAGGTTTTCTATAAAATTCGGTGACAAATTCAAAAAAAGAAAAAATTGAAATCGGTTTTTGGAAAAAGGGTTTTTAAGGCCCTTAACAAATGTTCCGCTCATTTCATTTCCCTCCTTCATCCCTTAGAAAAAAAGAAAATCAAAAGACCAAAAATGGTGGAATAAAAGAAGGAGGAGGAGAAGAAAAAGGATTTTGTGCTTCAACAAATTCATTCAGATAGAATTTCTTTTTTTGTCACTCTGCCCAATTTTTCCTTCTTTCCAAAATTTATTTATTTTATTTAAGAGGCTTGAGAAAGAAGAAAGGCAGAGGGGGTAGCAGTGAGGAGGTTGCTGGGGGCGGGAAAAGAAGATTTATCCGGTTGAACACGGTCTAAGGATGATGATGGCAGTGGTTTTTATTGCCATGGTACGGACTTGATTTTAGGCGAGGAAAAAAGCCGCGGGAGAGAGGAAGGGAGGAAAGGGTCGTTAGGAGGAAAACTGGTGTCGGGAAAGCGTTTTGAAAACATGGAAAGGAGGAGGTGGGAAAAACCGTTTAAAGCCCAGAGAAGAATAAATATCTCAAATGTAGAGCCCTTTCGTAATCCCTGTCCGGAATTTTATGGCGGCGTTCGCACCGAACGGACTTTCACATGAGTTTTACTCGGGGATTTTTCCTTCAAAATGAGCTGATGTCGCTATATCCGGTTTTTGGGGTTCTCGTTGAATGTCCTTTGCCGGTGGTTGGTTTTTGGATTAATTCAAAACGGAAATCGAAAAGTAAAACCCGCCAGAAATTTAACGGAAACGTTTATTTGTGTGGCTAAAAATTTTTGAATAAAGCTCCAACCTCCAGCTGGACTAATTCTTCACCTGGCCAAGTATTTTTGCCAAATTTTGGGGGTGGTGACTAAGGGCTGGAAGGCCTAATACACCAATCACCACAGCAATGACTTCTGTTTTTACTCTCTAGATCCTTTACACCGGCAAGTTCTTCGCTCTCTTTGCTGTTCTGTTGTACTATTTAAGAACGGCTACATCTATTATATTATATTATATATTATTTATTTATATAGATCGGAGTCATATTAAGTTTATTACGGACTTTCCAGCCATTCATAGGTTTGGTGCTGGCCTTCCAGTTCTCATTTTCTAGCATGACATTGCCCAACCCCTGATCCTTCCAAAGAGGACAATCATCCCGTATATTGTATTAGCTGCTTTCCTTCTTATACAGTATATATATGATTTGACACCACCTCCTTTAGTAGTTGTTGGACTTTTTGGCGGCCACCTCCCAATCCGTAACTTGGTGTTGTGTATTATAGTCTGCTCAGCCTCGCCATCTCCTTCGACGGTAACTCAGGCACCTCAAACTCTTTACAAGCCTTCTAAAGAACCGAAGATGTCTTCTCACTGCTTTGCCGAGAAGGGAACAAGGCAAATACTATGTAATAAATTGTTTCTAATTCCCCCAGAGAAATTCCGCACGTATCCTCCGGCGATGTCTTGAGAATTTTTATTATTATTACGATCCTCTCTTCTTGATAATCAAATAAAGAAACGAAAAATTTTGAATTTTACATAAAAAAAGCTCAACACAACCCCCCCCCACCAATCCAAATCCCCTTTCCTCCTCATCTAAAAAATTTAGAACAAAAAAGTGAAAATTCCCTTTGAAGTTACTCAAAAAAAATTAAAAAAAAGAAACTTCTTAAAGCTTTTGTCTCTCGAGGCTATACATTAACCTTTTTCTCTCATTTTTCGATTTTCGAGAATAAAAGAAGTAAAAGAATGGCGAAGACAAGCCGGAAACGGAAAAGGAGAACAAAGGAAAGCAAAATGGAAACCCTGCGAATCCACATTTACAGAGAAAAAAATTTTTTTTCTTTCGCAAAAGGGAATAAAAAAAATATTCCCGGGGGTAGTTGTTCCAATTTCAATTTTTTTTTGTGTTTGTTTTTGGGGCTTTCCCTCGGAGGAGGAGGATCAAACCATTTTCCTCAACTAATATTTGATTTGATAAGTATACATACATAAAGGGAATAAATAAATTTGTTGGAACAATTGATAAAATAATAAAAATATCCTCGGGTTTGAAGGGTTTTCGGTCAGACGTTTTGTTAGAGTGAGAATTTGGGGTAAAGCTCAAGAACGAAGACGGTTTTCATTCCCAAAGAGAGCTTTCTTGCTTTAAATAACCAAATTCTGTGATGTGATGGGATTGTTTTATTTATACGGATTGGTTTTATGCGGTTTAATAACAAGTTGTGACCTTGCAGAATGTTTTTCTACCTGGCTAAACCGACTAAATTTCTTTTCACCCAGATTATTTGCATGTTTACGATGCCTGTATTCTACCTATTGAACTCTTTTTCTTTAAAAGAATCCAAATTTCTAAATTTCGTCTTTTGGTTAAAGGAAAAGTCAGCACAACTGACCAGGATTTCAGCATAAAATTTGATGACAAGCAGACATTTGGTCCCTCCGCCGGAAATCCCTCACGTTTTAATGAGACGGTTTGTTGAGTTAGTTCTAATACCCTACATCCTTGGTACTTAAACTGCGACCCAACAAGCTCTACAGAGTGCCCCAGTGGAAACCAAAAATTTGCGAAAGGTCGATTGCTCATTGTTAAGACTATAGTGCCTGACCAGTACGAAAATGTTCGGGTCTGTGCTCAGAAACTGCTAAGTTTGCTAGTGTCAACATGTCTTTATGAGACGAACATACAGAAACAGACTGACAGATGTAAATGCAGATGATACCCTGAAGGTAGACTGTATGTGTCGAAAGCCGGACCTGTAAAACCTTTTTTTTGATAAGTCGTGTAGCTCAGTCGCAATGGTCACAATAGAAATGTGGCCTGAGAAGTACCAAGGTCCTAGATCAATGGCAGGAACGGTGGGTGCTAAGTGCAAAGTGTGGGGTTCTGCTTTAAGATTCTTATAATAACTTTAACCCTTTGGACACATGACGTGACAGTACGTCATTGATTTCTTGAGCTAAAGTTTTACACGACGTTTTGATATACCGTTGAAATCGAGACCACTTTTAACATTTTCATTCTTTCGAGAGAGTAATTTGTACCAATTACACCAAAAAATTTTTAAAGCTAATTTGTTGACCCTTGTTCGGGAGAAATACCATCATAACGACACATGTTATGTACACGACACAGTATATGTATCCAAGGGATTAAATACTAACTTACAATACTAAAAATATGTAACGAAATGAACACAACTTATTTGTTGTATAGCGCTAATTTCTTCTCGTTTCCATTCTTCTTTCTTTCAAAAATATTGCACAATTTTACAGAAAACTCATTCCATTAGTTACCCACAAGTTTACGAACTTTTTATGAAATCCTCTCACGGCTTCAGAAACAATTCGATGTAACTTAAAGTCTTCAACAAATGAACAAAAATATTTTTATGAATTTGAGTTAATTTTGAAGTTATGCGGTTCGCATATAATAATTTCATTTAAATAAAATCGACTCCTCCTAAAAAAACTAAACGAAACAACCGCATAAAAAGAGACCATATAGGTATCTTAATACTTTTTAGCGAAGCTCAACAAAGATGGCTTCCTTTTGAGGCCCCGAAAAACTCATAGAGTATATGGAGTGTCATAGAGAAGTTTCTAACGCAAATTTCTTTCCATAGAAGAGTTAAATCTCAGACGCCATCATTCTCCTTTCAATCTTGTTTATGGTTCGAAAAAATTTGGCAAAATTCCTTTTCAGAGGTGGTAGTAGGAGGAGAGGGTGGAAAAGAAGGAGAAGATGGTGAAAGGAATAAACAGCGAACAGAAGAAAAGCAGAAATTCGATTTGAGGGTGGCGAAAAACTTGTAATTTGGACGAGGGCTAAAAAATTAATGTTTTCAACAACTTTTCCTTCCTCAGTCTCCTTAATTTTAACAAGATAACAATCAAGGCTCATTTATTTTGAATATATTATTATTTATTATAAGACCGATATTATCTACTAACGGTGGACCGACGACAACCGACAACTTTTGTGGTCCTCCCCCCTCCGCCTCAGCTTCCTCTCTAATCTCCGAATGTGTTCGTGCAATTTGACCGTTAGGCGGTTTTGCCGATTGTTAGTTCTGTTTGGGGGTTGAATGTAAATCGTAAAACCAACCCCCTACCCCCCCAACAGAAAAGTTCTATGTAGTTTAGGTTTGTCACTCAAAATTAAAATTTTTTTTTTTTTGACAAATATATTATCGTGATTTAGACGATTTTGACAAGGTTTATCTGTCAAGTCAGATTTTATCTATTTTCCTCGATAGCTTTGCCCAGTCTTTATTTATCTACCCAATTTAATTAATAAATATAGATAATTTATGAATTTGTGCTGGTTGTTTGGATGGAAGAACCGGAAATCGGATGACAAAACGTCTTTTTCACGAATTAGTTCAAAAATTTGACTGGAAGCAGAAATAGTCGGCCTGACAGTTTGGGTTTAGACCTTCTTTCATCGCCAATTAAAAATTCCTAAAATCTCTAAAATATTCCCCATTCGCTGATTTTATCTCCTTTTTTCCAAAAATACTGCACACTTTTAAAGAGAACTCATTCCGTTACAAGTTCGTGGAGGACTATTTTGGTAAAACCTTTCGCGGCTTCAGAAAGCATTTCAGAAGTCCTGCACATTCTAAATAAGGATTTTTTCCAAAAGTAATGCACACATCTACAGACCCTTCGTTTCATAAATAATGCACACATCTACAGACCTTTCGTTTCATAAATAATGCACACTCGTTTGGTTTATTTACAAACGAGTTGTCCTGTTTATTCAATTCTACCCCAAAAAAATTCTTGATTGGCCTTAATTCCTTACTCATTTCATAAATAATGCACACTTTATTAATTCACTTCGTAAATACAGCAAAGCTTTTAATTATTTATTATATTTGACTGCCATAATCTCGGTCTTTGCCTTTTTATTTAAGCAATTAAAATAAATACGTTGGTAATCTTCCTCATAAAAAGACACCCTTACTTCATGAGATTAACATAACATAATAATGTCTTGTTATAATTTATTGTGAATTTTGACGCATCGCTCGATAGTTTTATTTTTATTAAAATAACACAAAAACTGTTAACTTGAGACACTTCAAACCCAAACAGTGCTTTTTGTCTGATTATAGACTAGGTTTCTGTAAAAGTATGATCGGAATTGATCAACTCATCTCGGAGTTATTCTGACACATACACAATTCAAACACTCCGCTTCGTTAAATATATAACACACACAAAGGCTCATGTCTCGTGGGCTAACCGACAAGAATCACGACCCGAAAATAATTTTTTGTTTAAACAATTAAAACAACAAAATAATCTCGAACTACCGGTAATCCGATAACTTGTACTTAGAGTAATCGATACGAAATCGAATTTTTTCCTTCCTCTCCTCCTCTTCTTCCTCCTCCTCCTTCCACTCTTCCTCCTCTTCTCTCGGTTCACGACTCGTTCGATCAAATAGAAAACGAATTTTGTACTGTTTGCTCACGCACGCGGTCCTATTTATTTGGTTTTGATAAACACAAGAAGAACAAAAAATTTGGGTAAACAAAAGAAAAGAATTCTTGTTGACGGGGCGGGTTCGTGAACTCGAGGAAAATTTTTTTTTGTCTTTCGTTTCAAGATGAAAACTGGAAAGAGACGCGCGTCTTCGAGACATCGAAATTTCCTTTAATTAGGCCGTAATTCATGCCGGGAGGGAAGGGACACAAGAACAAAAACGAAAATCACCCTGAATTCGGTCTTTTGCCTTTAATTTTTAATTAGTATTAATTAGAGAAAACCGTTCGCCTCGTGGCGGAAATATTCTCAAAATTTATTTTCGCCGCTTTAATAAGGTTCATCAATCCAATCGCGATTTGCCTTCAGGTTTTCTAAATAAAATAAGAGAGAGAGAGAGAGATGAGGGGCCCTTTCGTAACATGAAATATTGACCAGTCGGAATTTACTCGGTGTTCGTGCGTCGCAATCTCAGGTCGTGCCTAAAAGAACCATCATGCCTGACTATGTCCGAGTCAAACGGAAAGGCCCATCTGTTTTCCTTGGGTTATTTTATTAGCGAGAAAGGAAGGAAGACGTTTTACCCCCAAAAGCAAAGGTCTTTGTTTCGGTCCTGGCCTGCCCGTTGCAACTTTATTTATGGCGTTGTCAGGGAATAAGAAATTACCTAAACGGAGGGCTTTAAAGTCTTAAATTTTCTAAGGTCGTAATTCTCAAATTTAGAGATTTTTAAGTCCTTTAAATCCTAAAACGTGGGGCCTTTGGGTTTGGGGGTGACAGGGGGTGGCGGTGGTGGTGTTGTCTCCGTTTTTTCCTCTACGTGAGCATCTGCCTCTGAAAGTAGAGCGGAATCCCTTCCGAGCTAACGTGTCGCCACGTTGTCTTTCGAGTTGAATTATTTTAAAACCGGAAATGAGCTGAATGCTGATTGCAAAACTTTCAGTGTTCCTTCTGGTTGGAAGCGACCGATTTTGATGGATGCGTAAACACTGGGTTAAAATTATCCAGCTGTTGAGACACGTGGCTCGTTTTAGCTGATGGACAAGTTAAATTAAATTTGAATCAAAATGTCAAAGAGAATTTGCTGGCGAGAGACACTCCGACATTTTAAATTAATGTTAAAAGTTTACAAAGTTTCAGAAAAGCTTTTTTGTAGTCTATAAAAAGCTCTAGAATATGGGTATTAGGCATTGGCGCTTTCTAACTAGGTACTTTATGAAGACTTTTAAGGTACTGTCACATGACTCTACATCATAAGGACTCCCTGGAAGTGGGACACAGGTGTATCAACACTACTGGGTCAAGTTTTTGCATATTTAAAGACCAGACTAGAGCCAAAGCTAGACGCCTTTTAGTTTTTGGACAGTATTGACGTCCTAACGACCTTCCCTCGAATTTCAGCAACCCCTAATGCCTTCCTTCGATATTCTTTTCCACCCCTGACACGCGAGGAAGTGACTTCAAACTTGATGACAGCATTCATCTCTTCATGCTCTGATGAACTCATAAAACCGTCCCTCCCCGCATCCTGCACATCCTCTCATTGTCCGACTAATAAATTTATGATCAATAATGTCCACCCCTGATAATTCAAAAGCTTTCTTGCGTGCTCGTGATACAAATTGACGTTGCCAGGGATTTTACCGTCCAACCTCCTCGCTGTTTCGTGTTCCATTAAACTTGGCGAACGTTTCGAACGGGGAAGAGAAGCCGTAAATAGGGATTCGGGATAAATGGCCGAAGACGTTTTCCTCGCTACCCGTCCATTCAGAGCTCTGTCGTTCTGCCATAATGGAAGCCAACCGATAAATTAAAAATTTGAGAATTTAATAGAAACTATTAAAGAAACTACACAAATCATAAATCTTTCGGATTTTTTGTTGTTGCTGTCCGTGTGTCTGTTTTTTGTGTGTGTGCCGAGTGCGTGTGAGTAACTGAAAGGGAAACTGGGGCAACCCCACAAAACCATTCATTCTCACCAGGGTTTTGGTTTCTTTTCTTCTTTTTTTGACTTTGTCTCGGGGTTCTCAGGGTCGGAGTAGACTTTCCAACCAATGTCGGACCTCTTTTGTTTTGAGTCCTTTGCTATCACTTCCTTACGTACTTGTTGACTTCCTTTGAATTTGTCTTGCTGTTCTGGTTCTTTTGCTGGTTGGTACCACCCTCTGTTGTGACGTTTCGACTGTTTCCATCATACTATTGCTTGGTTTTTTGAAACCAAGCATTTTTAGGGTCGGATTAAGGTTTTCTAAGCCTTTCGCCCACGTTTTAGGGTTGAGATTCATATCATCGAGTTTATTTTAATGTTCTTCGTCTTCTGCTGTAGTTTTCTATCGCTTTTGTTGTTTTGTTTTGTTTCTGCTGTATTCTGTAGGTATTTTCTTCTTGCTTTTTGTAATTGAGTGATGTTTTGGTTCTTTGTGGCCTTGTGGTAAATGTCTTTTTCCACTTTGATTATCCATTTTAGTCTCATCTTCACCATCGAGTTCCAGGACCAGATGCAATGTCAAAAATGGGTTAGGAGTAGGGAGGAGAGTTGGGTCAAATGGGTTAGACAGGAGAGTAGGGGGCATTCGTATGTGGGGGTGAGTCTTCCAACCCTTTTTGCTAAAAAAAAACGAAAACCCCAAAGGAAGCGATTGTTAAAAGTGCGGTGGCAACGCAGAGATTCAGGAATCCGTGATCCGTTTCAAAGAAAACTACGCGAGCGTGCCTGGCCGCCACCGGTCCGCGACGGTCCGGGTTCATTTTCTCGAAACAAACCAAAATGATGGCTCAACACCCTCCGAAGACAAGGAAAAAGAAAACAACTTTCTGGTCTTTATTTTAAATACCATTAATCTTCATGTAGTCTTGTTGTTCTGTCTTTCTGCTACAAGAACTCGGGATTACTGTGTGACGTTAGCCATGTTCCTCCTCGGAAAAGAAAAAAAAATTTGTTTCAAGATTCTTCTCGTTCCCGTTCCTTCCCTCACATCCTCCTCCTCCTCCTCTGAACTCCCTTCATCCTCTCTCTCTCTCGTCTCTTCTTCATCTGTTAAGTTAAACGATTTTCTCATCTTTTCTGTTTTTGTTCTTTTTGTGTTTTGTTTTCTTGTTCCTCTCCTTCATCTTCATCCTTCTTGTTTGTTTGTTTGTCTGGGAGGAGATTATTTTTCGTTAGAAATGGTTCTTCTTGTTTCCCGGACCTTCTTTTGACGTCCTCAAGGTCGCTTTCTGTGTTTCGTCAAATCTCTCTCTCACCCGAACACGATTCGACTTTTCCGTGTCTTGCGGTTCTTTCCAGTTGTGTTGTGGGAATGGTTAACCAAAACAAACTTCCCGTCAATAAAAGACAGGAAGACGTATCATGCCACCAACACACCGAGGAAACACCTTCTTCTCGAACCGGCTGGGGGCCAGATGGGTTTTTTTTGGCTAACACCTGAGACGGGATAATCTTTTTGTAATCATCCTAAATATCAAAACAAAACCGTAAACGAGCCCACCGAGTTACCGGGAGGGAAAGAGGCGGTAGGAAGGAGGAGGAGATGGCGGGGGTGACGGGGAAGATAGACAAATGGATAATTAAAGCCCCTGAGGCGACGACGAGATTTTTGTTTTCCTAATGGACGTTAATGCTACGCCTGCGTGTGTATAATATAAATAAATTTTTAATTTGAGACTAAAAGTCGTGATTAAGAGAAAGAGCGAAGAAGAGAGAGAGGAGAAGGATAAGAAAGACGGGAAACGACGTCCGAGGAGATGAAGAAGATGGGTGGAAGAGGAAGGAGGAGTCAAAAAAGGAGGTAACAATATCTGATTCTCAGGAGGTCTAACATCTCACTCTGACGTAGGAGGATTTCGTACACCCAGAAAAGAAATCTAGCCAAAAATGAAAGACAGCTGGGAAGTTAAAAACAACAACAAACAAGCAACCAACCAAACAAAACAAAAAACAAATTATTTATAAATAATAAATTGTTTATATTTGATAATTAACAAACGTTTCCAAGGAACCTGGAGGGAAGTTGGGAGGTTGATTGAAACCTCGTGAGCCGGAGGAGAGGATTCGCCGGTTGTTGACAGCCTTCCTACCATGTCTGGCAAAAGGAATTCCAAGTGGGATGGAATCGGGGAGGTAGTGGTAGTAGGCGTGGGATGAGTGAGGAACATCTCCGTCCATCAGAGAGATTTAGCATAAGTGATACGAAGTCAAAGGTCGAACGCAAAAGGTTGATGTGTGTGGGTAGCAGGCACGGGGTAAAGAGGTTTCGAGGTTCCATAGAAGGCGGTGGTGGGAGGGGGAAAAGGTCAGAAATATTTTTCTTTTCCTTAACCGGAGTTATTTGACCCGTTTTTCAGGGTTGTTGCCGATTAAATAATTCCAAGCACGCATAACTTCTGAAAGATGATCACGTCAAGTCGAAACCTGATAGTCTTGTTTCGATGTGAATGAGTTATTGATTTTCAGTGGAATTGATTGCGGCCCCCAAACACTCCTACCTAGGGACTAGAAGGATGGATCTTTTGGATGTGTTCACCGAAGGAATTTTGGCCACGGAGCTCACCAAAACCGAAAACGGACACACAGGCGAAGAACTGATACGGAATCCGCGAGACCGTGCTAAAGAGAGCATCCTTCGCTCGTGGTCAAGGTCTCAGACGGATCACGACCCAGGAATGTCAGGCACAAGTGACCCTATGGGCGGATTTATGTTCTCGATTAGGTTTACAATGATACGCCCCGCGGGGGAAATTTTAAAACTCGGATGAAAACAGGGAAAACAATCGTTTTAAAACTAAACCTGGTTGTTGTCAAATCAAACGTTTTTTTCCTTTTCTAATAAAACTCAGGACCGTTGCCAGGATTTCGTCAGAAATAAATTCGTTCTCTCTGTGTTTATATTCGGGTTGAGATAATTCCGAGTTTTTCTGTGACGATTATCTTGAAGTGGTTAATGGAAAGATGTAAATCAATCAGCTGTTCCGTTGAACGAGTTTCTCCACGACAAAAATTTCCTTTTCAGGTTCTCTTCCTTGTTCTCCTACCGAAAGATACCTACCGCAGTAGGAATGCGGTTATCAGACACTCGGTTTTTCCATTCTCTGCGAAATTATTCATCGCATAAAAATGGTCTCTCATCATCTCTTCCATGGAATTCCATTTGCGCCCTTCCTCCAACCAAACTTCCATTCTGCTGTCTTCCTTAAAATCGGCAGAAGGAGCTATAGAGCTTTGGCGAAGCTTAGCAAACCACGAAAATGTTTTTGCTAAAGTGTGTTGTGTTCCCAAAATTATTTTCAAACCGGACATGGGTTCGATGACCTGTAAAAGTTCTCATAATTTTCTGGAACAAGGTTCTGATATAAGAAACAGTCAACCGACCCATCTCTGTCTCTCTGATGGTTTTAGTTGAAAAAATTTGGGGATTTCTTACTGTTCGCTGAACTGCAACGAATAAATCGGTTTATGCTTTCGTGTTAGTTATGAAATTTTTTTGGAGGAACCGGAAACGAATTGTAAACCTTTCATAGTTTTATGTGCCAAATGTCAGTCGTAAAATTTTGATCGTGTGAAAGTCTACCAGATCGATTTAGCCTTGGTCCCAGCAAACAATTCCTTTTAACCAATTTTAATCCCAGCAAAGTCACTCAGAGAATTATTACTGTTAGCTAAACTTCAGCAATTATGTCATTTAAGTAAACTCGGGGTTGTCATGGGACTAGAAATCTGGGAAATGGTCTTAATGAGTCGTTTTGACAAGGCTTCATGTAGCAAATATCAAGGACACTCAAAAGAAAGACATCAAACCCATTTTAACCCATTCAATCGAGGTCAAACCTTTAAGTGTCACCGTGCTGACAGGTAGTATCGGACTCACTCTGGCCAGCTGGCTAGAGAGAAGAAAGAAAATTGAGAACTAAGAAGAGATGAGGAAAGTAAAGGAAAGCAAAGAGAAAAAGGAAGAAAGAAGAGGCGGATACAGGAGACAAATGAAAAGAAGAAGAAGAAAGGAGACAGAAGAATAGAAAAGAAAGGAAATGAAAGAAAAAGTTTTGAGGAGGAGAAGAATGAAGGAAAAGAAGGAAATAAGAAGAGACCCCCAACAAAACCCGACCATTCTGTAACACTATCACAATAAAGTTCAAACACAGAAGAAAGAAGAGGAGAAGAAAGGAAAGATGTTAAGACATCGTCATAGCCAGAGGCATATATACAGGCCAAACCTAACGCAAGTCCAACAAGAATTGGTCTAAGGACAGCAAACCTTCATCCAAATATTGATAACATAACCTAAGTCCCACCAACAGTACCTGATAAAGTAAGTGTTAAAATCTTTAACAGCAGACAATCATAACAGCAGCTAAGCTTAGGAAAAAACTTTTTTGAAGAGTTCTAACAGTCTCTGGATTGTTATAAAAGATCAAAACCGGAAGTGAATCAGCAGAATTACAACAAAAGAAAGTTAAGACATAACCTGACCTCCCAAAAATAAGAAAACCGTTACGAATCAATGAGAAAGGAACCAAAATGTCAGAAAAGAGGAGAAGACAAATCTCACAAACGCCCTCAACCCCAGACCAGCCACTCCCACCTATTTTGGAAAACGGCAAACACGAGAAAAATTCGGCGAGATGGGGGCTCCAGGAAAGAATCCATCGAAATGGGAAAAGTAACGGAGGGAGGCGGGGGAATACCATCCATCTTCTCCAGCAACACACAAAACGCAACACACGCACAAAACACAGACACGGCGAATAAATCGTGAGCTGTTTTCTAACTGACAGTGGGTATCTCACCAAAGAGGAACACTACCCGCTAATAATCGATGTTATTAATAAATAAATAAATAAATAAAAGAATCCAAATATTTATTTGTAAAATACATAACCGTTTAAATGAGATTCACTCTGACTAATTAATTTTTTTATGATTTCATTTAATTTGAATGAAACGTAAGATGAGTGCTGGGAATCGCTTTCAAAGCAATCGCGGTAGCCGACATCTTAGATTGTGGGGGAAACCTCATCCGTTGGCCAATCTCAACACCACCAGGTTTCTCAGGTTCGGGAATTAATTTTGCTCAATAATTTCCTCGAAATGTGGGAGTTTTTTATTTTTATTATTTATTTATTTATTTCTCTCTCTCGTTGGAGGCGTTTTCAAGTTCTCCTCGCAATTTTTTTCCAGATTTGTTTTTATTAGACTGGAAGAGATGGAGAGAAGGCAGAGGAAAAAAAGAGAGATCAAAGTAGAAACTATTTCAGGCACCTCATTAAGGTACCCTGTTTATTTAATAACATTTTTATGAATGGTATTGTCTCGACCTATTAGTATCCGAGTGAAGTGGAGGCCCTTCTTTGAAAACGTCTTCTGCTTCTTTTCTTTCTTCGATTTTTTTTTCTGGCGGCTTTGGTAATTAAAAATTACCTCGAAGGAAGAGATGAGTTGGTTTTTCAGGTATCTCCTTAAAGAATTTCCTGTCTCTTGTTATGAAAGATGATGGAGTCGGTTCGGATATGACAAGAGAGAAGATTGGTTTTTTGAAGAGCACTCGGTTCGTTTGAATGAGTTTTGGGAGATTGCGGAGGAGGTTTTGGAGACATTTTGATTTTTGTCTGGAGAATTTATAGCCGTCTCCCCGAAGAGTATAAAAATGGTTGACAGAAACAGGTGGATGATGAGAAGTCATGTTCAATAATTAACAAAACAAAATTTAAAACCATCTATCACATCTTGGCAAACGACGGAAGCTGGGAAAAAGAGAACATGACATCGCAAAAAACAGAAACAAATCGGACAAAAAGCAAAAAACCGTGGAATCGAATTAGAGCGCCACCCAGAGAGAGAGAACAACCTTGGCTCGTGGCCAAACACTTCGTCAAAGTAGAAAAAATACCCAAAGACACATGCGCTCGAATGTCAAAGAAGGAAAAGACTCCGAAGAGGATGACATTTGACCTGTAGGTACAAAATTGTAGGCGGGCTACCAGAACCAGAGCCTCGTCTACCCCACACATGTCCGGTTCATTCAAACATAATTTGTTGTTGTTTTCCTTCCACCGTCACTGAGGGGTTGATTTATCATCCCCCATAAAGGAAGACACGGTTCTCTACTCCTACCGGTATTCCACCCGAGGAATTTTTACTTTTCACCTTCTGTCGCCGTTTTTTTTTATTGTTATCGTCGTCGCATTGTGGTGTGGGAAGGAAGAGAGAGAGAGAAGACAGGAACCTGATCTTTCTCATTATTTCCTATACCTGATTTGTTTTGTTTCGTTTCAGACACATGTCGCCGATGCGAGAAAACACACAAAAACGTTTTGGGTAAAATTTATCTTGTGACTCCATCATGTGGGTCCGGTTGTCTATTTGTCTCCTCAAATTAGTGAAATATGTCTCCCGGGGTTCCGAAGGCATTTCTCTCCTTCTTCTTGTTTTATTTTGGCGACAAATTTCCTCGAGGTCACGGCTTTCCGTCCTGCTCCTTTGTTTGTTTTCCTTTGTTAGAAGACCTCACCTAATTTAAAAGGAAAGAGCGGAGGAGGAAATGAGAACAAAAAAAAAGAGGAAAAGTTTGATTAATGCGAGTCAGTCGAAATCTTTTGAGCTTCTCTCTTTTCCACCATCTTGGGCTTGGAAAATGAGAGAGAGAGAGAGAGAGGGAAAAACTTTTGTAAATTTATTGCAGGCAGCGAAGAATGAATTTTCATGACTGTCATTAATTGCGCTCAAACAAACAAATTACTCCGAAGGGATCGAAAGACGGGGCCAGGGTGAGGCATGAGGAGGAGATGTAGGAGGAAGGTTGAGTGAGAAGAAGGATGGAAAGGAGATAATCAAAATTTTGAGGTTGTAGCGAAAGGCTTGAGCTCGGTTTTCCGGGTTGAAAGGTGGTTTTCCTTCTCTTCGGATAGAATCAGTGAGCAGTAAGCTGAGGACTACATTGATGATAGGAACTAAGAATAGTTACAACTTCCTCTACCCTGTGGGTTATTTATATTCAACACTATACCATACTTCAGATCCTTTCGTCTTCTCCTCAGTCTCCAATTTTCTCTGCAAGGCTACTTACTAACCCACCTACACCCAGCACCAAGAATTATTATACAAACAACTTAGCAACAGGATTTGAAATCTAGCAAACAATCTACAAAAAGAGTCAAAGACCCAGTTATAGTTAGAAAAACAAAGTAGCAGACAAAAATGAGAAAAAGTCAAACCCCCCAGGGAGGAAGATGGAAAAGTAGTGCAAAAGATAGAAGCAGAAAGATAATTACAGGAGTTTTGCATCGGTCGAATAATCAAAAGAAAGAAGACGTAAAGGAGGAGGAGGAGGAGAGAAAATGCAAAGAAATCCTGAGGAATCGCAAAAGACAGAAACAAGATTAATGAGTAAGACGGGGACAGTTTGATGTATGGGAACTCACGGTCAGATAAAAAAAGAACCAAAAGAGACGAAGAAATGCAAATGGCGGAAAGAGAATCGAGAAATGACAGATTAGACCTTCTATCAGAAGAAGAAAGCAGAAGCAAGGAAGTAGAGCGATTTCCGTTATCATAAACTCCAGAGTTTTATCAGGAATCCGGAACAAACAAACAAACAGACAGACAGGCAAAACAAACGGGTACAGAGACAAAGACAGGTGGTTTTATCTATCTTAATCAGGATGACCGCCCGCCCGACGACTGAAGACACTTCCAGGGGTTGGACAAAAGTTCATCGTCATCCTTTCCATCTCCATCTTCACGCTCTAATTCAATATCGTCTCCTCATCTTCCGCCTTTGTCTCTTCTTCATCTTCTACTCCTCATGTATGCGAGTTTTGAGGTCCTACTGCTCGAGGCATGTCATGCGCGAATGACCAACTCATTGGGAACATTAAAATTGCAAATTAACTAATGACGCAGGTGGTGACCAACCTAAACACACCTGAAGACTGACTCCAAGAGTATAATAGTCCAGGTGATGTTTAGTCAAAGTCTCACAACCTAACCGACCGAACCTAAAGCTTAAACAATCCGAACTACACTCAAAAGGCTATTACTCACTTTTCAGGTTCATAAATAATTAAACCGCCGATGGGGGTTGACCTTTGTTTTAGCGTACCTGTGTGTGTACCTGGTTTCGTCGTGCTATTCTATCGAGGAATATTGTTGTTGTGTCTGCGACTTCTGTCTTAGATCGATCCAGCTTTGAAGGGGTCGATACTGTTCATGTTAGTTTCCTGAAAAGATAGATACAGTCTAAGTGACTGGCGCCAGTGGGTTAGAGCCATCGGTTGTTAGTGTGTTAGCTCCATCCGGGGTTATGTGGGCACGAAGTGACATGTTAAAGAAAAGGCGTAGCGAACACAACAGAAGACAAATTCTCGGGACGCGGAAGAATAGCTTGGGACAAATTGTATTCCACGATCCGTCTTGATTGCCCCCGCACGAGGGCTTAAGACTAATTGTCAGGGCCAAAAGGTGCAAAGCCAATTAATCTTCGGAACCGTTTTCTCCGGCCGGAACACGTGTCTTCGGGTTTATCTGTCTTTTCGCTACCCGTCTTTTATAAACAGAAGAAAAATTTTCGGTTTGGTTTCCCTGTCCGGAAGACGGTTCGTGTGGGAGGAGAGGAGAAATGAAATGGAAAAAGAAAGCACCAACCGAATCCGACAACCTTCTCTTCCCACTCCGTTCGGAAATTTTTGTGTGTGTCCGCACCGCCTTGTCTTATCTCTCATGAAAAGAAGAAGACGAAGATAAAAAAAAGGAGAAGAAGAAAGAAAGAAAGATTCTGTTGCGAGAGATGATTAATTTATTCCGGGTTTTGACAGGCGGACTAATGGACGCATTTCAGGTTTGTGACATGGCTGTCCATACGAGTATGCCTACTGTAACTAACAGGTATCATCCATCTTTCATTTCCACAAACGGATATCTCCTCTTCCTCACGACTTTTCCCATCCCTTCCTCTCCTCCTTCACCTCACTCTTCTTCTTTCTCGTATTCTGTCTTCGTTTGTTAATGTTTCTCAAAATCAAACCACCCAAATGATTATTTCCGTTTCCCGCCAAAAATATTTAAAACAAGATCTTGCTAAGGGCTAACATCTCATCCTTCTACATACTGACATCTTGTCATCTATCCATAGATGTTGAGTTTCCTTAATCTTCTCTCATCAACCTCCGAAGTTTCTTGAGGTATACCACACCACTTCCTCTTCGTTTGTTTATCATTTCTACTGTCTCCTCCATGGTTCCAATTTTCACTAAAATATCGGGAAACCGGATAAAGAAGAAGAGAAGAAGATGGAGGCGGAGGAGGAGGATAGACGAAGAGGTTTCATATGTGTTAACATCTCCGTAAAACTTTTATCGGATTTCGTTTTATCGGATGAAAGTCTTAAAGCGTTTCGATTATTCGAAAGCTGGATGTATCTCCTTTGATACACGAGAAGGAGGAGACGAGAGTGGAGGCTGAAGGAGGGTAGAGGGTAGGAGGTGTGAAAAGTAAAGCAATTAACAATTGAAAATGATGAAGGGAGGATTGATGGCGATGGGCTTGGCCGCGGCTTTCTTCTTCTTCTTCTTCTACTCTTCCTTTCGGTTTAATTTGTCGAATTTATTTATTAACGTTATAATTATTATCGTTTAGCATATTATTTATTGTTTTATGTATTATTAGTTTTTTATTGTTGGTGTTCTTGTTGATGATGATGATGATTGTTTGGTCTGTGATGGAAAGGTTTCTTTCTGACCAGGTGTGGTGCTTCTTTTAGTTGTCTGTTTTATTTTGTCTTTTGGTTTGTTTCTTTCTTTCTGACTCTTCTTCTTCTTTTATTGGTATTTATTACATGTTTTATTTTGTTTCCGGTACAAATGTTATCGTTTGGTGAAGATTCATCACTCAAGACGTGATGGAGAGACTACTTTTGGCCATGTGTTGTGATTAATTGATATTGATGTCCTCTCGCATATGGTTTTTATCATCTTCTGCTTTATTCTCTGTCTTTCATCCTCTTCTTCTAGTTCTGTAGTCTATTATCACTGATCTCTTGCTTTCGGTTTAATTTTTATCGTTTCCTCGTCCAATGAAAGTGTTAGATGGCCATACTCTAAGAGATTTTCTTGAAAAATATTTGACAACAGTGACTTGGAGGGGGGAGGGAGAGAAGTAGGCAAGAAGAGAAGCTCAGAGTCAATTTGCTGTTTTTCAGTTGTTATTGTTATCTTTGTCTTGCCATGCAGACAGTTTCATGTGTAGAGGCTGAGGAAGGAGATTCCTCAGGTTCCACCTTTGTTACACATCCTCTTTCCTCTTCGTTTGATAAACGATACAAGATAGGTACCAGGTGAGGGTTAGTCATTTTTATAACTCAATCAGAGGGATCAAAGGAATGAAAACTTTTTTTGCAAGGAAAACCCTAATTCCTCACGAGTGAATCGGTGGTGCATTCGATTTCCTCCACCTTCCCTCTCCTTTCGACCTGTCTTCCGTCTCGCCTTCACTGACTTTTGATTCCTTCGGTGCGATCTCAAGGTGAGGACGTGGAATTCCTGCTCAGTCATGCTGTTATTGAAAAACACTCCTCCATCTCTCTCTGGAGCCCTTGGATCCCGCCGCGTTACCTGCCCTGCTCTCTCTGCCCTCTCCTCCTCCTCTCATTCACCCATCCTCCTCCTCCTCCTCCTCTTCTCCTTTTCCCAAAAGAGTGTTTATATCTGCCAAACACTTCGCATGAAATCCACATCAAACCGTCTATGTTTGATCAGATTAAATTTATTGATTTTCGGGATGATCCTCCTCCTCTCCACCTCCTCCCACTTCTCAGAAAACCATTTTCTCATTATCAAATTGCTCATTTCCCTTTTTAATCGAGCCACGACTCAAAATGGCGTCCCTTTTTGGTGCGTGTGATTTGTGTGTGTACATATTAGCACTTGGGATGCAGGGAAGAGGCAGGGAGGTGGATGTGTGTTCACGAAGGAATTCCGAGCATGAGGATTGATTTTGAATGATTCCGAAGATCCTCTCTCTCCTCTCAGGAGGTGATCGGGTGACAATGACAATTGTTTGAATCTTTGAGGATTAGCACATGGCGCGATGGGGTGAATTTTAATTTGCTGCAGACGTTCCAAGAGGAAGGAGGAGAACGTTGGACACGGGTTGTGCGAATGAGTCACATCGGGAAAATGCATTTTCCCTTCATCCATCTGTCTTTCATTATTTCCATCATCTCCCTCCTTCTGTTTCCTCTTTCGAGAGTGTTTCTATTTCCAAGTTTTCATTTAACTACTTACGACGGTGTCGGTTGTAGTGCCTGTCTGATATCTATCTCTGGAAATTGGGTTTCCTTCACCTCCCCACTCTCCCTTCCTCAGTTCCCATCTTTCCCGAATTTCCGGAGTTTTGAGAGATTTGTTACAACGCTTCCCGCTCTTCTCATTATCTCCTCTTGTTCGTCTGTTTATTATTTATACAGCTCTTGTCTACTTCATCTTTTTCTCGAAAATAGACTTTCTTTAATCAGTCTTTCCATCTTTCTCCCAAAGGTACTTAGTCACAAGCTTTCTACCTCATTACTCTCCTCTAATTCTCATCTATTTCAGATCCTCTTCTTCCGTTTTCGTTATCGCTCTGCATAACTTGTTTTCCTTTGTCTCTGTCTTTCTCCTGACACCCCATTCACCCTCTCCACGGGATTCTCATCTACTCTACTATCATTTGTCCTAATTCTGCTTGGTTGGTTCTTATGTGAGTTGACATCCATAACAACCATCTTCCTTCATCTTTCTCTATCACCCACCCAATTCCTCATGTTTTTTGTTACACGTGACATCTAGTAGGCAGGGTTTAGTCATCAGGGAAGCTTGAGAGAGTAGAAAAGAAGATTTGGCTTTGGAGGTCGATGCGAACATTTCTACATTCAGCTTGGGAAGGGAGTTGGGTTTGAAACGGCACCTTGGAGACTTTCTGTTGTTGAAAATTGTCATACCACCCACACTACCATTTCATGGCCATCCTGTTATGCAGATCTCGGGTCGTTGGTTCGACTAATTTCCCTGTTTCTGTTGAAAGTATAGCAATAACACATAAAGTAACCGTTATTTTTCATTTATTAAATGGATTAATTTATTTATTAAACTATGTTAAAGAGCCCTGTTTCCATTTATTAAAAAAAGTTTGTTAACCTGGGTTAATATTTAACCGTTTAATGGCTTTTCAAAATTTATTGTTAATTGCTGGAAAAATAAAAAGGAGAAGAGAAAAAAATCTGGAAGCGGTCCAAAATTTATCATCTTATTTGAATCTTCTCAAATTTCTTCTTTTCTCTCCAGCAATTAATTATTAACTTTATGTTATTCGTAAAGTTAATAATTAACTTTCTTATTTCCCTTAAAATTAATTTTTTTTTGGAGAAAAATTATTTCTCCGAGTCCGAAGAAGTAGACTGTCGTCGTCACCTGGGTTTTTAGTCGTCTTTAAAGGACATTGGGACGGGGACAGTTTGGTTCGTTACACCGGGTGGTCACGGGGTTTTTGGGTTAATGTCTTCTACTTTTGGTTTGAATCAACTACTGGAACTGTGGGAGTTCCTTTGTTCTGGAAGATTATTGCTGTTGTTGTTTAGTTTGGGTTTTGCCAACTTTCAACTTGTTTTCGTGCTTCGTCTGGTTTTAATTTCGGTTTTGTTTCCAAGTTGGGCTGTTGAGTAACGTTGTGGTGGCTTTCCCTTGTGGTTCTAACTAAGTTTCGTTTGTTTCAACATCTCGTTCACACTTCGTTAATCCCACAAAGAACCAAACTTCAGAAGATAATTGTCCGAATACCAAAACCCTCCCGTGAAGTGACACTCAACCACCACCAAAGGGGTGCCACAGAAGGAGGCGTTTGGATCATAGTTCTCGACCCACGATAAGAATCTAGGCCCACCGGGGGGTTCAAAGCCTTCACTCACTTAATTCTGTTAGTAAAGTAAAAAAAAATTTAATTTTTCGGTGGACTTACAATCTAAACAATGTTTACGAACGGCTGGGAAAAGGGTTGAAACTACCCTCTTCCATTCTGCTCCAGAAGGGCGGAAATGGCTTTGATGTGCCTTCTCCTCATCTCTCTCTCTCTTTACGAGACCGTCGGGAGATTTAACTCGATTTAATTTCCGTTTATTTTTTCCTTAATGCCATTCAGAGCACAACAGACGGACTCTCCTCCTCCACCGCTGATTCTGCTGCTGCTGCTGACGCGCTTCATCCTCCTTCCAGCCCTTTGTTACGCTCCAAATTCATCTCTTTCGGAATAAATAATTAGTTCTTTTAATAATTAACGAAACAATTAAAAATTTCGTTATTAATTCCACCGCGAACAATTCCCTCTTTTTATGCGATGTTATTAAAAGTTACCAACTGGAAATATTTAAATAATTTGACCTTGAGACAATTTTTTCTCTCTTTTCCATCGATTTTTTTGTTCGCACCTGACAACCTGGGAGAGGTTTCGAACCTGAACGTGGGCGGAGTTTGGGAGGTATCATTACAAAGAACCACCTCTTTCTCGTTTGTAATGTTTTTTATTATTATGATCTGTTTGTAGTGGAAACAGTACGACAGGATTTGAAAAAGTGAGGATGAATACAAGGGAGAGGGAGAGTTTTGTTTGAAAGGTACACACATAAATTATAATGTTTGGAAAACCTGGTTATTAAAATATTTATGTACATAAGAGTCAGAAAATCATTTTGGTTCGAACTGAAAGGAGAAAACGTTTTTTGTTGTTGTTGTTGTGCGTGTTGAAAGTAAACATAAAAATCTCGTTTGGCGGTGTGAAGGCACCTTAATTATTTAATTAATTAAATTTTTTTTTGTTTCAGTGTTGGGAAAACTGCGAGTTGCTTCAGGCTAATTTCCACATTTGGGGGTCCATTTGCAAGGCGGAAATCTGCGTAAGTTTTGCATTTTTCTTGTGCGGGGTGGAAGAGAGGTTTGGGGAATTGCACGTTAAATTGGTTATCACTTCCTCCTTCATCAACCTTCTTTCCTGTCAGCCTATCTTGACCTTTCCCTTGTTACGACTTAATTCATGTCAATCTCGAAATTTTTGATCCTTTTAGTAGATTTCCTAGTGTTTGTAGTTATAGTTGGGTTGTAATATAGTTTTGCACCCTTGGGTGTAATAGGTTGTAAGGGTAAATCTAATTTACCTACCAACCCTTCGCCTAAGATGCCTTAGTCACTCAAACAAAAGACTCCAGCATTTCTAGTAGTAAAAAATTAGAAGAAGAAGTCGAATGAGTAGGAAGAAACAGTACAGAGAAGCCGAGAAAGAAAGTTAAAGTTGTAGATAAAAATAAAAATCCAGCAGGAGCTAAAGAAGAAAAGAAAGAAACATGAGGAGGAGAAAAGAAGGAAATACAACAGGATATTCATAGTTGTGTGTTATTGCTACCAAAAGTTAACGAAATAAAGGTAGAAGAATAGTTAAAGGTAGAAGTGTAGAATAGACAGGAACTTAGAGATTGAGTTGAGAGGAACGAAACCAGGAACTTAGAGAGGGAAGAGAGGAACTTAGAGCAAGAGTTAAAGAGAAGGAACTAGAAATCGACACTTAGAAACTGAGAAATGAAACTGACATAAAAATCAGGCACGAAGGTAAGAAGGATATACGAAAAACTAGAAAGAAGGAAGTACAACTAGACATTCCTTCGTAAATTTTCTTAATTGTTTACTTGTTAGTACTGGAAAAGCTAACAAAGTAATAAAGTAGGTAAAGGAAGTAGAAGTGAAAAAAAGAGAGAGAAGTCCGAAAGAAGAATACAGAGAGGAAATTAAAATAACAGAAAAGAACATGAAAATCAAACAAAAAGGTAAAGAAAAAGTACAGCCAGAAGTACAGAACTCTCGAACAAATTAAAAACGAACCGACAAACCAATCGGTTTTGATACGACAAACAAACAACTCGAGCAGACACAACAACAACGAGGTGCCAAGCCGCCTACCATTTCATTAAAGACAGAAGAAGAATTCGAAAATTTCCTGTGAAAAGAGCCTAAAAAGAAAACCAAACACTCGCGGATTGAATGACTGCAAAAACCAAAATGAATGAATGAATGAATGATATAGTATGAAACGAAGAAGGAACCAGACATTAAAATAATAATCATAATGACGGTTAGGAGAATGAAAAACGAGGAAAAGGAAGGATGTAGGTGCTACCGTGATGATCTCGAGCTCGGCAGGGCAGTGAGAAAACAAGGCGGCTGGAAGGAGGGAGTGTCCAGGGTAAATAAAATAAATAAAAAAAGACAAATAACAGGAGACATTAAAATAAGAAGAAGAAAAAGACGAAGGAGGAGAAGGAGAGAGAAAACAAAGTAACTAGTAGACACGGTTGAAGTATAAATCATCATTTTTACACCAGTCTCCGGACGACGGAGTCATATTTCACGGGACGTGGAAGAAAAGGCGGAGGATGGGAGAAGAAGGGAAGGGAAACGAGGAGGAGGATCCGACCAAACTCCTTTTGAGATTGTCAACAAAAGAAAAGTGACGTAATTCCGCAAGTAGGCAGGTAGACACTCGAGAGAGAAGAAAAGGAAGAGAAGAACAAAATCGTTTTCGATTTAGCTGTCCTCCCAACCCCCCAAAAAAAATCAGAGATGACAAAAGAGAGGAAGATAGCAGGGTAAAAGTCAAAAAGGAAAAAGCGAAAAGATGAACAAGATAAAAGAAAGGAGACAAGGAAGAGAAATCTGAAAATCCCGAGGGTGGAAAAGAAAAAAAAAAATTATGTTTCGGGGAAGTTGCAACAATAGAAGGAAAATTTAAATTGGAAAAATGAAAAGTGGCGAGGTTGATGGTTTCCAGGGAAAGGCTAGGGGGAGGAGAGAGGAGAGGAGACGTTGGGAAACGCCATAGGCTGATAGACGAAGGCAGGCTAAAAGAAAATTGTCTGAAAGACATAATCGATTGTGATAAGAGGTTTTCCGCTTCCTCGAGGCCATTAATGTTCCAAAGGGTAGGTCGAACCAAAAGGGAGGCGGGTAGGAGAAGAGGTAGGAAGAGGAGAAGGGAGGGCAACAGCGATAACAATGAATTTGAAATCAGTCGAGGGTGTAATGAGTTTTTAAATGAATTTTCAGCCCTTTGAACCTTCCCCAAAGGTTCTCCTTTTTTCTCCAAAAGGGCAAATCTAGGGGTTGACATTTCTTCCATTCTACCCTCTCTTCCTTCCTTCCTTTCTTTTCTTTCATGTTGGTTTGGGTGACACCGATTCGCACGAAGATTTACCAGATGATTTTTCTCTTTTTGTTTCAGTATCCCGGATGCCAGGAAGCTTGTAAATTTCACAGAGACAGTCCACAGGAGAAACAAGTCGAGCCGGTGATCAAAGCTCGAGGGGAAGAAGTTCTCAAGATAGAGGATAACGTTGCAAAATGGCCGAAACCAACTTCCGTTTCCTCCCAATCGCCTCTTGTTTACATCGTCATGAGAAAGAACATCGACTCCAGTTGGACGCAGATCATCCAAACGGCAGATCGCTCAGTTCCTATACCACCAGACACCCTAGCAGCTAACATTCGAGTGTTGGTAGTCAATCCCGAGGGTTTGGTCACCATGTACAGCCCGGCGATTCCAATTCATGAGAAATTAAACGACAGCATCGTGAGTCGAATCATGGCGGGTGTAAGCACTCGAAAGACGGATCGAATCAGTATCAACACACCTAAATCGAGCACCTGGGAACTGAAAGAAGTTTCTCTGATACATCAAAAGGTTCTGGTTCTCGCGGAAGTGTCCTGGGAACCTCGTCTCCGTCACACTGTTTATCTGGTCACTTGGGAAGTTGATGGTGGCGGATTGAAGGGAAATTTATTCACGGATTCCACTTGCGTGACACTGTCTCTCTGGCCGGACACCGTTTACCACATCCAAGTGGAGGTCGTCTCTAAAACGGACAAAAGTGTTCCTCTGGTTCTGGATACTCACAAAGCGACTCAAGTCTCATTCGATATTCCGCAAACCTCTCAAAGTCCACTTTTGTTTAACGAATACAAAGACCAGAAGCAAGGGCTCATACCAGAGTTACCAAAAATCAGTCTCGAGGATACGCTCAAATCGAAATCAACGGAAATGTCCATCCAGATTAGTCAGAACATCGACAAACTCATTCACAATCCGTCAGTCGCGAGGAAGATCTTCTCAAACGAGAAATCAAAAAGGACGTGTCACTAGAAGAACAATTCGACACTCCTAAATCGAACCTGAAATCACCTCCGAGGATAAGCAGTTCCCTGTCTTCGGTTTTGGTTAAATCCGCCGATTCCGAAGCGGAACTGATAGACACGAGACAGCGAACGGAGCTCGCGTTCGGCTCCGCAGCCGCCGTCATTTTATTTTTAATCATCTGCGTCCTCGTCGTGTTGAAATCTAAGAGGAAATCGGGAGACGGTTCCGAGGGAGGAGTCACCATCAACGGAGAAAAGCTCATCGACTCCGGAACCAATTTCCAGCCAGTAGTAGTCATCTCGGAGCCGATCGGACCTCAACCAACTCGGTTCCCGAACTCAACAACCAAAGACCTCAGTCAAGTTCCCTGGAAGAACAATCCGTTCGTAATAACAAACGAACTACAACAGCAACAGCAACCAAATACCAAATTAAATCAGTCCAATGACGCGGTTACAAGAGACTCGCTTTCAAATTTCGCCGATAGGGGAGCTAGTGAAGTTCAAGTGTGACGTCATCAGTGAGACAATTTAGAAAGTTTCAACCTGAATTTAGCTTTTTTGTGAAACCTGCAAATCCCTGCTTTGTGTGTGCGTTTTTTTCCCCATAATTATTCTTACTCAAATACCTAAGTTTAGAGCTGAGAAAAACAAACCGGAAGTTAAGCTCGATGAATCAACGATAAATGACTACTTTGTGCATCCATTTTATCTTTAACAGCTTTTTCGTTTTTAAACAAAAGCTGACTAAGTCAGCAGTTTTAGTGAGTCAGCGTAACAATAAAAACTCTAGAAATAATATTTTAAACCATCCAAACATTAATTTTAGGTTTACTAACCTGAAAAAGTGCAAAGTTTGACGAAACAACTCCAAATTCAAAAAATCAACCAATAAAATGAAAACCCGCAGAAACTTATTCGAAACGTTAGAAAACCGAAAAGTAAAAAAGCACAAAACAACCAAAAACAATAACCAAACACAAAAAACAAAACAGAAATGCTGATAAAACCAAAAAAGAAACCAAAACCGAACTCTGTTTGAAAAAAATTCACAACCGACGCCTGTGTCACTGCCTCCGCTATAACGCACCCCAGTCAATTGTCGGAGGCATTCAACGAGCTTAACTTCCTAGAAAACTTTTAATTACTACAAAAACCAAAAAAAAAATTTGTTTGTTATACAAAACCGTTAAAATTTTCGAATGACAAAACGACACGCATTGTTGCCAAATTTCAAAGCTTCCTATTCCCACCAATATTTTAATTTTTAAGAAGGCTGTGGATACGAAACCATTTTTTCGTTTGTTTTTATTTTACCATCCTCTCCCTCAGGAAGCGGTTTTAATGAGACTGATTTAATTAATTAATTAATTTTTTTTGTTGTATAAAATTGTAGATTAGTATTATCCGTGTAGATTAGGTTTTTAATTTAAATTAAAATTAATTATAATGATTTACCAAAATGCTTCCTTCTTATTTTTCCAAAAAAAGTTTCCTTTGACAGGAAATAACGGTTTTTGGTTTGTTCGTTGGTCTGCTTTTGTCTCAAACGGGTTTGTTCGTTCGTCTGCTTTGACCCAAACGGGTTTGTTCTACAAGACCTCATGGACTAACGACGAAAAAAAATTTTTTTTGATTTTGAACAAACTCGTTAACGATAGCAAAAACAGAAACACACAAAATGGTGAAGTCTAGTTAATTTCTGTGATATTGAAATGGCCCGAAAATCGGTTTGAAACGTGAGGCGTTTAAAAATTAAAACGAAAAAACCGATTTGCCGAACTAGACCAAAAGTTTTGCTGAGATTAACCAAGACTGCGTTTATGTATTATTTTGTACTTAAATAAAAGCAAAAAATTTTTCACCTCTTTCTCTTAACGAAGTTTTAGATTTTGTTTTGTTTGTTAACGGTCGAACTTCCGGAAGTCGTTTGGAAGTTAACGGATTTCTCAGAAAGCTGTAACAGTCGTATAAATGCTCATTGTTCGAGTTTATTTCCTCTCTTTCCTTTCCCGCCTTCTTTCCCATCCTCAGTCTGCTCTCTTATTTTTCGTTTTGTATTATTTTTTATTTATTGTACAGTATATATTACGTAACAATATAGAAAGATGATATTGAAATATAATATCCTCGAATTTTTGTTTTTATTTTTTTCCTTTCATCTCCTCCCGATTAATTGTTTGTTGTTCCTCCTCGTCCATTTTGGTTTTGTGTCTTTGAATGGTGGTGGTAATTCGGTTAGTCTGTTTAGCAGATAGCCGGGTTAACTGTCACCAAGTTTGAGGCGATGGATGGTTTGTAGGTCTGCTAAGATTAATATTTAGGTGTGAGGTGGGTCAAGATCCTTTGAAGTCGCTGTTTGCTATCGTCAAAAAATTGATTGAATATTTGCTACGGTCAAGAGATGGAGCTGGGCCCTGACTCCTGGGGTAGAGGATATCTGGTTTAGAAGCAAAGACTCGTTTTGTTTAAGGTTTTGATCCAGTCTTCTATTTTTGGGAACAACAGCATGTCAAAGGGAGTTCGAAACAACCATAACATCAGTAGTCAGGCACTTTGACTCTATCAACTCCTAGCCTCCCAAGCACAATTCTAGAAGTTGGTATAAGAAAGGAGAGACAAAATGGAAGTCACCGGACTCGAAGTCACCAATTATTGTTTGTATTAGCTTTTGCTATTGTTCATTTCAACAACATTATACTGAAACTAAAACATCGTTAGATACCAGGGTCACGGAGTTGAAATAACTAAACACAAATCGGTGACGTTTTGCTAAAGTAAAGATTTCCCGGAGTCACATTTCTCATGGCCAAGATTTACTGAGACAAATATTTGCTACGACCAAATTTTATTTTGATGGTTGGATACAAAAATAAGTTTTTGCTGTCCTCAAGATTGCCCTTGGCCAAGATTTTCAGTGAAAAATTTGCTGCGATTAAATTTCAAGTGGACGATTTTTTACTATAATCAAAATTTACAGAGATGAGGATTTGCTGTCGTTAAAAAATATTTGCGACGATTAAATTTTCAGTTTGAAATTTTTTTAATAAAATCAAGATTCGCGATGTGTCTATTTTAGGCACCAATCTGGAGAGAGTAACTTTTACTAAAGTCAAGATTTGCAAAGATGAGTTTTTGCTGTTCTCAAAATTTCCCACATCCAAGATTTACTGAGAAAAATTTGCTACAAAATAATTTTGAGTTGGCCATTTTTTACAATAACCTGGATTTGCTTCAATACACTTTAAACACCAGTCTAGAGGGTAACTACGACCAAGATTTGCAGATATAAGTTTAGCTGTCCTCAAGGTTGCCAAGATTTACGAGAAAAATTTGCTACGATTAAAGTTAATGTTAGAGATTTTTTAATAAAAAAATTATCTGCGATGATCTATGTTTAAGACACGAGACTTTTTACTACGGTCAAGATTTACAAAGATGAGATTTTGCTGCCTTCAAAATTTGCCAAACACAAGATTTACTGACAGAAAAATTTGCTACGACCAAGTTTGCAATTTTTTACTAGAATCGAGATTTGCGGCGTGTCTGTTTAAGATATCAGTGTGGGCAGTGATTTTTTACTAAGGTCAAGATTTGCTGATATAAGTTTTTGCTGTTCTTAACATCTTCCATGTCTAAGTTTAATACGAGTAATGAGGATGAGTTTTGCTGCCCTCAACATTTCCCACACTTAAAATTTATTGAGAGAAAAATTTGCTACAATCGACATTTGCTTCAAAAGATTTTTAAACACCAGTCTACAGAGTAACTTTTTACTACGACCACGATTTGCAGGTATAAGTTTAGCTGTCTTCAAGGTTGCCCATAGACAATATTTACTGACAGAAAATTTTGCTACGATTAATATTCATGTTAAAGATTTGTTTAAATAAAATCAGGATTTGCGATGTGTGTAATTAAGACATCAGTTTAGAGACAGTAACTTTTTACTACAGTCAAGACTTGCAAAGATGGGTTTGCTGTCCTCAACATTTCCTAAACCCAAGATTTACTGAGGAAAAAATTTGCTACCACCAAATTTGCAATTTTTTACTAGAATCGAGATTTGCGGCGTGTCTGTTTAAGCTAACAGTCTAGACAGTGATTTTTTACTAAGGTCAAAATTTACAGATATAAGTTTTGGCTGTTCTAAACATCTTCCATGGCTAAGATTTGCTGGGAGAAATATTTGAGACGACTAAATTTTAAGTTGGCGATTTTTTACTACAATCAAGATTTACAGAGATGAGTTTTTGCTGTCCTAAATATTTTTTTCTCAGTTTTATAATCACATAAAAAAAATATCAGAGATCATTTCTAGTGTAACATTGCTCAACTCGGCTTAAAATGAAGTGAAATCCGGCAGCAACATCAGCAGCAGAGTTTTTTATCTCATTAAATTCGCGGTTGATTGTAATTCCAGATGCGAATGCTCTCATCGTAGCAAAAAAAGGGCTTTTTAGTATGTCTCGACCAACTCCTGCTCATTTAGGATCCTTGTTCACTGAACTGAATGACAAGTGAATAACGGGAAAATTGCCAAAAACTGTTTTTCCTTTGTGCGCTCGCCTTCTGACCAAAAAAAAAAAATTTTCAGGGAAACTAATTCAACCGCGAATAAAATGAAAATTTGTGTTGGGTGGACTGCTGATTGGGAAAGCTTTTCCCAAGCCGATGGGAAATGAAATTTCTCAAAAAAACAAAAATTCCGATGACGAAAACATGGAATCGAGTCCTCTGATTGGAATGTAATAAAATCGATGGACAGACAGACGGACGGATGGGTGACGTATACAAGGTCTGTCCGTCAATTTCCGAACAGGTTTTGTCAAAAAGAGCAATAATGGCTTCATCCACCTTCGTCAACGACATAAACTGAGAGACGTGGCACCAACCACTCTCTCTCCTAATGTTTTTATCATAATTTAATGTCTTTCCATCGGATTCGTAAACTGATTAACAGGTTCGCAGATTTTTGTGTGGAATAATCTTAGCTAGGCGCGTTTGCATTCAGACAACGGATTCGTTTTGATTGGTAAGACGAACCACGGAGGATTGATTTAATGTTAATGAGACGTTTGACCATAAACGAAGACCACGGCCACCTTTATCGGTTGTCACGGCGCCGAGTCAACTCCCGGAGTTACATTAAAAACTTTATTGTAAGAATGATTGATTGATTGATTGAATGAATGAAACCTTTTTCTTTCTAATTCCCTGTCAGATTAGTTACGAGCCACACTCAAGACAGATTTTTTGATTTTTATTTTCCCTCTAAAACAAATAATCGATTCAAAGCCCTTCACCTCCTGTCCCCGGCTTACCCTACTGGTTAATAGGTTAAATTGGGTTATGGTCTTCTCCCCAAGGACCCATGTCGGATTTCCTTTTTTCGCGAAACTTTCTCATTTCCGTTCAACACTTCCGGTGGGAGATTTGATTCCCTCTTCAATCCGACTCTCATTTTCAATTTTTTTCCCGTAATTAACTTTCCACCGGAAACAGATAATATTCGAGAGGATGACAAATTACCTGAGGGAATATGAGAGTTTTGGCGATTCATTTCCGGTCTTGGAATGACTATATTTGTGCGTTTTCGCATCCGTTTCAAACCAAAACTGTTTTCGCGTGGCGACAGGTTTGAACTTGTTATGGAGAGTACGTTTGGATGGGATTTTCTCATTTCCGGAAGTTTCGCTAACTAAATCTGGATAAAAGAAAGTTGTAAAAGTTAGTTGCTGAATAAGAAGAAGTAATGTCGGGCTTAAGAGGAGTCACGTGATCACAATTTAACGGATTTTCCGTTTTTGGATTTGTAATTAGGAAAAGTTTTAACTCCTCTAAGGGATTAGAATAATGAGGGAGGATGTGATGACGATTAGTGTGTCGACTGAACTAATTTTAACAACTACTTCCGGTTCGATTTATGGAGATTTAAAATTATCTGTTTGGTTTTCTCTTTATCTAATTTCTCAGTTTGTGAGCATGTGTGTCTTCTTCTCTGTTTGTCTGTCTCTGTTTCTTTCTGTCTTTCGATCTTAGTCAACGAAAAGGTAAAACGACGCCATTTTGAGACTTACTTACTACGGATTTGCAAGACTTTTCCTTCTTTTTCATGTTTTCTCGTAGCGTCTACTGCCACTCTCTTTCCGTATGTGAGTGTGTGCCTCTTTCTCTGTGTCCCTTCTCTTGGAATCTCAACCAAAAGCTGAAAAGACACAAACCATTAATGCAAAGATAAGACCATCGCAAACTGTCCACCGACCAAGCATTCTTAGCTTCATCCTTTCCAAGAAGAGTATAAGGAACAAAATTCAAAGAAAAGAAAAATAGTAGAAGAAGAAGAATATTAAAAAACACCGGAAGAAAAGCAAGACCACGAGAATAGATCCGGGAAAAGATGGAGGACGTAGAGGAGATGAAACAAGACACCAAAACTTCAATTTCCAGCAGAATATTCACAAAAGATGAAGGAAAGCTAAAAGGAGAGGAAGAATAGACACATCTACTTCCTTATAGAAGGTAGTCTGAAAGTAGATAGCGGATTCGTTGCCCAGAAAGGATCCAAAAGAAATATTTGGTGTCCAAAAATGGCGGGTTTAACGGAGGATTTTTTGACCAGTTCGAATTTCAATTTCTTCCATTTTCCCCGACACGGAATTCAATAAATAATCAATAAATAAAATGGTGTCACTTATTAATCTTGCCATTTTCCTATTAATAATGGATTCGGATTTGGTGGAGGACCGGCTCAGGTATTAATTATTCAAATTCATTTGTCTTCTCTGTTCGTTTTGGTGGGCCCACGCAATCCAACTTAAGTAAACACGGTGTGTTGGCTGACCTGGCTCCGCCTTCTCACAAGTTAAACATGGGCTTTGTTATATGTGCCAAAGGAAAATTAAATTTTAATTGCAATTGGTGGAATGTGTCTCACATGTCTTCATCGTCATCGTCATCATCATCATCGCCTTCTTTCTGTCTTCTTCCTCTTCTTTGTCTTCTTCTTCTGTCGTACTCTTTCCCATACTTTGTGTGTCTGTTTTGCCTTCTTCTGTTCTGCCTATTTATTTGTCTTCTAGTAGTTCTTCTTGTTTTAAACTCATTTTCTTGTCTTCTGCTTCTGTCTTGTCTACTTATATTTCCTCCGCTCATTCCTTCTTTGGCTTCTTTTTTTGCCGTACTGTGTGTTTCTGTTGTTTTCTTCTCTTCTGTTTTGGTTTTGTGTATTGTATCTGAACCTATTTTCTTTACTTTTTGGTCTTCTTTTTTCCTTTCATCCCCCATTTCAGTGTATTTCACTCGCCATCTTCTAAGGTTTTGCTGATTCATTCATTTTCTAGTAGTTGTTCCAGTTGTCAGCCGATTTTCTTCTCTTCTTCTTCTGCTTCCTTTTTATTTTGTTCTTTGTTTATGTCTTTGCTTTTTGTCTCCCCTCTGTCCATTCGTTCTCTATTCTTCTGTCGCACTTTGTGGTTCTCATCTCTCATAGTTTCCACTTGTTTTTGAACCTCTTTCTCCTTTCCTTTCATGCTTTTAGTACACTTTTCAAAATTTTGCTGATTTATTCCTCTTCTTTCAGTTCCTCCGGTTGTCAATCGACTTTTCTAATCTTCTCTGCTTCTTTCTTATTCTGTTCTTAGTTTATGTGTTTGCTTCTTGCTTCCCTACTGTTCATTCCTTCTTTGGCTTCTTTCTTCCACTACCGTACTCGCCTCCTTATTTTGAGACTATTTTCTGTGCCATGGCCTTTTCCCTCCTGTTTCACCCAATCTTTCTGATTCCCACCACCCTTTTCTTAACTTGAAGCTTCAGCTTTAAATGAAGCAGAGAAGAGAAACTTTATAACGAATTGACGAATCGCTCGCGGGTTCAGAAATGAAAAAGAGGAAAACCTTTTTTTTTGAAAGAACCAGAGGAAGAGAAGATAAAAAGAGTAGACAGAGGGCGGAGGGCGGGGAGGGGGAGGGTAAAGCTATCAAATCGCTTCTAGTTAATTCGAAAAGTTTCGAGCAGACGCTTGGAATAAAAAAAAGTTTTTATCTCGAGCGCCAAAAAATTCTTTTTTCTTCATCATTAATTACATTTAATTAATCAGCTTTTATATAAATCTCCCTGAACATGCATCACAATTATAGATTTAAAAATTGACATACAGGTTTAATGACTAGGTACTCACTCGCTTTTCTGTTACCAACTCTAATTGTACAGGTTTAATAACTTCCGGGTTTAATTAAGTCAGCAAACAAAAAACAATTTTCGAAATTTAATTCGGTTCCCATCCCACCACCTTACTCCGCTTCTGCTTCTACTTCTGACCTCCCCTTCGCCTTTTATCGAACCTGAAAAAGGTTTGACAACCAAGTGTAGATAATTAAGCTAGGATCCATTCCTTTGTTTTAATTATTTTAATTGTTTTTCCACTTTAAGGGAGGTCGAAGAGGGGATGTGTTTTATCTTGTCTTCCTTTTGTGGGTTTTTATCTATTTCCGGTTTTTTGTCTAAAAGACAGACCTGGGTCCTCGGTGGTATGCTTTTATACCTTTTTCAGCTTTTGTTGCTTTGCTGTTTCTTCTACTTCCCACTGTTATTGGAGTTCTTCTCTGTTTTGCTTCCCCTCAGCTTCTATCTACTAGCTCGTACTATTGTTGCTCTTCCTCTATTCTCTCCTCTCAACCTTTGTCTTACTATCAACTAAGACACTGATCTGTTGTCAGATAAAAGTCCTTAAAACTATCTACTTTGTATTGAACTTGGAGGTAGCTGGTAGTTAATTAGGGAATAGATAAATAATCTCGGTTTTTGATTCACTGTTGTGTTCTGCTGTTGCTACTTCTCCCTGCCTCTCATGTTTGTCTTTGTTTTCCTGCTCTCATCCATTTGTTCTTCTTTCCATGTTCTTGTGTTTTCCTTTTTAAGCCTCCTCCTATATCTTAGTCCTTCTGCTTGCTTCTAAACCTTTTTCTTTAGTTTTTGGGTTTCTTCCTTCCCTTTCATTTCCTTTTAGTACACGTTAGTCGCCCTTTTTTCTTCTGCCGTACTTTGTAACTATCTTCTGTCTTGGTCTCTCCTGTTAGTTCTGAATCTCTTTTCTTTACTTTTTGGTTTTCTTTTTGTTTTCAATAGTTTCCAGTACATTTTTCTTTTAAACTTTTACTCCTGCTTTCAGTTATACTTTTGTGATTGGTTCTTGTGTACTATGTTCACCTTTTTCTCTTTCTGGTTTCTTGGGACCGAGTTATGGTCATTATTAGGTGTGGCGACCAAGGCAGCACGCTTAGACTTGTAGCAAATCAGTTTCAAAGACATGCAGAAACTTGTATGAAGACCCGATGAGACTTGTAGGAAAAAGTCTTCACGAAATATTTAAATAGAACAAGCGACCAAGTGAAGTCAGTCAATGCACTATGACAAATCAGCGAAATAACTCGAACGGCTATCGGAACAACCGAGCTATTTTTGTAGATATTCTCTGGTGTGGTGGTTAAGTGCCAGACTAAGAAGTTATAGCCACGAGTTCAAATCCTCCTTCCGTACCCTGTTACACCCCCAAAAAGGTAAAAAACGGAATTAAAACTAAACTATAACTATAACTATAACATCCAGATCTTCTGTCATCATCCACTCACTCAAGAGGGATGTCAAATTTAAAACCAAACAACCACAGGAATTGTATTGTTTAGTTGTCCTAAAGGCGTAAATCGCTTCCAAGTCATGTAATCCAATTATGATATAACTGTATATATTAATATAATATAATCTTAATCTCGCGTATAATTTATAATCCTTTCAGGTATTAGTCAAACCGCTTGGCGTGTCTTTCCAGTTCTCTTGCTCATCTAAAGTACCTCCTGATTTTCTGTGGTTTTATTTTTTGCTGTCTTGTCTGGTTTCCATTGTTTACTTCGTCTTACGTCTGTCTGAATTTGTTTACTTTGATACTCTCCCTTTGTCCTAATGGAGGGGTATGAATCGTTCAGAGTTCGTCAAGATATAAAGCTGGAATAAACAAACAGAGAAGAGGAAGACGTGTAAGAGAAACAGAGACAGAAATAGATAAAAACAATGCGTCCTTCTCTTTAGACAAAATCGTCTCGATCAGCACAGGGTTTTCGTGAGAAAAAATCATTCCGGCAAAGAAAACGACAAACCGACAGAGAGAGACGGACAGACGGACGGACAGCAATATAAAAAGGTAAAAGAGAACATTTTTTGCAAGTTGAAAACATCCTCGTTGGAAGGTTAATTTACATTTCCTAAAGTAAAAAACCCGAAAACATTTTAAGTTAATTGAAATGATAAAGAGAATGCCGAGGCGGTTCGGGTTGAGGTTCCTCCTTGGCTGGTGTCTTCTCCTCCACCCCACCCTTCACCTTTCATACGTTTCCAATCAAGAATTCAACCAAAAGCGAAAGCCATCTCCGACAGGTAGTAAAACGAACCAAGTCGGTGAGTGGTGGCTCCTGAGGATGTTTTTGTACCCGACGACCATCGCGAGCTTTCTTCTTCTTCTTCTCCTTTTAATTTGATCGATTCTGACATTAATTAATATAATATCTGATATGTCATTTCGTAAACAGCCATCAAAAAGAGATGCTGTCAAGGGTCTCGTAAGTCCATCCATCCATCCATCCGTCCGTTTGTCCGTCTGTCTTACCTTCCGACGGAAGAAGACGAAATTAACAACAACAAAAAAGTTTCTCTTTCATCCTTTCAATTGTGTTCCCTGTGACAGAATTTCAAGTCGGTTTATTCGACGCGGTTGTTTTCCTTTTTTATAGTGAGATGTTGTCACGCATGCGCATGACTTAATGTCATTTGATTCTTGTAATAATAAGTGGCGAGACCACCAACGTCCGCGCTGGAAAATTTTTTTTCTCACTTTTTCTGGAGAGACGCCGCCCTTTTTTTTCCTGTCGTCCAGTCATCTCTCAAGCTTTCTTTAACCTCCTCATCTAGAAGTACTAATTAGTTTTAGTTAACTACAACCATAATCACCGCTTGAAAGTTGTCAGGAGAACGAAACTCGAAAGCTCATTTCTTCTCTCCAAGCTTCTTTAAACTGATTTCCGGTTTGTCATTTTCCATTTCCGCTGCAGCTTTTTGTTTTCTTGCAATTTTTGTTGAACTACATTGTATTTGTAGTTAGTTGACTATAGTTTCAAACCAACTACTCGTTCTGTAGTCAAATAAACCGGTCATGTGACTAACTGCAATCAGTTTCAAACATTTTTGTGCCTGTTTATTCCTTTCAAAGAGTTTCGAAATTGGTTTCTAGCGTTTTGTTTTATCTGTTGGGATGTTTATCTGTAGATAACGATTCTCTATAAGCTATGAAAAGGTAGGAATGATCTGAGGTCTAGAGTTCAAGTAATAACTGTCTATTTGCCTGTGTTAGTGATGAAGGTCTTCTGCCACTGTTTTGGTTGGTGTTTTGTTATCGCGAGCGGTTTGGCGTTTGATTAAAAGTTTTTTACAACTTCCGGTTGAGGTTAGAAAGCTGCTGCTGACATCTGAAGTGGTAGAGAGTGATGTGGGTAAGGAAATTTGGTTTTTTGTATGTTTATTCCCGTTTATCTTGTGTTTTGCTGAGTTTGAGGCGACTTTTTGGTGTTTTATGGGTTTCTTGCCTGATTTCTGTTGCCTTCTGCTTCATCTCTAGTCGACAACCCAACCCCACCTTTTGCACAAAAACCACATCCAACTGCGTGCGCTCTCCTTTCCCATCAACCCAGTCGGGGAGCCACAAACGAAACTCCATTAAAACAGACGAAAACACCTAAAAACGACACCAAGGACCCCCCTCCTCAGCAAACTCCCATCAATCGACGCCTTCCCAAACTCACGAACTTCATCCCAGGCTCTGAAACAAGGCAGTCGTTAAAGGAGAGCCAGGATTTGGGTTGAGGCGGACCGGGGGGGCACCCATGGCATCCACCACCACCGGCGACATTAATGCCGGATAATTATTCACGGTACCATGTCCTTCCATCCAGACTCCATACTGTTTTACTAAATAAAGTTTTTATAAGAAGAAGACGAGGGAATGGAAAGCAAAGAAAGAAGATGAAGAAACGAAAACAAAAAGTGTTTCTCTTCCCCGACCAGAAGAACGACGAAGAAGTCATAACAAATATGAATTATGATAATGGCGGGCACCTAATGGCTTCGAGAATTAAAATAATAATAAAAAGAAGGAAATTATTTATTTATTTATTTGATTTTTCCCCGTTTTATATAAATACTTTCTCCCAAAAAGTATAAAAAGAATTCTTTTTGGGAAGTTTTATTGTTTTTATCTCTTTTTGCGTAACTACTTCTCTTTTTTTATAATGTCGAAGTCTAATCACGACGAGTTCCCTCTCCTCTCTCTCTCCGTGTCTTCAGCCTGGCCATTATCTCTGAGGTCATCTCCCTTTAATTCTCTTTTTGGCACCCTGAAGTCAAGTCGATTGAGGGGAACCGCCTTAAAAGATTGGGTCCGTTTCGTGAACGAAGCTTCCTTTAGGAAGAAGAAAAGTTCTCATCTTCCTGATTGGAAAGATAAACGTTTTCCCTTCCTAATGGAACCCGATAAAAGTCCTGACTGGCAAATTTCTGTCCAAGGTCACGTGGTCTCTCTACTTCTTATCTGTCCCGTCGCTTTCTGTCTGATTTGTGGGAGTTTTGGTTTGAGAGGGTGGTTTTCACCTTTTGACCTTCTCCTCCTGTCTGGACTGTTCAAATCGAAGAAACGGATGTGGTTATCTCAACTACCTCACCCGGTTTCTGCTTCGAATCCTTCGATTTATTGATGTGTGTCGAGATCTTCTTTTTGATTTGAGATGTTCACTACAGTTTCTAAGAGTCATGAAGACTTACGACAAGGCGCGTTACAAAACAGTATCATTCGTCCTACCGTATTGGGTGGATTTGAAGGAGGACAAAGGAACTACATAACAAAAGAGAACAGTTCAAACAAGAGGAAACAAGAGGAAAGAAAAACCAAGAAAACGAACCAATAAGGAGAGCAACTAAGAAAACAATCGAGAAAAGACAAGACAACAAGAAGAAATACAAAAGACGAGAAAGCTAACAAATAGATGAGAACGAAAGAAAGCAGAGGAAACAAGAACAAACAAAGACAAGAATATTCACAACAGAGAATCAAAGTCGCAAAGAGAGCTTTCTAACAATAATCAGCGGTAAATGTGATAAATGTGCGACAATTAACCACATCAACCAAACTCGATTGGCGATTGTAAATAATCGAAAAGTAATATCGTGTATATGTTACAGTAAAAGTGATAAATCGAGCAAATATATATAATATTAGGCGATTATTCATAATCACCAACTGAGCTTGGTAAATGTGACTAATTATTGAACATTTATCACATTTACCGGTTATTTAAGTTTTAAGAGGAAATTCGATAAAAGTTTTTTCAGATTACGAGTTGGATACTTCATGAATTAGCCGGTAAATGTGATACATATTCAAGGAAATTGTCGTATTTACCAAGTTTGATTGGAGATTATGAATAATTGCCGGGAATTATGTGTAGGCCTATATATTTGCCCGATTTATCATTTTTGCTGTTAAAGGTTTGGTTATTAACTGGGAAAATTATTCCGGAAACTTATAGGACAAAACCTTGTACAGAGTGCCAGATTTCAAACGTCGCTTGTAAGAACGACTCCGATTACTCATAATCACCAACAAATTTTGGTAAATGTGAAAATTCACTGATATTTGTCACATTTATCGTCTGATTTATAACATCTCCAACTAGTAATCAGAAAACTAATTAAATTTTATAAACAAACCGGTAAATATGATAAATATTCAGTAATTTCTCACATTTACCAATATTTCTTGGTGATTACGAATAATCGGAGTTGTTCATACCAACACAGATTGAAATCTGGCACTTTGTAACAAGGTTATGCCCCAAAAGTTCCCGGAATAAGTTACTCAGTTGGCAACGCTGCCCGAACCATGTTACGATAAAAGTGATAGACCGGACTAATATATCCAGTTGCCGGCGATTATTCATAATCACCAACTAAATTTGGAAAACTTGACAAATGATAGCATATTTATCAAATTCACCGGCTAGTTTGTAACATATACAATTGTAGCGGTGAATATAATAAAACGTTTCTCAGATTACGAGTTAGAGATTCTATAAACTAACCGGTAAATGTGATAAATAGTCTATAATTTGTCTCATTAACCAAACTCGATTGGTGATTATGAATAATCGCCGGGAACTATATGTACGTTTGTTCGATTTATCACTTTTACCGTAACATTTACATTGGGTGTAGCACATAGAACAGAAATTATTTTTCAGTCTACCTTACGTTAGAGACTGGGTGACTTTTCTAACAAACACAGAAACAAATCTTCGAATCAATGGCTACCAACTCACACACACAACAGACATCCACTGAAACAAACCAAAGACCACAAATCAACAAAAAAAAAAACTCAAAAGCACATCCTACAAGAGAGAACAGACACCGAACATAAAAATAACGGAAACGCCGACAGACTAACCGTAAATAAACATCCGGCCGAAGAGAGAGAAACAGGAAACATTCAAAGAGGATCATCCTCACATACAAGACGGACGGACAGAGAGACAGACAGATAGCCAGATGAAGATGACAACACTTCCTCAAGCAACTTCAACCAGCAAACGAACCTTTAAGAAAAAAAAGCCATTAAAATAAAATAATTAATTTTCTGTCGACATCTTAATCAATTAAAATAGGTTGGTAACCAGGTTCAGGCAGGCATTTCAGGTACGGCCTTATCATAAACCTCACGGGAAACGAGGCATAAAAGTAATAAAAAAAAGGAGAAGAGAAAATTAATGTTTAAACTCTTTTTTAGTTAGTTTAAAAGAAAAATGGCGACGCGAGCTCGTTTTTAAATGAAAAAACCGTTAAAGAATGTAAACGTCAGCCATTTTGATTTTCCCTTTTCCACCTTCTTTATTACTGTTTCTATTACATTTAGAAAAGTTGGTATTACTGAGGGAGGAGGAGGGAAACAGGGGAGGAAGAGAAGTGTCGAAATCATTCATCTACTCTTGGAATCGATGACTATAATAACATCGAAAGTTGGATGTTAAAAGACGGATTTTGAGTGCACGACATCTCGCGTGGCACCAGACGATAATTCATTTGTTTCATTGCTAATTCCACTCTTTATATCACCGGCTTTTTTTCCTCCATCTTTTCCTTTTTATCGTGTAATTATTTGTTGATTTTCTTTCCTATCCTCCGTCTTCCATCGCGTCCACGGTTCTGTTGGTTTTCTTACTTTATGACGTCATCACGTGATCCTTGTTGCAACAAAACTCCGACACGGATTCAATCAATCAGATGCTCATCACTGACGTGGAAGAAGATAATTTTGAAGTTCGGCTAATCATTTCCATGGCTGTCCTATATGCTAACGGTCGAAGGTTTGGAGGGACGCACATCCCTTAACCATACCACCACTCAAACCTTTTCAGACTGTTACGACTTCTTGTCTGACGAATCGCCATCAAACGAAATCTAAACTGGATGAGTCAGAGTTGTGGCAAAAGTTTGCCATAAGTTGTCACGACCAAGTCGAGACTTTGGGTGCCACTATACTCATCCACGAAGGTCGAGTTCTTTAATAACGACCAGGTACCTGAACTACCTGGTGATGACCCGAAGTCATCAAAGTTTTTACTTGCTGACGTCATGAAACAATGTCTGACCTTCTTCCGTATCCCTCGATTATGTTTCCTTTCACGTTTTCAACACCTCTGTCCCATTTTTAGGTTTCGCTTCATCTCCTGTACCTTCCAATCACTCTCCAACCATTTTCGAGCCGTCGTTAGTGTCGTGGTCTTATCACCAACAAACCATTGTAAGCTGTCCTGGGAGATTCATTTCAAAAAAACTGCACGCTATATACAAGAACTCGTTTCATAAAGACTGTACACTCGAAGGAACAATTTATTTCATAAGTATTGCACACTTCCGTGGAGTATTCATTTCATAAATTTTGCACACTTGCGCAGAGGTGTTATTTCATGATAACTGCTCACTCTGAACAAGAACTGGTTTCATATACATAGCGCACTTGAAGAGAAGATCCCATTTCATAATTACTGCACACATGAGGATTTTATTACACGTTTCCGGAGTAGTTCCGCTAAAGTAGTCATTTCATAAATCTTGCACACTTTCATAGAAGTGTCATTTCACAATAATTGCTCACTCTGCTTTCAGTCAGGTTGCGCGTTTGAGGAAAATCTCATTACTGCACACTGGTAACAAGAATTTATTTCATAAATAATGCACTCTCTAATCAAGAACTAATTCCAAAAGTACTGCACACTTGAAGGAAGATTTTATTTCATAAGTATTGCACACTTCCGTGGAGTATTTCTTTCACAAATTTTGCACATTCTCTCAGAGATATCACCTCTAAACAAGCACTGGTTTCATATATATTGCACACTCTAAAAAAGAACTGATTCCATAAATATAATACTACAGCACCGAAGACAAATCTCATGCCATAAATATTGCACACTACGAACAACAATTTATTTCGTAAATAATGCACACTTTGAGCAGGGACTAATTTCAAAAATACTGCACACTTGAAGGAATATCTCATTTCATAAGTACAGCACACTTCCGTGGAGTATTTCTTTCTCAAATTTTGCATTCTTCACGGATGTCACCTCTAAACAAACGATGGTTTCATATATACTGCACACTTGAAAGTAAGATCTCATTTTATAAGTATCGCATCCTTTCATCAAGGCTCCTTTCAAGACTTCATTCAACCACTGTCACATATATTAATATATTTTTGTATAATATTAGACTATCACTTATATTAATAAACCAAACTATCTGGTAGCTTATGATGTTACTAATGGAACATCACAACCATAAAATCAGACTCAAAGACCAAAAATACGATGTCAGCAATGATTCAGCCAACCATTCACACTCTCTCTGCTAAATACTCAACAAAGCATCCTCACCAACCAGAAGAAGAAAGTTTATAAGGACAACAACAACAACCAAGAGGACATCGCCATCATGGCCGAAGCACAATCCACTTCACTTCGCATGTCTTTCCGTCTCTTCTCATGTTTACCGGTTTATTCACGCGTTTTCGAGCCTGTTTATCTGTGTCTACTTCGCACGAAAGGAAAAAACAATTAACAATTCCCAAGAGAGAGACAGAGACAGAAAGAGAGAGAGAGAGAGAGAGAGGGAGAGAGGTTTTCATTAACTAACAAAACATTATCAATTTTAAAATATGGCTCAATTAGAATTCTCCTCGCTCTCTCACAACTCTAACAAAAAAAAAATTTTTACCACAAGCAGAAGAAGAAGGAGGAGGAGAGAGGAAGACGGGAAAAGAGATGGACGGACAGACAGAAACAAACACCATTCGCCAAAAATAAATAAATAAATAACTAAAACTTAATAATTGAATACTTTGGATTTTTAAAAAAATAATTAAAAACCTCAACGCGAGACTTTCAAAACGGCCCCGAATAAATAAATAAATAAATAACGACGAGGAGAGGAGAGGAGGAGAGGGAGGAGAGGAGAGAGAGAGAGAGAGATTAATAATCGATTTAAATTCAAGTCGACAAAACTTTAAAACCTTCAAAACCTATAAATTGATACCTTACAATGGGCACCGGGTATAAGTTTAAGTCATCGGACTCATCCATTTAATCATTTATACAGTATAAAGCAGAAAACCGGTTCCCGGGGGAAGGAGGGAGGAAGGGAGGAGGAGAAGAAGATGAAGACCAGGGCCGCCAATTTGATAAAAACGTTCGTTGCGTTTCACCTTCGATTGGGACTGGGTCACGTGACCGCTTATCTGTCTTCTCCGAGTCGTCTTCAAGATGATCTTTGAGGATGTTGAAAGCTCTCACCAAGATGTACGTGAAACCATTTTTTCATAAATATTGCACACTGTGTAATGGTTTTAGTGCGCTTGAAGGAAGGATAAGTACTGGACATTTTAAGCAGGAATTTTGTTTCATAATTAATGCACGCTCTGTACAAGAAGTCGTTTCATAAATGATGCACAATTGAAGAAACAATTCATTTTGCGAGTATTGAGCATCCTCAAAGACGAGTTATTTCATAAATATTGCACGGTTTTATCATAAAATTCGTTTCATAATACTTGCACACTCTGTACAAGAAGTCGTTTCAAAATAATCTCCGAGAGTTCATTTCATAAATACTGCAGCCTTGAAGAGATCTCGTTTCATAAATAATGCACACTTGAAGTATAGTTCATTTCTATAAGTATTGCATATCCTCAAAGACAATTCATTTCAAAAATATTGCACACTTTCTCTGAGTGTTTATTAAGGCTCTTCCAAGTCGCATATATTTCATAAATACTGCACAGCTGATGGAAGGCCTCATTTCATAAATACAGAACAATCTGAACAAAATTAAATTTCATGTTTAACGCTCGTTAGAAGGGAAATCTCATTTCATAAATAATGCACACTTGAAGCAACAGTTCATTTGTATAAGTAGGCTATTGGACATCCTCCAAGACGAGTCATTTCATATTTATTGCACAGTTTTATCACAAAATTCGTTACACAATTATTGAACTCTCCGTACAGGAAGTCGTTTCGTAAATATTGCACACTTTCTCCGAGAGTTTGTTTCATAAATAATGCACATTACGGAGTATTTATTTCATAAATATTGCACAGTTGGTGGGAAGACCTTATTTCGAAAATACTGCAGCAAATGAAGAGAATTAGATTTGATGTTCAATGCTTGTTCGAAGGGAGATCTTGTTTCATAAATACTGCACACTTTCTCCGAGAGTTCATTTCATAAGTAATGCACACTTTCATGGTGTATTTATTTCATAATCACTGCACAAGATTCTCGGAAGATTCATTTCAAAAATAAACTCTGAGTTGAGATCCAACACTACTGACATAAATAGCAACAGCAGCAAACATAACCTTCAGACTTTGTTATGTACAAGCATTTGTTTGTAAAATGTTATGTATACATTTATACAGTCAATAACGAAACTTTGTGATAGTTTAAGGTTTTATACTCCATCAGGGAGCGATGTCACCAACGTCCTATATACTAGTATGTGGGTGAGGATGGCTGTGACCAGACTGTGACTGAGTTATGGCCTCTCTTCCGCCTTCCGAGTCTTCATCTCAATTTGAAGGTTTTGATGCCGAGTTTGAGTCAGGGTTCGGCGGGACGTGTTTGGAGGCCAGGTTATTAAAAAGCTTGCGTTTAACTCGTCTAGGTGTCTTCCGTGAGAATTTTTTACGATCTTGCCAACTTTGAGGTTTTTATTTTTCGCCGTTAAAGAAAAATTCCAAAACGAAAAATTCCGGGCATTAAAAAAAGAGATTCTCAAAGCCGCGGCTTATTTATGAATCATGCTATTATTTATAAGGGCCTGAGATACGCGGGACGTGGGCCACCCAAACGCTGACCCCTAGCCATTGGTTCCTTTATTAATACAATATTTATGGCCCATTTGCCTTGTCTTAAATCGTAGACCGAGTTTTAATTAGGGTTCGGATTTTCCCTTTGGTCCATTTCCTCCCACCACTCCAGCATCCCGATCCCCGGCAACTCATTTCCCTCCTCCCAATCCCGGAAGAAGTCTCGCGATCAGCCGGATATCGGCGCCGGAAAACCTTCACGATGACAGTCAAACAGTAGGCGGTGTCATGTTCGCGTGACAAAATGACATTGAAACAATTCGACTCCTTCCCCCAAGGTGCCGAGGTTTTTGTCTTTGTTTTTGGGTGGTTTCCATCAGGTTTCATCTATCTGACGACACAAATTGACTCCTGGGCACCAGACTTAACCAACACCACCATCACCAAAGTCACGAGATAGAAAGAGGAGAGGGAGACGGAGGAGGAGGAAGACACAGAAAAGAAAAATAAAAAAACGGAGAGCAGAGAGAGAGAGAGAGAAGAAAAAAAATCTGAAAGAAAGGAGAACGTGATGAAGTGGAGATTCTTTGAGAAGACATAAAGTCAACAAAAACGCAACGGAATAAAGAGCCGTACCTGGATGACATCCTTCGAAACCAATCCAGGAATACATCTTTGAACGGAGTCAACAAATTTTGTTTTGGACTTCAATATCTCTTCTAATGAGACTCCGTTCATGAGGTTTCGTTTGTCGCCTTATAGTGAGAGGCCTGTCATGTCTTCCGAATACCTCCTCCTCCTCCTCCTCCTCTTCAGTCTTCATTCTCTTGAAAGCTATTTGAAGAGATATCGTTAATGCGAAACAGTTCTAATCGACCAAAATCCTTTTGTTCTTCCCCTTTAAACGCTTTCTCTTTCTATCTTGTCCATCTTTTCAAGCCTTTCCACTCGAGGTCGACTTTGTACAGGATCCCACGAATCTCTTGTTCGCAACCTGAAATTATAATATTTACAAACTATACTTCCATAAAATTATACCAATTTGGCAAGCTCATAACTTTTGAAAAAATAAATCCTGACGGCCAACGACTGTGCATTATTTATGAAATGAGTCCATTGAATGTGTGCTTTCTGTATAGTAGACTTTCGATGAAAGTTTGTATTGTTTGTGAAACAGATTTGTGTCCAGTGTGCAATATTTATGAAATGAAATCCGCCTGAAAGTGTGCATTATTTTTGAAATAGATTCTAGGGCAATGTGTGCAATATTTATGAAACGAATTTTGTTTGAGAGCGTGCATTTGATTTTGAAATGATTCCTAGACAAAGTCAGCATATTGTATGAAAATGAATTCGTTATTATAGTGTGCAGTATTTATGAAAAACTAGTAGTGGGTTCTGTCACGGCCTTCAAGTTGGGAACAATTCCGAAAATGTTGGGCGATTCGTGGTTCCGGATCAATTTCAGAAAAGAAAATCTTGTCAACAAGTGAAGAGATGTCATTCTAACATATACAGTTATATTATAGTCATTATAAATTATAATATTATACAAAAAGAAAGTATAAAGCCTCTTCAAAGAAGCAAAACGAAAAGAACGATTACCGAACACCAAATCAAGTGGTGAGCGAGAGTCACCTCTCGAGTGCAGAATCCTAACCCACCTTCTGACTCATATTCTAACCCATCTTCCAATCAAAATGTAGGTCATCGTTGGTAAGGGTGTCCATACAGGTTTCATAAACCCATTCGAGGGTTGTGTAAACCTAAAAACTAGGAAAAGATCCCAAAGAGAAGATCCCAACTTTAAAGGAACCAGAGCAGGGCGTCGAGAAAAAGTAAACAACACAGGGAGTGGTCAAGGAGAAGGTGGAAAAGAGACGAACCAAAAACAAAAGTAAGCGAACAGAAGCGAAGGAAGGAAAGACAAGAGAGAAACCACCTCCCGTGAGTCTGTGGGCCGTTGATTCATCTTTCCACCACCGGGAACATTGGCGGCGACAAAATCAAAAATCGCAAAAAACAAAATTTTTCGTGTCCGTCCACACACTGGGACTGCTATGGTCAGGTACCTCTAACCGTTCAAGAACCGGAAATACTCAGCGTGGAATTGAAATATAGCGCTTCAAAACGAATTTATAAATTGTCTTCTTTTATGTTGGCTATAGTGATCGTTTTGTAATGACGTCACACCGACTTTAAATCAGACTCTTTTTTTGTCTTCTTCTGCGGTTTCCTTTTACAATTCTTGTACTAGGTTCCCTGCTTCCTCAACGTCCATTCTTCTTCTTCTTCTTTGTACTTGTTCGGATTTTGTCACGAAGGTGCGACCTGTCTCGTGAAATGAGCAATGTGTTCTCAGTAGAAGGGAAGAACGGCCTTTGGAGCTCGTGCGTTAACCTTTTTTCTAACGGGTCACCTGGTTTCCACCTACTTCGAGAAGAAAGATGGGTTGTGATAGGTTGTAAGATGGGTTAAAAGTCAGTTAAACATGAAAGCTCCAAGGGCTGTTCGCTTTTCCGACGTAGGACACAGGTCATGGGGTACATCAAGCCCTCAATCTACCTTCGAACCCATTTTATGATCCATCTTTCCTCCAGCTTCGTAAGAAAATGGGTTATGATAAATTGGAAGATGGGTTCAAAGATGAATTAGAAGATGGGTTAAAAGACCAATCACAAGATGGGTTAAAGGTTAGTTTAACACAGAAGCTCCACTGACTGTTCCCCTTTTCGACCTATGGCGCATAGGTCATAGGGTGCATTAAACTTTCAATCTATCTTCTAACCCAATTTCTAATTCATATTTCCTTCAACTCTGGAATAAAAATGGGTTAAAAGATCAATCACAAGATGGGTTAAAAGTCAGATCAACCCAAAAACTCTAAAAACTGTTCTCTTCTTCAAGGTAGGACACATTGGTCATGATACACATCAATCCTTCAATCTTCTGACCCAGTTTCCAACCCATCTTTTAACCCATCTTCCTGCTCTTCAATTTCGACCAAAACACCAACACTCTCCACACCAAACTTATACCAGTCACAGACCAAAGACCGAGAGATTAACAATTAGAACGTTGATGACAGCTAAACATGAAAACAGGTGGGAACACGAGTCAAATGACCACCACGAACAAACGACGACAGAACAACACCTGGTCTTCTTTCTCCCAAAACTCGGCCACCTTTCAATAATTCATCAGAGATAAATTAAAAGAGCTGTCGAGAGAGAGAGAGAGAGGAGGAGAACCAGAAGATAAATTGGAAGTTCAATTGTCTTGTTAATATATCCGTAACACTCAAGAGAGCGGAAGAGACGTAGCAGTAAGAGGAGAGTGTGTGTGAAGTAGATTCAAAGGGAAGAGAAAGAGAGATGGAAGGGTGGGGAGAGGTAGATTCTTCAACAGACAAAAAAACAAGAGAGATATTTATGGAAAGGCCCTAAAATGTGTTTATGTTGGTAATGAACTTTGAATATTCATGACACATAATCACAGCTTTTTATTTATTCACCGTTATTATAATCGTCCTCATTGCTCCGGAACATCTATCATTTCAGGGTTCCAATCAATCCTCCGACAAACCCTGGCTCCTCCCCATTCCCTTAACCCTCTCCTACTTTCTCTCCCGACAAATTTAGTCCCAGAAATTCCAAAATGATTTAGGATAGATCAAAAGATCGAAGAATTTTCCTTTTTAATGTTTTCCATCCGTCTGAGCTTCTCTAACTCGCTAAAACAATTTTTGAAAGGGGATTAGGTCTTCTAGGAAGGAAACAAACTAGAAACCCAGGGGTTCCTCTTTAGAGTTAGACTGAAGATAGGGAAAGCGTGGTTTCAGAAATCTGCGGAAGTGGTTGCAGTTGGACTCTGCCTACTATTCCGAGCAGCCACCTCAAAAGTAATGATCACAATGACGATCTCCAACCTCCGATTTTAGGAAAGAAAGAGACAACACAGCAAAAAGAAGGAGGATTGGTGGAGACGGAAAGAAGAAGCCGGGAGAAAATGCTGACGGCGTGGTCCGAGGAGATAGTCAAAACGAAAACAAAACTCTTAGAAAGGAAAGAAGGAGGGCTAGGAAGAGAAGAGAAGACAAAAAAAAGAATCAAGAAGACAGAAAAACACAGAAGATGAAATATAGAAACAAATAAAAGAATAAATGACAGAAAAAAGGTCAAAACCGGACACAGTCAGCAGAGGAATCATCTCACCGTCCTCCCCAGAACCACCCCTTGCCCACAAACCCAGAAACTACAGCTAAACCACCTCACTCACTCCCTTCCCAAGATGACACCAAACAAATCATCGGTGAAGTCCAACCTATAACCGACCTTTTGTCAACCTCAAACCGCACAAGATAGATTATTCTCATTTCCGTCCACATTTAACTTCTTTATTTCCGGTAAGTCTACCCACCTCTTCCTCCTTGTTCTCCTCCTCTGGGAGTTTAGGGGTCTTGGGGGTCTTGGCCGCCTTCGGTAGAGCTCAAAAACAGAAACAAACGCTCACGAAATCCTTGTTCCCAACAACCTGTCACTACAAGGAAAGGAAACGAAACCGTGAGATAGAGAGAGAGAGAGAGAGAGGAGGTTCTCGATGGTTCCTCCATGTATACCCTACATAAGAGAGAGAGAGAGAGAGGTAAATTTAATTTTTTTTAATATATCATTTTATTTTTTAATTTAAATTTTTGATTAGCGTCTTGCTGAGACTTTAAGACTCATATTCTGTTCCTTTATTAATTGATCCTCATTTGTTTTCCAACATGTTGCCGAAACTCAGACTACTGGGTGTGTCACGGTTCATGATAGATGAGTTTGTTTTGATGTCCCTCCCAACCCCCTTCCAAACAGCCTTCCTCTCTCTCACTCTCCTGTGGTCATCAGGTGGACTGATTATTATTTCAAGAGCCTTTGGGCGGAATTCGTTTGGATTCGACGACTGTGGGATGCGACACCTCGAACCACCTCCTCTCTCTACCTTCGTCCCTGTTTCTGTTACCTCCCGCTCACGCAGAATAACCAAAGAACTCGAGGCGGTCGAAGAGGCCAATTAGTTGAGAATTTGTGTAAACAAAATGTCGCAACTTTCAAAATTGTTTTCCCGGTTTTTCTGTCTCTCTTTTTTGTTTCCTGTTCTTCTCTTCTTTTGTCAGCTGAGATACCCTCTGTCACGGTGGAATGTAACAACTTTTGGAGCATTTTCCTGACATTTTTTGCAAGGTCTTAGAGAAGCCAATCGGCACATCAAACACGAGGTCTCATTTCATAAATAATGCACACTTTAAGGACGAAATATGTTGTGAGTCAGACTACTCCATCCCCACTCGTATCATAAAAAGGAGATGAGCGGTGTAACTCAAGCTTACCACTGCCAACTTATGCAGGAAGTCAAACCTGAATCCGACCCTTATTCCATGCCCCGATTTGTCAAAGTTCTAAAAAAACTAAAACTTCAGTTGGATGTGACAAGACAAAGCAAAAAAGTAAAAACGGGAAAAGGAAGATCAAAAGATGATTCAGGTGATGAGTTAGAAGATAGGTTCAGGAACCAGGATCGAAGACTAAGGTAGAAGAGGACTCGAAAAGGCTAAAAAGAATGTCGAATGTGAATCAGGAATACGAAGAAGGTCAGACATTGTTTTATGACTTCAGAAAGTTGAAGCTTCCATGACTTGGGGTCATCACCAGGTAGTTCAGGTACCTGGACCTTCTTAGAAGAACGTTTGCATCCGAAGCGTTGACTTATGTCGTGACAACTCGGAAGACGAGAAAACCGTTTCCATCTTTTCAAGACCATCTTTCCTCCTCATTCTCCCCTAATCGAATTTATTTATTATAATAATACCTTCTTCAGGGAAAGGAAAGCAGGTGTGAACTGGATGCATAAACAACCTAAACCTACCCCAATTGGAAGAATGTTAATCCTTAAAAAGCTCACCCTAAGGGTGCACAAGTTCAATTAAAATAGGATTATAAGGGTTGGGAGGCTGGATGGATGCGAGTCATAATGCACCTGGTTGGGTGAGTCGGTCAACTGTCAACCAACAACTGACTCCTCCATTTCTCTGTCACCTATGATCTTGTGTCGTTTTACGATCCACTCCCGTACCTATTTTCAGGTTCTTTGTCTTCTTCTGGTCAGTTAACTGGGTGTAAGGAAGTTGAAACGTCTTCTGCACCAACAACTACCAGATTTATTCGTCTGCTTGATCCTTCCAGTCTTCATTTTCAAATCAACCCGTAAGAAATGAAAAAGACAGCAATCAAAAGACAATTTTAAGCAAATAAAGACGATGAAAGAAGAAAAGAGACGAACCAACCCAAAGGAGACGGAACAAGACTCACATAGGTCGGGGAAACAAGTTTCCGACAACCACAATCGGTCATAGAATCTTGAGAAAGACAAATCAATTAGTCAAGGTTAATGGGAATGAAAAACCCTGAAACCGGCACTAAGAACAGAGAGACAGACAGACAAACAGACGGACAGATATTAGTCGTGAGGAGTGGATTTGTCAGTGTCACCAACTGTCCTCTTTCAGCAAAAGCAGTTTTCTAAAATCTCGTGTGGGAATGTTGGCAAGGAGGAGGGATGATGAAGAGGTTTTTGCTGGCAGTCATGGCCTATTAAAATCACATAACCCAGGTCATGTTTCTGATCCATGGGTCTTCCCAGGACTTCACCGACGACAATAAAAAGGGGAATCAAGACCATGAATTTCTGTAATTAAATGTTTGTTTATTATTGTGGAAATGAAATTTCCAGTGGTTCTGCTTCGGTTTGTGGCATCGAGGTCAGCCGCGCTAGATGACGAACAAGATAAAGGAAGAATGACTAACATAAATTGATGGAAGAAGCAAGAAATCAAAATGGTTATAAACTGACAAACTGAAAAGTATTAAAAGAAAATTGTTGAAGATACGAAGATACGAAGGAACTGGTAACCCAGGTACCGAACCAACTGTTCGCTGGGTATTTGAACTCAACTCCACCAACAGTGTGCCACTGCGAGTGTTCTTGTCTGTATTTCCGGTTTTATGGTGACTTCCTTCTGCAGATTTAACACCTCTAAGTCTAGTTCCTGGGTCTCCACCTTTGTTGTCGTATACTATGGGCTTTGGTTTGGTTCTTCTATTCGCTTCAGCTAATATCTTGTTGCTGTGGGTTGTTCCTCTCGTTGGACCACGCTTTACTCGTTTTTAGTTTGGTTTTCGACAGGAACACCTGTGGCTCTAGTTTGTTCTTTGGTTAGTCTTTTGTCGTGATTCCGAGTTCCTTAAGATCTTAATCCGTCACTAGGTACCATGCTGGTGTTGTCTGTTTTTCAGGAAGTACTGGAAGATTCTGTTTGTTTGACTTCGAGGAAGTACGTCTTTAACTCTTCGTTTTGTCTTCTTGTGTATTCCCCGTTTTCCTCAACTGGACCCAGTCTCCCAGTAGAACAGAAAAAAGGGTCAAAAGATGAAGTGGTTCCAACCAAAGAAAACAAAGGCCAACATCTCAAAAGGACAATAAAGGCGTCAAGAGACACTTCCATCCGGTCAGCAGAATTCCTCTTTGTTTCCGTTTCCCCATTCATGGCCTCACCGTCGGATGGACTGAATAGCCACAACAAATCAAAAAGACAAAAAGGAAAAAAGTTAAAATTGTCAGCGGAATGGGATCATAAACGGAAAAGAGACCCAAGGGACCCAACATTAAAATAAATAATAAAAGCGTTAACTATAAAAAATCTTTTTACAATGCTTGTTAAACAAAATGGAGGAAGACGAGTGGAAGTCATAAAGAAAGGAAACGTAGGCCTTCCTCATTTGAGAACACCTTTCAAACCAGTGGTCGGTAAAATGGTCACACTTTCGGGGCCCGGAGTGTCCACCCGAGACACAATCACAAGAGAGAAAGCTCCGAGGAGTAGCTGGGAGGGTAGGTGGAGAGGTCAACCCCCCCAGGCTTTCGGGGGTGATTAATCGCGTTTTTCGTTTTCTTCGGGGCCCCCTCATCGGTTTCATGAATACTAAAGAGTTCACACCCAAAAATGAAATCCCGTAATTTCCGAGTGAGTTTCAATTGAAACCGAATACACCTCGGAGGAAATCTCTCGCGAAATTACCTAATTATAGTGGTTGTAGCCAAAAGGTTTAGAAGGAACCACCTCCACCTCCTCCTCCGCCTCCCACTTTCCTCTCCTTACGCTACATGGGCCCTAATTTTGGAAATTCCTAACATTCCTCCATTTTTCGGGCTTTGCTTTCTCGTTTTCCTTCCTCCTCTTCTTAAAAACACTTTTTCATTTTCCATTTTATGATTTCTAAGACGAAGAACTAGAAACTCAGCACTACAGGAGTAGAAAGGAACACCGAAAATGAAAAACATTTTCTCTTGATCCAAGTGTGCAATATTTACGAAATGGAGCATCCTTCAGAGTTTGTGGTATTTATAGAATTTTCCTTCAAGTGTGCAATACTTATGAAATGAGCCATGTGTTCAAATGTGCATTATTTATGGAATGGACTCGTGTTCATGGTGAGACAAGGACTAGTTTCGCAAACACTGCGCACTTCATAATTTATGTAAACTTGACGAGAGAGCTCATTTCATAAGTAGTGCACACTACAGACATGATTTCATCCTGTGAATAATGCATCCTGGAAGAAACGATTCATTTCATAAATACAGCACAATTGAAAGGTCAAATTTCAAAAATATTGCACACTTAGGAACAGTATTTTATTTCCTAAAATCTAAAAACTTGTTTCATAAATATTGCACACTCTGAACAGGAACTTATATCATAAATAATGCCGACATGAAGAAAAATCCCGTTTCGTAGATACCGCACACTCTGACCAAAACCTCATTTCATAAATATTGCACATCTGACGAAAGGCGTAATTTCAAAAATATTTCAGACTCAGGAACAAGACCACCTTTCATAATTAATGCACACCGCAGACCTAAATCCCTTTCATAAATATTGCACACTTTGGTGTTGATTTCTATTCACGAAAATCTCCGCGAGTTCTATTTCCGGTTTCCGGTGTTTCGACTTCAAACCCAGTTCCTAAAATCTACAAACTTATTTCATAAGTATTGCACACTATGGACAAGAGTTTATATTATAAATATTGTGCACATGAAAGAAGATCTAATTTCAAGAACAATTCAAACTCATGAGCAAGACTTCGTTTCATAAATAATGCACACCATAGACAAGAACCAATTTCATAAATCCAACACTCTCTCAACAATACCTCATTTCATAAATATTGCACACTTTGAATGGTAAATTCATTTCATGAAAATCCCGTTCCCTCCATGGAAATTTCCGAATTCCGCATACTCATACCCACACCTCATTTCATAAATATTGCACATCTGCCGAAATATATAATTTCACAAATATTTCACGCCCAGAACAATACCTCATTCCATAAATATTGCACACTTTGGTGTTGATTTCTTTTCACGAAAATCTCCGCGAGTTCTATTTCCGGTTCCATGTGTTTCGACTTCAAACCCAGTTCCTACGATCTACAAACTTATTTCAAAAGTATTGCACACTCTGAACAGGAGTTTATATTATACATATTGTGCACATGAAAGAAGATTTCATTTTATTGATACTGTCCAAACCTCATTTCATAAATATTGCACACATGAAGAAAGATCTAATTTCAAGAACAATTCAAACTCCGGAGCAAGACCTCGTTTCATAAACAATGCACACCATAGACAAGAACCAATTTCATAAGTACCACACACCCTCAACGATACCTCATTCCATAAATATCGCACATAGCATCGACCTAAACCCTTTTCATAAATCCTGCACACTTTGGTGTTGATTTCTTTTCACGAAAATCTCCTGTCCTCCGTGAGCTTAATTTCCGGTTGTATGCATTTCGACTGCAAATTTTTTTTCCACAACCTCAAAAAATAAATTATATATATTAATATATATATAATTCTGGGAATATAAGACACAGCCAAGGGATAGGATAACTCAAAAAATTATTTATTTTCGTGATGAAGAGAATTCTCCGCCCCTGTTGACGTAGTCTAGAACCGTTTTATAGCTCTTTTTTGTTTAATGACCGAAATTTCTTTTATAGTTTATAGCAACTTTTTGTTTAATTATAATAAAACTGGTTTATAGACAGAGGAAGGTGGGAAGGACGGGCGAGGGGGAATCCATGATTGGATAGACAAGAAGAGAGAATATATAATAATAAAAAAAGTGGTGAAGAATTCTTTGAAATATATATTTTATTGATGGACATTACTCCAACACAGACAATTAAAAAAGAAAATGGCGGCGTTTAAAGACACGGAAACCAGGTTCAGGTTTAATTTAAAATAATAAAAAATTAAAAAATAAAACTGGTTAATTAGCTTTTATGACTTCGCCTTGAGAACAAATAAGATTTTTTATTTATTTATTTATGAATCGTTAGGAGGATCGACAGAAATGGGAATTGGGTCAGGAGGATGGAAGGCCGACGAAGAAGAAACGGTTGACAGGTTGGTTGGAGGGGCGTTCATTCGCCAAGGTACACACCCGGAATAACTGAGGCTATCATAAATCAGATGGAGGAAGATAAGGCTCGATCAGGCGCGGAGATAGTGTCAATAAACGCCGTGGATATGGCGGGGTGGGAGGAGGAGGAGGAAGAACACCACCATTTGGATGTTCGAAAACCAAAATCCAGGGACCTAACGGGTGATTTCTGGTCGAACGGTTTCCTACAGGTTGGGTGGGGTGTTACGGTTGGCTTGTTGTCGGTCAGTGACGATTGTTGGACTTGGGTTCCTCAAATTTTTTTTTTTGTTGTTTTGTTTTTCCTAATCGTTTTAGATCCGGTCGCGAGAGTTTTTTTTTCCTCTCTTTTCGGAGATGAAAGTCGGGTTTTGAAACAGTTCGTGCTTCTCGAATTCGCCAGGTTTTTCGGTCTTCTTTTTGTGTTTTTACGGCGACATTTTTTGTTCATCTCTTGTTCCGTGAAATGGAGACCGGGATTGTTTTTGAGCAGAACCACAAAGACGCACAAGAATTTTTGATTTCCAAGTGACAACGTTCAAGGAAGCTCCTCTCCCTCCACCGTTTTATTTCTCCAAAAACAGAGCCAAAACAGTTTCGTATAAATCTAGTTTTCTACAGGACAAAAGCAATAAACAAACCGATAACCAAATGTATAAATAAATAAGCGTTGAACCACCAAAATTCTAACACAGATATATACATATGAGAGAATACCCATATGCATAGGTAAATATTAATAAATAAATAATATGCGAATAAGAAACGTTAAATCACTAATTCCAACTATCACATAACTAATCAAACTACAACAAATCACTAACAGATACCATCTATAAATACATAATTAGCTAATCAACAATACAAAAAAAATTTTTTTTAGTTTTCTACTGTTTTATTCCAATTTTAATCTTTTAGAAGAAAAATCTGCTAAAATCTACCTCAATTTCCGATTTTTGGAAAAACGTCAATTCTATTTTTATATTTACCAAATTTACAGCTTGAGGGAGGAAGGGAAATAGATTTGCCTCCTTTGCAGGGAAGAGGATAACTGTTGGCACATCATCGGAGTATGCAGGAGTATAGCGGGCCATTGGGGTACAACTAGACTCCTGGGAGTGGAAGCACATCCTTAGAATCAACGACGTCGGGGTTTTAGAAAGTGTCAGGAACTTTTTGTACTGGGTGAGAGGGAAAGGGAGACAGGGAGAGGGTTGGAACCAGTCGCAGTTATGTAGAAATGTAAGTTTGTACCTGTATACAACTGTATTTGTGTTTTATACTGTTGATTATAAGTATTTCTGAAGTAAACCCCGAAGGTGGTATACAATCAAATACAATAAATATGTATAATATAGAATGATAGATATATTATATAGAATTTTATATTTATAGTTATAGTAGAGCTTTAATCCCGTTTTCCACCTTTTTGGGTATAACAGGCTAGGAGAGGAGGATTTGAACTCGCGATTGGTTCTTAACCACTACACCACAGACCTCTCGTCATAGATAATTATATAGAGTATATCTCTATATTATATAGACAAATTTAAGTAAGTATCAATTACTTTATCACCAAGAGCCTAAGATAATAAAAGGTGTAAGATTTTAGTGTCTTAAAAAATAATTAGAAGGACGAGTCTTGGTCGTTTTTCTGTTATGTCTAGCTGTCGTGTGGCTTGTGAACTTTTTTGAATGGGGGATAGCAAAAGGAAACAATCAAAAAACGGAAGAAGAAGAGGAAGGAAAGAGAGAGAGAGAAGCAATCTGGTTACAATACCTCCCAACTTCTGCGGAGGAATTTAAACGAGAACAGTTGCCAAGACCGCACAATGTGTGAATTCATCATCTAAACTTATCACCGGATGCAGTTGGGGGGTCATAAAATCTAGAACACAATCAAGGGACTCATTATCTATTACAAGCTGATTGGAAATTGCGGACGACAGTAAACAAAGACGACAGACGCGAACCAATCATCGCTGCGGTTTTTGCGGATCCCTAAACCTCGCAAGAGATGAAGACCAAATCCCTTCAAAATGGCAGCTTCCAAGCTCTTTATCAAGTCATCATCATTCGAGAAACAAATTTCCGTTCATTTCGATAAACCAAAATCAATTAGAGAACCGACCCACGTGGGCTATATAGCACGTCTCTCAAGGATTTTGAATTTGATTCTCGGCTCGTTGGGCAAATTCGTTTCTCCCGGTGTTTCACGACCTCCAATTTCCACCCAGCCTCTCTCTCCTCTTCCTCCTGACCGTGGTTTTCCGTCTTTCTCGCCTCCGCCCTCCTCCGGATCACAATTATTCAATTTTAATGTTTTAACCAGGTCCAGGAATCCGTGGAACTCCTTCGTCGGTCGTCCTCTCTGCGTGAGCTTTTCATTTCAACATCAGAGGAAAATGATTTTTCACACACCGAGACGCAGCACACGGATAAATGGCCGCCGCATCCGAAAAATACAAACAACCAATAAAAAATGTGATCGTGAGCCTTAATATCTAATTACTTTAATTATTTACTTTGTTTTCGTGAGAAAAAACTCATAAATCAGGAATGAACGCAGCGGAAATTCTTGTTTTTCTTCAGCTGCCACGCCATTCCGCCTTTGAAAAATGGTTCCTCCCTCCCAGCTCCCAAAGCGTCCCCCGCGCCCCCCGCCAAAAGCCCCACTCATCTCTTAAAGTCTCTTTACCCGAATGTGGTAAACCCTCTCCCATCCACCACTCTTCCTCTCAGTCAACGTATTTGTCAAGCTGGGAGATTTGTTCAAATCCATTTCGTGATGGTTAATGTTTCTCTCAGATCATTTTTTGCTATCGTTAATTGTTCGTCCAGCCCAGTTTTTCCAGCCTGAGATTTACTGGAATCACTTTTCCACCCAGATAAACATTTTACTTGTCACATTTGTTTTTTCTTTCCAACGGCGTGAGATCTTTTTTTGCTACCGTTAATGTTTATTGAGTTGACGTTTTGAAATAAGCTTTTCCTAGTGTAGGATGTGGGTTATATTTGTCGGAATGATTTTTTGCTATCGGTGGGATTTACCCAATCATAATTTTGCTGTTGGGTAGAAGTTATTGAAATAATTTATTGGGGTTGCGATAAAATTTTTTGCTCCCATTCTGCTTACGTGATAATTTTTAAAATGTTTTGGGAGTCTTTAAAATTGATTTTTTGCTAACATTAATGTTTATTGAGTAGAAGTTTCTAAGACCCCTACAAGACTCCTACTTTTCCAAGACCCTCCAATAAGTGCAAATATTTGTTGGCACGACTTTTTGCTATCGTTTAAATATACTAAACCTACTTTTCGTAAAAAAATTGCTTTGCTGTCATTCTTTCCAAAGACGATTTTCTTTTTCTTATGAGGTCACTCGTTAAGCCTATATGAAACTGAATTTTGCTGTCGTTCATGTTTATCAAATAGAAGTTTAAAAATATACTTTTTCCAACACTCGTATAGGATGTGAATCTGTCGGAATCATTTTTTTGCTATTGGTGGGATTTACCGAATCCACTTCGATGGTCATAATTTTGCTGTTGGTAATATTTGTTGGGTAGAAGTTATTGAAATAATTTATTGGGGTCATTTTTGGGTTGCGATTAGACTTTTTGCTGTAATTCTGATTACGTGATAAATTTTTTAAAGGGCGTGACATCATTAAAAATTAATTTTTTGCTACTAATAATATTTACTGAGTACAAGTTTTCAAATATACCTTCCCAAGACTCTGTAGGATATGGGGAATATTTGTCGAAATGATTTTTTGCTGTCGTTGGCATACACTAAAACCCATTTTTTGGTCTGATTGGTCATAAAAATATCTTTGCTGCTATTCTATTCAAAGACGACTTTCTTTTCCCTAGAGGTCTTAGATTATATGAAATTGAATTTTTGCTATCGTTAATGTTTATAAAGTAGAAGTGCTGAAATAAACTTTTCCTAAGACTGTAAGATGTGGGATGTGGGACATATTTGTCGGATTAATTTTTTTGCAAAATTGGTGGGATTTACCTAGTCCTCTTCGGCGGTCATAATTTTGCTGTTGTTAATCTTAATTGGGTAAAAGTTACTGAAATTATTTTGCTTTGGTTGAGGTTGGTTTAATTTATTTGAATCATTTCTGGGTTGTGATCAAATTTTTTGTTACCAGTTCTGGTTTCGTGATAAATTTTGTATGACATTCTTCAAAATTGATTTTTGCTACCATTATTTCATACTGAGTATATATAATATTTTGCTATCGTTGAAATATACTATCCCTACTTTTTGGTCAGTTTGGTTATAAAATTAGCGTTTGCCGTTATTGTTCCCAAGACGATTTTCTTACTCTTAAGCGGTCTTAGGTTATATGAAATTCAATTTTGCTATCGTTAAGGTTTATGAGTAAAAGAGTTGAAATATATGTATATTCCAGGACTTGTAGAATGTGAGAAATATCTGTCGAAATAATTTTTTTGCTATTGGTGGGATTTACCCAATCCACTTCGGTGGTCATAATTTTGCTGTTGTTAATGTTTGCTGGGTAGAAGTTATTGATATAACTTCGGTTTAGTTGAGATTTATTGAAGTCATTTTTGGGTTGCGATAAGCTTTTTTTGCTCCTATCCTGGTTACGTGGGGAAATTTTTTTAAAGGGTGTGAGGTCCTTTTTTGCTGCTGTTAATGTTTATTAGGAAGAAGTTTTAAATATACCTTTCCAAGACCCGGTTGGTATGTTCCAAATATTTGTCGAAATGATTTTTTTGCTGTTGTTGAAATATACCGGACCTACTTTTTGGTTAGATTGGTCATAACAAGGGCATTGCAAAGTTTGCTGAGACGATTTTCCTTCTCCTAAGAGGTCTAAGGTTATATGAAATTGATTTTTTGCTGTTGTAGATTTACTGACTCCACTTTTTCATCACGACAAATGTTTTACTGTTATTCTTGTTATGTTCATTGTCGGCAGTCACGATTTTGCTATTTTTAATGTTTCCTGAGTAGAAGTTTTCAGTTTGCTGTGACAAATGTGATTATCGTAGCATTTCTTGAACAAAATGGTCCGATTCCTAATAATTTCCGGGCAGAAGTTTTCAAAAGAAGTCTCGAAATGATTTTCTGCTACTATTGAGATTTATCAGGCATGTTTCTGTTGTTTGTGGTCACGACTTTTTGCTGTTGTTATTTGTTGGTTAGATATATTCGGATTTAATTGTCTGAGATTCATTATTGCTGTGGGAAATATAATTTTCCTCCCATCAAGATTTATTCGATTCAAGTTTGACTGTTACAACATTTTGGCAACAGTATTTGACGACGTAAATTTTTTTAACAGTCCAACAAAATTCGAATTCGACTTTTTGCTACCTTTAATGTTGGCTAAGTAGAAATAAGATGTGTCAGCTGTTGTAAATGTCAGTTTAGATAAATTTTTGACCTCCACTACTGACTTACTGAATTTTACTGACAAGAAGGATTTCCTGCGTTTCTTGTAGGTGGTCAAAATTGTGGCTCCCACCAAATTTCGCTTTCCTTTCTCACTCATCCAGCATCCTCTTCTCTCATCTTTGATTTTAGCAAATTGATTGAGTCATTCAATTTGAGACCGGTTAATTACGAGAAAAATTTTTAATTTCAATCCGTTCGGAGATGATTAGTCGGGAAATTATGGTCATTACCCCAAAGGGATTCTAATCGCAGGATTTCCGGATTCGTCACACCGGAAACCGCAATTAATAAAGATAAAAAACACGAGAGAAATCGTTTCTAGTTGACCGGAACAGTATTATAAATAAGAAAAAAGGAGAGAAGATTTGGAAATCGGCTACAAAGGAGGAAGAGGACGACGGGGAAGGGGGGGATTTTCGGGTACCCGTTTCTGGGTCCGGCAAACCGAATCCCAACTGTGTGACTGAATGAATTATGTAAATTGGTCGGAATATCAAGAGTAATGTCAACTTTCCGTGTGATTTCCACCATATCAATGTCAATCTGTCAGGGTTCCTCACATAATGTTCGATACTTTACGGCCCAATTTTCCTTCCATTTAATTTAAACCCCCCCATCTCCCCCGCAGAACGTAAATCTACCTTCCGGACGACCCACCTCCATGCTCCATACTCCCGAATGAATTTGTCAAAGGTTTGGCTCCGGATTCCTCGGGTTGATTGTGTTACGGTCATTCCTTTGGATGATGTCTTCTTTTAAATGAAAAAAAGTCTTTTGTCCCCTGTTGTGTCCGGTGAGTGTTTTCTCCTTGAGCGCCGGATTTTCGACTTGTTCTCCTGTCCTCTTGTTTGGAATGTCTTGCACGTCTTTTGTTTGGTGTTTCGGAAGAGTTTGTGGCGGATGACAAGCTGTTATGGTGAAAAGTGTAGATATCTTCTTGATTTGGGCAAAGAGGGTGTCTTAAAGTAGCTAAAAATGACGGAAGACCGATAAATTGACCAAGGATTTTGCTGTAGTTATAGCCTAAGCATCTAAACACCCTTTAACCACTACAACATAGACCTCCCACTGCTAGCCTTTCTGCTTCCTTTACAGTGTCTTTAACAACCGAAGAGTCAAAATAAAATTTTTCCTGGAGACTGTAGGGGAACTGTAACATATAAAAGCAAGGAAGGAACACAGAAGTACCAAAACACCAGAAGAACAAAGAATTTCAACAAAAAACCAACAGAACTGACAATAGAAAGCTTTACACGAATCAACGCGCTTAAACAAGATGCCAACAACACCAACATCATGAAACCATCAAAATCCATCGACAGGAAACATGGAAACCCCTCCCAGCACCTAATAACCCCGATAACACAACAAACCATCCCTCACTCACGTTCGAATGAATCCCAATAACCCCCAAATCCAAGGGTAGAAAAGAACGAGACAAGGAAGACGAAACCTTCATGATTAAATCCACATGGACCAAAGAGATTTAATTACTCGAAACCAGATGTCGTCGACGGGGGATAATCCCTCCCCGCTACCTCGTCCTTCTCCATCAACGGAAGCAAGTCGTTTCCAAGTGTGCACAGGAGCTGGAAGGTGGAGAGGTTTCCGTGTTAAACTAAATAAAGAGATAAGCGGAGGTAGGGGTAGATGGAGAAAGGGGAGGAGGGTAGACATCTAGGATCGGGTGTACCTGGACATATGGCGTGGCAAGGCTGAGGTGGCGTGAGCCGTCCACGAGATATGAATCGCTCTAAACACTTTTTTTTTGGTTCAGAAACCCCCCGGAGCAACTTCCATCCGCTCCGCTCCGTCAATAATTATTGTTCCTTAATTATACCCGTCTTCTTCTTTTCTACTTTTAACTAAAATATTTTTTAAACTACTTAAAAAAGGAAAAAAAAAAGTTTTTCTGGTGTGGTGTGTCTGTGTTGTTACTCCATTTCACGGTCTTTTTCCCTCTTCTCAAATTTTTTAACTGACTATACACTTAGAGACCTGTCCAACACTCTCACCGACGGAATGTTGAACGGAATAGTACACAAAAAACACCTGGAAATGATTGTGGGAACCCAGAAAAGAGAAAAAGATTAAGATTCGATCACTTACCCATTTCGCAGCCTCCCCTCTTCCTCCTTCTCATCTTCTTCTAGGTACTGTCACTGAAATAAAACGAGAAAAAAAATTTTTTGAAATGATTGAATGGAACACCCGAAAAGAGACCATCTACATCAAAGAACTCGTTGCGCAGGATTTTAAAAAAGATTTATAAAAACCCGGGTGACAGGAGGATGAGAACCTGGAACTCTTTCCCATGGGCTATGTAATAACAAGATGGAAGCCAGTGAAGAGTAGGACGGGAGGGAGGTGGTGATGATGAAGGAAAAGAAACCCGGGAGGTGATGGTGGGTGTGTTGCTAATTTCTTTGCTTTTAGTTGAGAAACAAAAGATTCTTATTAGCGATAGGGGTTGAATTGGGGGGTTGGCTACCGTGCCGGAAGGTATTCTTGTACTTTAAAACCAAAGAGGAAAGGTTGCTGGGTGGTGGTAACCAGCCGGCAATCCCAATGTCCATCATTCCCGACACACCGGAGGCTGTGATGTTATCTCCATAACATCTTTATGGACCTTAACATTATGGAAACGTGGAGTCACAAGAGGATGGATGGAGTACCTGTCTGGCACCAGAAAATAACAAGATTGGTAGTTGTTGTTTTCGAGGAACGTCTTCACCTTCTTCCGCGTCGATTTCTGCCTACGTTAACATCGAATCAAGAGTTCGCTGCAGTAACAATGACTACTTCCTGCCTACCTCTGTTCTCTACCTGGACTTGGCTTTCTTGTTATCCTAAGACTTCAACTTGTTCCACAACTTTACAAGCATAAAATGTTATTTTGAGAACCAAAACCGGAATTCGTTCTACTGTACTTCTTCTAGTCACGTGATTTGTAATCTTTTGACTATACCATAAGTCTAACAAAGCTAACACATCTACTAATGGCAGCATACGAGACTTACTGTAACAATTAACGAAACTAACTCTGAGTTTCCAGAGTGAAGAGATGTAACAGTAATTCGCCATCTTTGTTCGCTGTATTCTCATCTACGAGCCTCTCTTGTTAGTATTACGCCAACCAGAAAGCAAGATCTTCCACGTGTTACTGCAAAAGTGACAAATTATGGACTATTTATCACATTTACCGGCTGGTTTATAAAATCTCCAACTTGTAATGGGGAATTTGATCAAATTTTCTCAGATTAAGACTTGAATATTTTATAAACTACCCGGTAAATGTGATAAATATTCATAATACTGTCACATTTACCAAGTTTAGTTGGTGATTATGAATAATCGCCGGATGTTCCGAATAGTTCGGATGATCGCTTTTACAGTTACATGGCTTGGGCAGGATTACCAACTAAAAAAAATTATTCCGGGAACTTTTGGGACAAAACCTCGTACAAAATACCAAATTTCAAACTTTGCTGGTAAGAACAACTTCGATTATTCATAAGCACCAACTAATCCCGGGAAAAGTGAAAAATTACTGAATATTTATCACATTTACCGGTTGGTTTATATAATTTTGTATATATAATGGTTTGTATAATTCATAAACTAGCCGGTAAATGTGATAAATAGTCTATAATTCGTCGCATTTACAAGTTTAGTTGGTGACCACGAAATAAGGGGCGTCATTCTTAGTCCGGTAAAGTTTGAAATCTGTCAGGCTATACAGTGTCTGTCTCAAAAGTTACCGAAATAAATTTTTTGCAGTTTGCAACGCTGTCCGAAACATTTAAGAGCCCGTTTAATGGCTGTTTTGTAAAATGTCTAACTCTTAATGGAGAATTTAATAAAAGTTTGCACAGATTACTAGTCGAGTATGTCATAAACTAGCCGGTAAATGTGATAAATATTCAGTGATTTGTCACTTCTATTAAGCTTAGCTGGTGATTATGAATAATCGCCGGGAATTTTATATATTCACACGATTTATCACTTTTACCGTATAAAACCTAGCTCAAGTTGAAGTTATTATAACGAAATCATCTGTTTCAGTCACGTGACCAGTTTCTCAGTAAGATGAAGCAAACAGATCGCAATTCTATGAGACTAATAGATGGCCTAGACAAAGATCACAGCACAGATCAGAGACACTGAACCAACAAAAGGGCAAAGACAACGGTGTGATGAGAGACTGTAAATCGAGAGACCAACAACTCAACCGGTACCATCCATCGAAACCCATCCGCAAAGCATCCATCCAAAAGCCGGGTGTCCCGTTTCCAAGCCCGCCAACTTAATAAAATCATTTTTTTATGCATGATTACGAATTCAAATTAAGGTTCGAGCAATTAGCCCCTCGCAAATCGTCGGCCATTACGTAAACGGTCTAATTCCACCCATTTTAAGCGTCAGCCTTCGAAATATTTGACTTAAAGGGCCCCCTGAAAGGGACTCCCTGTTATTATCTTCTTTTTTTTCCATCATTCCTCGTACAACAACAAAAATTTTTACATGAAATCATATGTTATTATAATAGGAGGCTTTAGGTTCGGATTTTGTACCTAACTTGTCTACTTTGCATACGAGTCGGAGCTGAATAGATGCCGCCGACCGTAAACTAGCAAAGGCCCGACGGATTTTTTACAACTTTTCCACTCATCCGACGTTTAAGATGATCCCCGTTTCCCTTCCCATCGCCACTGCCCACCCTGCCTTCCTTCATTTCCATCCACCTCCTTTAATTTCCCGGTTTCAATAAAACAGGTAGCCAAAAGGTAAAAAGTTCCACGTTTCCGACATTTTTTCTTTTCTTCTTCATTTTTTATTAAAAACCTTTTTGAGTATTCCAAGCACACACACATACACAACACACACACAGACAACACACGCTGTAAAAAAAATAATAATGGGAAGTTAATTAAATTTTTAGAAAAAGTAAAAGTCTACGGTAATTAGTGAAGAAAACGGGTTGGGTGGCAGTGGAGTAGGTAGGATTGACCGTCGAGACATCCTATACTTCATTTAAATCATGAGAACATACTAAAACCTGGATAATTTTAATTTGTATAAAAGGATTTTTAGGTTTGGTTACAGGTTTGTGCCTACTTTGGCATTAGCGTGGAAAATATTCAGGTTCTGTGAACAATAACTGTTATTTCTGGGGAACCTGTTACTTCGCGGATGAATACTTTTGGAGTTAGGAGTTTGGTTTGAGAAGTTTTTGAACTTCCTTTGAAGGAGACGAAAGGAAAAGAGAACAAAGAGTGAATAAAAGACAGGCAAATTAGACAAAGGAAAGAGAATTGTGAAAAGAAAATGAAGAAATGAAAGAGCGGAAGGACAAAAATGGAGGTAAAGTGAGGAGAGTACAGAAGAAGAATCAGAAAATAAAGAAAAACACAACAAAGACCAAATAACGAAGTGAAACCAAAAGATCAGGAAGGAAACTTGACAACAAGGTCACAGACACAATAAGGGTGGTAGGTGGTTTCATCTGAATCAGTATAAATGCTTCCCTAAACCCAAATCAGACAGTTAAAGTTCCGTGTGTAGTCTAGAAAGAGCACCCGTGGAAGTAGTGTCAGTTTGGTATTGGTAGTTCAGAGCAGTAACTCTGCTAACAGTCTAGCATCGGTATATCGAGTGTGAATCCTAGAATTAAGGTTAGAGAGCACCTAGTGAAATCTTGGTAGTGTATGATAGTATAAGGACAACGTATGAACATTATAATATATATAAAGTCGACGAATCGCGTCGTTCATTTGCTGTTACAAGCACTCCTGAGGTATCCAGCACAAAGCAAATTGGTGTAGTAAACTGTAGTCGGTAACATCCACGTAGCGGTTTATTACAGTATATATAGTGATTGTATTATAGTATAACTTCTATACTATAATAGTATAATATATAACTGCAAAGAAATAACACTTTCGAATGAAGTCAGAAGAACTCGCCTGTGGTAAGCCGGTCACCTGGGTAGGATGGACTTCAACCGACTACCAGCACAAGCCCTCAACAAGCACCCTGAGAGCAAACGAGCAAACGACAACCCGGCAGGCCTTATAAAAGATGGTTGGGGAGGTGGAAGAAGACTTGAAACTGCTGAGAGTGTATACTGAAAGTGGATCCAACCGAACATACAGCTGGTAGTAGACAAGCAGGAGATAAACACATAAAAGACAAACAACAACAAAGTAGATGAAAAGCAAGACAACAATCCAAACAAACCAGAAATCTAGATCAGAACTGAAACCAGTCAGAGAAATGCCAGTGACGAATACAAAAGAGGAAGTAGATTCTATCTGACACAACAATCCTTATCTACACAACGGACCAATCAACCACATCTCCACTTCCCTCACCATAGACAAAGACAAACAACAAAACAGAAACCAAACCCAAGAAAAGATGGATTCGATTGAGACACCAGCTAAAAGACAAAACTTCAACAGTCCATCGGAAAGATCCAAACGGAACTAGATAAACCAGAAAAAGATAAATAAATCAATAAAAAAGAGTAGATAAGAAATCAATAAAAATAAAAAATAAATTTTATTTATTTTTTTCTTCGCGTTGTGACTTTTTCACTGGTACCGCCAAGCCGCCATTGTTTTAACGACTCTTCGGCTACCCATTTTCGCGGAAATCGCATAAAAAAAACCCTCCCAAGTTCACACACCTAGAAATTTATTCGGAGATAAATCGGTCGACCATGTCGAGTCCATTTTGACCACAAAAAACTCTTAAAAAACCATCTGCCACCTCCGCCCCGAACAGTTTTCCTTTGGTTTCTCCTTTTTTGCGGTCGCCATCTTTTCTCTTTATCTACGCCTCTCCATTAACACTCTCCTCTCTCTCTCTCTCGCACACACTAAAAAGTGGACAAAGAAATTAGAAAATTATTGGGTATATTCAAAAATAATGTCGGTTATGTGCGCTACACTTAATACACATGTTACGGTAAAAGTGATAAATCAGGCGAATATGTATAATTCCCGGCGATTATTCATAATCACCAATTGAGCTTGCTAAATGTGGCGAATTACTAAATATTTATCACATTTACCGGCTGGTTTATAAAATATTCGACTCGCACTCTGAGAAAACTTTTATTAAATTCCCAATTACGAGTTGGAGCTTTTATAAAATAGCCGGTAAATGTGATAAGTGTTCAGTAATTTGTCACATTCACCAAGATTAGTGGGAGATTACGAATAATCGAAGTTGTTCTTACCGGCAAGTTTGAAATCTGGCATCTTACACAAGGTTTTGTCCCAAAAGTTCCCGGACTCAGTTTTTCAGTTCCCAATTCCGCCCAAGCCATGTAACGGTAAAAGTGATAAATCGGAGTAATATACATAGTTACCGGCGATTATTCAGGATCACCAATTGAACTTGGTAAATGTGACAATTTCCTGAATACTTATCACATTTACCGGCTATTTTATAAAACCTCCAAGTCGCAATTGGGAATTTGACAAAAGTTTTCTAAGAGTGTGATATTTTATAAACCAGCCGGTAAATGTGATAAATATCCAGTGATTCGCCACATTTAGCAAGGTCAGTTAGTGATTAATAATCGCTGTAATCTATATATAGTAGCCCGGTTTATCACTTTTCCCGTTACATGGTTTAGGCAGCGTTGCCAACCGAAAAAATTATTTTGGGAACTTTTGGGACGAAACCTTGTACACAGCGCCAGATTTCAAACTTTGCTGATAAGAACAACTCCGATTATTCATGATCATCAACTTTGGTGATGCCATCAAACCTGGCATTCTCTACAAGGTTTCGTCCCAAAAGTTCCCGGAATAATTATTTGAAGTCCGGACACTACCCGAACTATATAAGAGCGCTTTCGAACATTAGGCGAGTCGTTAGAACTGGTGCATCAAAGGAGGAGACATTGAATAAGTTTCGAAAATGCCCAGGCATTCTACAAAACGCCGGATTTTAAATTTTCCAAAATGGAAAATATAAGGTGAACCGGAAAATAATGTCGGTTCTGTCTATGTCACGGTAAAAGTGATAAACCGGTCGAATATAGCCTATATCTAATCCCCGATGATTATTCATAATCACCAACTGAGTTTGGTTAATGTGACAAATTATGGACTATTTATCACTTTCACCGGCTAGTTTATAAAATTTCCAACTCGTAATCTGAGCAAGCTTTTATTATTTCCCTATTACAAGTAGAGATTTATAAAATCACCGGTGAATGTGATAAATACTCAGTAATTCGTCAAATAACCAAGCTTAGTTGGTGATTATGATTAAACGCCGGGCATTATTTATATATATTCACTCGATTTATCACTTTTACCGTAATATATACGACATAACTTTCCGGTCCGCATAATAATTGACAGACGCGACGGTCTGAACAATTGGGATGGGTATCTCATTGAAGGAAACGGAAACAAAAAAAAGAAATTAATTCGAGAGAATTGTTGAGCTCGTGGAAGGAGGCTGGGAAGGATGCATTGTATGTTTATCACCTTTGAATGAGCATGAATAAGGGTGGTTTCGAGAGGCGGATCGGTGGAAATTAGTCAGGAGCGGGTTTAGAATTGAATTCTTCCACGTTCAACTAGGCTCTGAGTGCGTTAGGTGAATCCGGTTTGGTGTCACTCCTAATGGAGTCAACTCGGAGGTGTGATACCTTGGCGAGGTCTTTTGGAATTAATTTTAATTAGATCAGAATTTGATTGACATAATCAAACAAGAGGAAACAAAAATAGTGTTGGGTTGACGCGTCTGTGCTATAACTCTTCTTCTACTGTGGCGCTTAGTCACATAATCATAGTAATCCTCCCAGAAATGAATAAACCCAAAGGAGGGGCTCTTTCCTATTGTCTTAATACCCTCCTCCTCCTCCCCCGAAATCACCTTCATCATCTACTCAGACAATATACAAAACAGACCTCACATCTTTCACAAGCTAAACACATCTTAAAACAAGACTAAGCAGCATCAACACACTTTTAGAGACACACCAAACAGCACAACGGCAAACTGCGTCACGCGTTCTGTAACTGGAAAAGAGCCCTGCAGTCAAGAGGAAGTCACAGGGTAGCTACAGCACCTCCTATTTGTTATATTATCAACTAATTATTAAGTCCACCAGAAACTAATATCGTATATATAATTATGTCACGGTAAAAGTGATAAATCGGGCGGATATAATTCCGGCGATTTTTCATAATCATCAATTAAGCTTGGTGACAAATTACTGAAAATTAATCACATTTACCGGCGAGTTCGTAAAATATCTAACTCGTAATGGAGGATTTAATCAAAATTTGCTCGGATTATAAGTTGGATGTTCTATAAATTAGCCGGTAAATGTGTGATAAATATTCAGGAAATTACCAAGATTAGTCGGTGATTATGAATAATAGGAGTCGTTCTTACCAGTAAAGTTTGAAATCTGGCATTCTACACAAGGTTTTGTGCCACACATAAACTAGCCGGTGAAAGTGATAAATATTCCATAATTTGTTACATTAACCAAACTCAGTTGGTGATTACGAAAAATCATGGGGAATTAGATATATATTCACCGGATTTATCACTTTTACCGTGACATATATTAAGAGTAATACACAGAACCGACATTATTTTCTGGTTCACCTGGTAAGATAATTTTTATCCACTTCAGTACAACAACGTCTAGTTTCTTACAGCAGCAGCAAGAAGTGAAAGAGAAACTCATTTCAGAGAGGAAGCTTAGAAATCCTGCTCTTCAAAGGTAACAGGAAGAACATCGAGAAGATTGTGTTTCTTCTTGGGGCTCTTTGACTCAGTTTTCTCTTCCAATTAGTCAGCACTTCTTTGCAGTAAGAATTCTAAACATAAATAGGAAGAAGATAGAAAGGCAAGAAGTTGAAAGAAACAAACAGCAGAGTACAAGAACAAAATTCTCAACAGCAAAACACGAGTAAACGAAAGATTGAAAGTAAGTCTTACAAGAGAACTACGCCTACTAGAAGATAACTAGACTAATAAACGACTAGAAATATAAATACGAAGGTAAGCCATCTATCATTGTTATGTTTTCCTTTATGTTGGTAGTCCTGTCGTCCCAACCCAACCCAGTAGGAACAAACCTGGGAAGACATACCAACAATTAAACAGCATCTAGATATCTCCTAGTCTATGTATCTCTCTTGCGAAACTTACCTCCAGTCCTTCGTTCAGTTTTCGCTGTTGCCTTCTCCTTTAATACTCTGCTGTTGTTTAATTTCAACTTTTTATCTTCTTTTGATCTCTAAACTTCTAATCAAAGCTGCTGCTAAAGTCTGCTTGATCCCATCTCTCAATTCATTGAAATTCACTGACAAGACAAAATGGTTTTCGTATCTGACTTAAGTAATTAGACAGATATATAGATAATGTCATAAAGAATGACTTTGAGAGAGTCAAAAAGACGTAGATAAAGAGTCTAGTGTTTAGAGAAGAACCCAAAACCCAATTACCCGGAAATGGGAGACAAAGAACCTTAAAAAAGAAGATGAAACACAATTTGTTCTCTCTCTCTCTTCCCCCTTTTAATCCCATAAATCTTTTATCTTTATCTAAACTAATTTATCACCGATTATCTACTAATTCCGTACATCTTCTTCTCAAAACTTTTTCTATAAAACCGTTTCACCATCACCATCTTCGGATATTTCACGTGAGTGTTAAAAACTCCAAAAAGAATTTTCAACCCTAATCAAAGTCATTCC